>CP106728.1:13965143-14432643 GCA_025506655.1 Gossypium rotundifolium | reverse complement strand
GGGCGATGTACAGTTGACTGCAGCGACTGCCTTCGATGGTGTGTAGCGGATGGAGGGTCGATTTAGTAATCCTCACGGTGTGATGGCAGGTACGAGTGATGTGTAGAGGATGGATATTTAGGTGGGGTTGGGATTGCATCATTGCCTATATTTGTTATGTATGATCTGATATGCCTAAGTCGTTTGGGAGTTTGTGTTGGTTGTTATACACTAAGTCTGTTTGACTCACCCTTCGTGGGCTAACTTTTTGCAGATGGAACTCAGTAGATGGATCGGGTCGGCAGGAACTTAGGAGTGGCCATGCACAGCTAAAGTTTTCTTCAGTTTTATTATTTAGTTATTTTTGGTTTATTTTGGGTTATAATTTGATTTAATAAGGCCATTATACCTAATTGTTTTATGTGTTTTTAATTTTCCGATATGATACAAACAACATCTAATGTTTTGAAACTCAATTACCTACGGTTTTTCAAGTTACAATAATAATGAAATTCTAAAATTTGGTTTAACTTGTGACTCTTGAAAAATAAAATTTATTAATTTAGCACCAAATTAAATTACAACTCGAATCAACTTTTCTACAAAACCACCACGATTTTCAAAATGTTATTTGAAACTTAACTACGTTTTATTTGAGAAACATGCCAGATCCGGTCAGGGCTTGTGGGCCGGGTTTGGGGTGTTTCACAAAATCAAATAAATATATTAGCATCCAAAATTCCCGACTCAACTTCAACTCAAAAGTGACATGTACTACTAGACTCACTTTCGAGCTCGATTTGGCCCGAGAATCGGCTAAACCTGATAAGCTCTGATTCCAACATTTGTAACACCCCTTAACCCCAAACCGTCGCCAGAATAAGGTTACGAGGCATTACCAGACATATCAGACAACTTATGAATAATTCACAAATAAAATAACATTCATAGTATAATTTAATAATTAAGTTCCAATAATAAATGCTCGTAGCCAAAACGTAAATTAAAAGTGAAACAAAACTTGTTCGAATTCTCCGAAAATTTTTTGTTTTTTTAATAAAAATTTCGACAGCATTTCTACTTATTTTTATATAAAACCCCTGCAAATTTCAAACCGAAATAGTCCAATAGCAGTATTTCAACCAATGATTAGGTATATTCAAATACATCCAATTTATATCAAAATAATAATTTAATACCTTAGTTTAAACAATATAACATGTTAGTATATATGTATAATTAATAACTTTTATTTCATTTCAATTATTTAATACCAAATTTACTATTTTATAACTTTATATCATATTCCTCATCCAAAACATTATAATTATTTATATACAACCAAAATCATTTAACTTATATATATATATATATATATATATAATTCATATACAACTACCTAGTACATGCCACTTAACAAAAGGAAAAAATCATCACCAAAATCTTCTTGTTGAGTCGGGTTTGTTTTGGATCTTGGACCGGATCCAAACTCTAATGACTCACAGCATGGAAACAACCATACTGTTGAGTATTTCATACTCAATGGTATTACTATAAATCAAAATTGTTTAACATTAAAAAATTACAAACATCAACCATAAACTTTATAATCATTTAAACTAATTATATATAATTATATTACTTCATAAATCTTAAATTTATATTTCATTTTCACATACTAACTCAATTCATAATTTAACTCATACATTCTTTCTCATACTTTTCAATAGTGCCAAAACAATTAATCTCATTTTCAAAATTTCATTCAATTATTTACCCTATTAACAAGGCTCGGACTCTGACAGATACGCAGATTCCACCCAAACACACTAAAGTATCCAACCGAAACACACCAGAATAATGAAATACTCCCAAACACACCAGAGTATCCAACCCAAACACACTAGAATAATGAAATCCTCCCAAACACACCAGTATAATATAACCTCCCAAACACACCAGTAAGGCATTAAATGCCTCTTCAGATAAACCGAAGTATATATAACAGAATCATCTTCTCGGTCGAGCTACAAATCTCCTCATCACATCACAAATCCAATGGCATGCCATTTGTATCAAATTTAGTCCGACAAGTTAATAGGGTATTATTTTACTTTTCCAATTTAAATTTCATTTCCACAAAAATTTTCAATACTCAATCAATTCAAACATCTATTATTTTAATTCATATACGAATTAATTAATTAATTTTTTTACACATACTCATATTTAATTTCAAATATAATACTTATCTAAATTACTCCATAACATATACTATAAATTCAATACACATTTAATATATAGTTTGAGTTATAGTAATACAAACTCAAATCTGAGTTTACTCCTCAACGATCTTTTCTTTTCCTTTGGATGCCGATGCCTCGTTTTCCTTGTCAGCTACGAAAATAATAATAATTTACATTATTAATTGCAGCATTAATTTAAATAATTAATTAAATTTCTACTCAATTTATGCCTAATTCCAATTTAATCCTAATTGACTCTTTTATTTGTTTCACTTGTTTCATACTTCAATTTTATTCATTTTTTTCTTCCATATTCATCCTAACTATCAAGTATTCATAATATAACCCTAATTTAAAATTTATTTTAATTTAATCCTCTAATACAAAACTTATAACTTATTTTACAATTTAATCCTTTTACTAATTCTAACTTAAAATTTATTTAATTCAATCCCTAATTCATCTTTTTCTTCAACATGAACTTTGTTTAAAAGCTTATAAACTTTCAAACTATCAAATTAATTTCGTCAAAACCTTATTTTAAGACTTCTAAAACATCAAATTTAAGAGAAAAGAACTTAATTAACTTACCTTTTAAAGCTTAAAACTTCAAATCCTTAGTTTCTCCTTTTATTTTCTTTCTTTCTTTTCTTTCCCCTGTTTCGAAATGCTCTCTTTCTTTTTATGTTTCTTTGTTTTGTTTCTTTTTTCTTTTTTCTATTTACTATATATTAATTAATTAATAATTATAAAATATCTATTTAATAACAAATGTATATATTACAATTGTGTCCCATATCCACCTTACATTTGTCTTGATCTAATCTATTTCATAATAAAATAATTAATAATTAATAATTATTTAATAAATATCTATTTAATAACAATATAATTAATACATTTGTATACATGTATCTTTGTACATTTGTACACTATCATTACCATCCATTTGTCTTTCTTTTATTTATTTAACAAATAAAAATCTTATAATATCAATATTTAATTTATGAATATCTTTAAGTTGATATTTAATTGAATAAATATTTATCATACAAATGTATATACATATATTATTATATTTGTATTTAATTAACACCTTACACTTGTCAATTATCTAATTTGTCATCAAATAAAAATCTTAAAGATAATTATTTAATTAACAATTAACAATTATTTATTTTATTTTTCTTTTACTAATTATTTAAGAAAATATACTAATATATTACAAATGTATTTTCATATATTTTACACAAGTTTATTTTTATTATTCTACATTTGGCTTTTATTTAATTTTTTCTTAATATAATGACATAATTAATAATTTAATTTATAATTTAATTTAAAACCTAAATAAAATCTTAGTTTTTAATCTAAGTTTGCCGCCTCATCCATAGCAAATTGGCTTAATTTCCATTTTAGCCCTTTTTTCTTTCTATTGTTCTATAATTCAACTTTTATCCTTAATTCAATTTAGTCCTTTTTACTAATTACTCTAAATTAAACTAGTTTCACCTAATTAAAACCTAATTAGACATATAACTAGACCCATAATTATTCCTAATAATTATTTAAGGATTTAATTTACTAAGACGGAGGCCCGATAACATACTTTTCTGGTGCCCACGGATTTTGGGTCGTTACATAATAGAGATATAAATAATATCAAATTTTAAATATTTAAAAAGTAAAAGAATAACGAATAAATATATAGAAAATAAAACAAATATAGATAATATCAAATTTTAAATATTTAAAAAGTAAAAGAATAAGGAATAAATAAATAGATAAAACAAATATAGATTGTAACGTCCCAAACCCTACCACAAGCCCGATTGGATCTCGGTATGTCCTTGCTGAAAAAAGCGGTTGAAAATCTTTTGACTTAAGATAAATATTAAAATTTGTTATCTTTTGAAAACCATGACTTTATAAGTAAAACTTTGATGCTACAAAATATTTGAATTAAACCTTTTTTATAAGCTTTTAATAAATAAGTTGTAAAATAATTTAGAAAATTTGTGTAATCATTTTAAAGTTGTTAAGTAATTTAAATAATTCATCCCAAACATGTAAAATAATAAAAAAATAATCTTAGGAGGCCTTATTACAACTTGAACAAAATAAACCAAAAATAAATAGAATAAAATTAAAGTTCATCAAAATCACAATTCCACTGCATGGCCACCTCGAGTCCATCCGGCTCCTCATCCGCGATCTACGAGTCACCTGAAAAATATTAAAGGAAAAGGTGAGTCACCAAGACTCAGTGTGTAACCCTTTTCCCGATTTAATGCAACATCATACACAATTTATAACAAATTAACATGCACTAAATTATGCACCCAACCTAGCCAACCAAACACCTTTTACTACCCCGTGTGGTACCAAACTACTGGTGGTGCCAAACCACTGGTGACTTAAAGTCACGATATTCATCAATAATTGTGGTGCCAAACCACTGGTGGGGCCAACCCACGTGTGATACCAAATCACTGGCGTCGATCCCATAATATAATCCGTGGGGCCAACCCACTGTGGTGCTAAGCCACTGGGACGAGACGCTATGAGGTGCCAAACCTCTGGAGGTGCCAAACCTCTGGTGACCGTAGTCACGAAATGTGGTACCAAACCACTGGTGTCCGTCGACACGAATATCACTTCCCCCTCCTCTCAATCAACCCACAACAATCAATAACATGCATATAACAGGAATCATGCCCACATATTTATTTAACAACATACCAAATACGTCATGCTTCCCAAAAGCATCATTAAGTAACTCATAATATCAAGGACTTACCTGATTCCTTGCTTATACCATGATGGTATAAAATCCAATTCTACACAATCCAATTTAGTGTAATATATTTAGCACATTAATTAATTATAAAGTGTGTATATGTACACACCTGTTACTATCGATACCCCCTAAATCCCGATGAATCAATCGGCCTTTCAAGATCTTCCTTGCTCCTATATTCGGCCAAACCTGAAAGTTAGTGTCATGGCTATTCGGCCAAACCACATAAACCTTATAACAGATGGCCCATGGCCGAATGGAACTACTCACTTACCCCACTTACCGAAATCCTAAATTTGCTGCTTGTGCCTTGAACACTCGAGATCCTACACACCATATTTCGAATTGGACTTAGTACAGAAATTCTTAGTCAAAGCCCTTGGCCAAATGTTACATAAGCTTTACCTTGAAGAAATCAAATCCCGATAAACTCCTTGAATTCGACAATAACCCCCCTACAATTGGTTTAGACATAATGTTATGAAACATAGGCCATAACCATAGATCTTGATCCAACAAAACAGAACATTCGACTAGGTCCACTTACCTCTTTTAACCGATTGAAGAAAAAGAGCACCCTTTGCTTTGATGTTTGGCCAAAGCTACACCAAATAGGGAGGAGTAGATTCGACTAAGGAAAACAAAAGAGATGCTGGAATTTTGAATAATTTTGGGCGGTTTGTCTAAGGAATTTTAGCGCAAGGTGGTAGGGTTTGGCTAATGGAGGAAGAAGAAGAAAGAAAAGAAGTAGGGGATTAAGGAGGATTTGACATAAAGAAGAAGAAAAGAAGCTGGAATTTTAGTAATATAAGCGAGAGAAATTAAAGCAGCTATGGAGAAAAGAAAGAGAAAATTGAAGGACTTTCGGCACCCTTTTGCGTACAAAATCAACTTTGAACAGCCCCCAAAGAGTCCCAATGCTGGCCAATTCCTCCCCCCTACTTTTGTGATAATTAAGCTATTAATTATCACTCAAGATAATAACACTTATCTTCTATCCTTTCTTAAACAAATTAAATGAAAATAAAACACCAAACTTCCCTCTTCCAGCCGACTTTGAGAGTCCAAAATTATGCCAATTCTTTCTCTCCTTTACGCCAGCAGCAAAGAGGAAAAAATAAAAATTTCAAATGCTGCTTCTTAGACTCGAACCAGCAACCTCCAGCAGCAGCAGCAGCCCCCTTTTAAGCGCCTCTTGCCATCTCTTCCAACCCGACTTTCATGTCAAATAACACCGTCATTTAATTATAAAACTTCCCTACTTGAGCTCGTCACTGCATCTAAAAATTAAATCGCAAAACGCTCCTCTAGCCACTCGAACCCGAGACCTCATGTCAAGGCCCTTAAGCCACGCCCCATGCCACTCCGCCAACTCACTTTCATGCCATGAACCTTGCCCGAATTTTTATTTAAAGCCTTCCTACTTAAGCCCATCACCTCTAAAAAAACAAAACGAAAAAATGCTTCCTCTGCCACTCGAACTTGTGACCTGCGCTCCCCCCTTCTCCTCCAACACGCATGGAACCAGTTAGCCAACTATCTCCTTGTGTCAAGTTCATTTTAAAAATTTTCTTAACCCCTAACTCACCTAGCTTCCCTCCTTTAAACACTTAAAAATAAATTTTTAACCCTAAGTTAGGCCTAGCTCGAGTTATTTTTAGACCCTAAATTATGTCAATTAAAATCATATTTATTTATTTCTTGAAGCCCACATGAAATTTAATTAAATTTTAACAACCCCTAATTTAGGGTGTTACAATTCTACCCCCCTTAAAAATAATTTCGTCCTCGAAATTACTTACAAATGAATAGTCATACATCTTAACTCACCGTACTACGCTTATGCTGCGTACTCTGATCTTAATAAAACTATCTTACTTCCTAAGCACCATCTCTAAATTCACAACCAAGGTTTCAGGCACTTCCTTAGCAAAACAAGAAAACTCTACAATAATCAAGCAATTAAGGATTCCAGAAATAAGGAGCATACCCGTTGTCACATCTGGCACATCTTCCTCCTCGCGATGGCCAATTGCATAAACCAACCTTGGTTGCCTCGCCTCTGCACCTTCAGCACCTCGGCCATGCCCATTACCATTTCCATTACCCCTAGCTGCACCTTGACCCCTCTGTGGCTGTTGGTTATCCCTCCTGTTTGGTGCACGATCCTGACCTTCTGATCTTAGTCTAGCTTCCTTTTTTAGACAGTCTCTAACTCGATGCTCCAAGGACCCACACTCGAAGCATCCCCGATTACCCTTCCAACATTCCCCCTTGTGAGACTTCCCACACCGATCACACCGTGGCGGCCATTGAGATTAGCAGGCCTAGCGACTGATCGACCCATCAAACCTCGTCCTCTTACTTTCATTACCCGAGAACCTCAAAGGTTCGAGCTCCTCTTATTCCAATTTTGATCTTGGTTAAAATCTAACCGATTGTCTTACCCTTGACAACTTTCGATTTCTCCACTAAGACCGCAAATTCCTGTTCCTGTTGTGGAGCTATCATTATTCTCAGCTCATCTCTCAAGCCATCTTCAAACCTGACACAGCGCTCATGCTCGGTACCCACAATACCATGAGCATATCTACTCAATCGGAGGAACTCGGCCTCATACTCCGCCACTATTTTATTTCCTTGAACCAGGTTCAGGAAAGCTTTCCGCTGTGCATCTACGTAGCTAGTTCCGATGTACTTCTTTTGATAAGCCTCTCTGAAGAATTCCCAGGTTAGATTTTCAACCACCGCTCCATCCCTTACGGTGAGCCACCACTGGTAGGACTCATCCCGAAGTAGAGAAATGATACCCTTTAACTTCTCCTCAGGGGTGAAATCCAAGTCACCCATAATCCTTTCCGTGGACTCTAACCAATATTCCACGACTAAGTGCCACTCTCGAAACTCCTCTAATACTTCTACTCCGTTAGCTCGAGTCGTTCAATACGATTACGGGTTCTCACTTGGACGCAAACCTCGACTACCGCTTCAATACTCATAAGCCTTGCTCGATACTACGTCGTTACCACCGTCGATCCTCGAAACTTCGATTTCGGCGTCGGCAGATCTGGTATCTCATTTTCGGACCCATGACTCGACCTCACTGGCTCAGACAAGGTTATCCTACCTCTACCACGGCCACGGGGCGGACGTCCACGACCTCTTGAACTCATTCTAACGACTGCGTTTATCTGTTTAAGAATTTTTATGTATCAGTACCTTAGTTTCACTTGGTTATCCGTGAAGAAATTTTATGATAGGAGTTTTAGAAGTGGTTCCTTCGCAATCAAACAAGCACACAGTCTTTCGTCCATTCATTCAAAGAGACGTTGTTGATTTCATGGTGATTGTTTTTCCACTACCCGGGGGTATTTTTGTAATTTGTCTTACAATGGTATTTTCGTAATTTTTTTTCAAAAACACAGATTTTCGGATGATTTTGTCAAAAATTATTTTAAAACTCTTAATTTCTCGGGGTATTCTAAAAAATTTTGAAATTCGGGGGTATTTTGGGGATTTCAAAACTCAAGGGCATTTTGGTAATTTTCACAAATCAGGGTGAATTTGTAAAATTTGATAAATCGGGGATGTTTCAAAAAGTTGTAAGGCTATGGGAGTTATTTTTAAGAATTTATCTTCCATTTTGATGGTGTTGCAAAAATTTTGAAAACCAAGGTTATTTTGGTAATTTTGTTGGTTGTGGCGATTTTGTAATTTTACAAAATCATGTCGTTTTGATATTTTGCAAAATAAGGTTTTGAGCACTTTTCATGTGATGAAATTTTGATTAAACCGTGGGTATTTTGGAAATTTCATGATTCAAGCGTTTTGTAATTTTACCCCAAGGGTATTTTAGTAATTTTACATAATCGTGGTATTTTCTCAAAATGACTTCCAAAATTTGGTCCTAAGTGATTTTACAAAGAAGGATGTCTTGGAAAAAAAATTTTCTTTTTTTTCTCTGGAGGTATTTTGGTAATTTACAAGCCAGGGGTATTTTGGTCATTTTTTTAAACAAGGTTTTATTTTCCTCAAAAACAAAACAGATAATCCCTTTTGGGTTTTAGTTATCGAGTTTAGCTTTGTGAGTGTGTCGTCTCATTAGGATGAACTGTTACTACACGCACTGTAGGATTCGAGTGAGTAGGAGGTGAGTCACGAGGATCTGCTTAAATACCAGGCCCCACCGAATCCAATCCTGACATGCGATAACGATTGCCACATCCTTTGCTTAGTGACAACTCACGTGGTTGTTTAGGTAATTATTAATTCTTATGCATAGCGGAGGTATAGTAGCCCTAGGTTCAACAGTTCTACCCTAGTAGTCTACGTTCCCAATTTACCCTTCTACCCCACATCAAAAGAATTCACAGAAATTGATAGAAGTACTTACCTGGGCGGATAGGTGCCGGGGACTCGGTGCCATACTGTTCAAGCCAAAACAGTTTCTCAAACATTATAATAAGGCCTACTATCCTAAAACCAAACATTTTGGCCTTGGCCCCCCCACAGTCGAGTTTTGAACCGGGCTCTGATACCAATTTGTAACGTCCCAAACCCGGCCCACAAGCCCTGACTAGATCTGGTATGTCACTGCGAAAAAAACGGTTGAAAATCTTTTTGACTTAAGATAAATATTAAAATTTGTTATCTTTTGAAAACCATGACTTTATAAGTAAAACTTTGATGCTACAAAATATTTGAATTAAACCTTTTTTTTATAAGCTTTTAATAAATAAGTTGTAAAATAATTTAGAAAAATTTGTGTCATCATTTTAAAGTTGTTAAGTAATTTAAATAATTCATCCCAAACATGTAAAATAATAAAAAAAATAATCTTAGGAGGCCTTATTACAACTTGAACAAAATAAACCAAAAATAAATAGAATAAAATTAAAGTTCATTAAAATCACAATTCCACTGCATGGCCACCTCGAGTCCATCCGGCTCCTCATCCGCGATCTACGAGTCACCTGAAAAATATTAAAGGAAAAGGTGAGTCACCAAGACTCAGTGTATAACCCTTTTCCCGATTTAATGCAACATCATACACAATTTATAACAAATTAACATGCACTAAATTATGCACCCAACCTAGCCAACCAAACACCTTTTACTACCCCGTGTGGTACCAAACCACTGGTGGTGCCAAACCACTGGTGACTTAAAGTCACAATATTCATCAATAATTGTGGTGCCAAACCACTGGTGGGGCCAACCCACTGTGGTGCTAAGCCACTGGGACGAGACGCTATGAGGTGCCAAACCTCCTGAGGTGCCAAACCTCCGTGGCCGTAGTCACGAAATGTGGTACCAAACCACTGGTGTCCGTCGACACGAATATCACTTCCCCCTCCTTTCAATCAACCCACAACAATCAATAACATGCATATAACAGGAATCATGCCCACATATTTATTTAACAACATACCAAATATGTCATGCTTCCCAAAAGCATCATTAAGTAACTCATAATATCAAGGACTTACCTGATTCCTTGCTTATACCATGATGGTATAAAATCCAATTCTACACAATCCAATTTAGTGTAATATATTTAGCACATTAATTAATTATAAAGTGTGTGTATGTACACACATTACTATCGATAGCCCTAAATCCCGATGAATCAATCGGCCTTTCAAGATCTTCCTTGCTCTATATTCTACTAAACACGAAAGTTAGTGTCATGGCTATTCAACCAAACCACATAAACCTTATAACAGATGGCCCATGGCCGAATGGAACTACTCACTTACCCCACTTACCGAAATCTTAAATTTGCTGCTTGTGCCTTGAACACTCGAGATCCTACACACCATATTTCGAATTGGACTTAGTACAGAAATTCTTAGTCAAAGCCCTTGGCCGAATGTTATATAAGCTTTACCTTGAAGAAATCAAATCCCGATAAACTCCTTGAATTCGGCAATAACCCCCCTACAATTGGTTTAGACATAATGTTATGAAACATAGGCCATAACCATAGATCTTGATCCAACAAAACAGAACATTCGACTAGGTCCACTTACCTCTTTTAACCGATTGAAGAAAAAGAGCACCCTTTGCTTTGATGTTTGGCCAAAGCTACACCAAATAGGGAGGAGTAGATTCGACTAAGGAAAACAAAAGAGATGCTGGAATTTTGAATAATTTTGGGCGTTTGTCTAAGGAATTTCAAGACAAGGTGGTAGGGTTTGGCTAATGGAGGAAGAAGAAGAAAGAAAAGAAGTAGGGGATTAAGGAGGATTTGACTTAAAAAAGAAGAAGAAAAGAAGCTGGAATTTTAGTAATATAAGCAGAGGAAATTCGGCAGCAGCTATGGAGAAAAGAAAAGAGAAAATTGAAGGACTTTTGGCACCCCTTTGCTGTACAAAAATCAACTTTGAACAGCCCCCAAAGAGTCCCAATGCTGGCCAATTCCTCCCCCCTACTTTTGTGATAATTAAGCTATTAATTATCACTCAAGATAATAACACTTATCTTCTATCCTTTCTTAAACAAATTAAATGAAAATTAAACACCAAACTTCCCTTTTCCAGCCGACTTTGAGAGTCCAAAATTATGCCAATTCTTTTTCTCCTTTACTTGCTTGAGAAAGAGGAAAAATAAAATTTCAAATCTTGCTTAGACTCGAACCAAAGAACCTCCACCAGTGATAGAGCCCCTTTAAGTGCCTCTTGCCATCTCTTCCAACCCGACTTTCATGTCAAATAACACCGTCATTTAATTATAAAACTTCCCTACTTGAGCTCGTCACTGCATCTAAAAATTAAATCGCAAAACGCTCCTCTAGCCACTCGAACCCGAGACCTCATGCCAAGGCCCTTAAGCCACGCCCCATGCCACTCCGCCAACTCACTTTCATGCCATGAACCTTGCCCGAATTTTTATTTAAAGCCTTCCTACTTAAGCCCATCACCTCTAAAAAAAACAAAACGCAAAAATGCTTCCTCTGCTACTCGAACTTGTGACCTGTGCTCCCCCCTTCTCCTCCAACACGCATGGAACCAGTTAGCCAACTATCTCCTTGTGTCAAGTTCCTTTTAAAAATTTTCTTAACCCCTAACTCACCTAGCTTCCCTCCTTTAAACACTTAAAAATAAATTTTTAACCCTAAGTCAGGCCTAGCTCGAGTTATTTTTAGACCCTAAATTATTCCAATTAAAATCATATTTATTTATTTCTTGAAGCCCACATGAAATTTAATTAAATTTTAACAACCCCTAATTTAGGGTGTTACATAGATAATGTCAAATTTAAATATTTAAAAGTAAAAGAATAACAAATAAATAAATAAATAGATAAAACAACTTATAAAAGGATGAAATTAATTGAATGAAATCTTGAATTGAAATTTAAGCGAAATTAACAATACAAATCATATTAAATTAAATAATAAAACAAAATAAAGGACTAAAATTAAACGCGCAAAAGAAAGGCAGGGACCAACTAGGAAATTATTCCCAGGCCCACAAAGCGCACCGTTTCAGGGGGGATCAAAATGAAAAAAGACAAAATTAAATGGTGAAATTTTAAAAAAGAAAAAAAGAAATAGTACTAGATTGAGACAAGCCGCAAATTACGGAAGGACCAAAAGAGTAAGTAGACCCCCATGTCAAAAACACGCGGATCCTGTTCGGTTCGAGTCGAGTCATCGAGTCTTAATTCAAAATGACGTCGTTTTTTACAACTGATGCTTAAGTCCAAAACGTCATCATTTAGATCCCTATATAAATATCAAAAATCAGAAAAAAGAAAACACTTCTGTATTATCCTGATTTTGGTGGGTCTGTGCTTTTGGTATGTTGCATGGATAAGTTAGTAGGTTAAAGGCTTTGAGGTGTATATTGGGCTCAGGGTTGGGCTTAAATCTGGGTTAAATTGATTAAAAATAGTGATAGTAGTAATTTATTTGTAAATTATTATGTTTAGTAGCAAGCTGGGCTTGTGGCCCAAAATTTGGAGGTGTTTTAAGTGGACATGAGGGTGGCATCACAAGGGGGAGGAATTTGGGCTGGTGTAGCAGCTTGGGGCCCAAATTGATGGTTCGACTTTCGGCACTTCAAGGGGAAGGGTGGACTGACATAGAGCTGCATTTTAGGAGCTTTATTTCTTTTATTTTAAGTGTTAGAAGCAAATAATTAAGGGGGAAGAGGTGGTTTTAAGGTGGGCTCTTCTAAAGGTAAGATAAGGGATGTGATAATAGATGGATGAGATAAGGGATAAAGGCTATCGGGAGATGGGAGAGTTGGCAGAAACTCCAACTCGAGGTGTGTGCATGTGTGGCAATTTTGTAAGCCAAAGTGTTCATCTTTCTTTCATCTTTTCTTTTCTAATCTTTCTCACCTACTCGCTAGCAGAAAATCCTCTCCTCCTATTGTCTCAATTTTTTTTTTGCCACTCTCCAACACTTTCTTTTCTCTTGGTCTTTTCTTTCAAAGCCGAATACCCTGGTCCCCATCATTTTCCTCTATAGTCGAATCTACAAGAGTGGGTTCTTTTTCCGAAGGTGCACCATAAGCCGAATACTCCTCTTTAATCTGGTGAGTTTGGATTTTGCTTCTCTGTGATTTCTCTATTTTATCAAGTTCTAATTGAGTCGTTTGTTCCAAAGGTAGTGTCGATTTCACTCTCTGCCTTAAATAGAATCCTATCTTGCTATAGTCAGAGGTGCCGATTTGGTGAAAAAGCTGAAGGTAGGTGGTGGTAGGTTCGGCCGAATGGCCTTTCTTGTTCTTTCCCTTTTGGCCGAATGTGTTATGGTACTCAATTGGTTGCGTTTCAGGGATTGAGTTAATATATGGGTGTTGACCGAATGTAGGTGGGTTGGTGGTGACATTTTCGTAAGGACTTTCGGGATCCGAAAGCTAGGTAAGGGTTTCGTTTAAACACTGTGTTTATTTATTAGATCTCATCGGGTTGATTGGTTTAGTGACCAAGGAGTTATCATGGACAATATTAACAGTCAAGCAGTAGGGGTTGGATCTGTAAACCCAACGACAAAGTACAAGAAACGATCAGTATCGGGAGTGCGAGATTGGTGTTTGGAGTGTGGGCCGACATCGAAAATAGATCGTAGGCCGATAGTGGTAGTGTCGAGTGATAGTAGCGTAGAAGCAGTAAAAACATTAGTACGAAAACCAGGTGTGTAACTCTTACACAATTTCTATACTTAATATGTAAATGTTGTGTGTTGTTAAAAGCCGAAATGACGGCAATGGTTACTAAATTACCCTTGTCGGTAAAAGCGAGGATGCCGAGTAAGTTGTTACTATTTCTGGCGTTGATTGTGATCTATGAGAGCATGGTATTTTGTATGCATGATTTTCGTATTACAAGTAAAAATTTTTTGGACCGTTGATAGTAGTGTTTGGACCGGGTTTGGGGTGTTACAACTTCTCCCTTCATTTTTTTCAAAAATTTCTGAGAACTCTCTCAGACTCTCCCTTTCTCCGGTCTTGGCTCCGGCCTTTGGCCACCGTGACGATCGCCAGTTGCCGGCGATGGCGCCACCGTCCACGGTGGTCAGAAAGTAAAAAATGACCACTTTTCTTGGCCTTTTGATTTCCTGACTCTGAAAATGTCATCTTTCATCGAGATGCGGTCCTCGGCCACCCACAGTGTGAGAATCGAAAAGCCGAGAAGATTTCGACTTCCTTTTATTATTTTATGTTTTCTTTTTAGAATACAAGTAAAAAAATGGCATAAAATAAAAAGGACGAAAAAGAACACCTTTTTTAATTTCGATTTCTGATTGCTTTTCCTTTTTTTTGTATTCGATTTTTTGTGTAAAAAATTACATTGATATGTGTCGAAACCATTTTAACTTTGAAAAAGTGGGTCGACTTTAAAACAGCACGGAGTCGCCACCAATCCCTTTTACTTAGGTGTGATTGGATCACCTTATAAAAGCGTTTTATTTGAAAACATTGATTTTGGTCCACGAAATGCAAGAAAAGCGGGTTCGGAGTGATTACGTCTGAGGAAGGGTTGGCACCCTCATAACGCCCAAAATTTGGTACCTAATTGATAATTTCATGTCCTAATGTCGAAATTTTGAAAAATTTAAAATATGATCCTTTTATTAGAAAGAAAACCAAGATTTACCTATCTCAAAGAAATAAAATGCTATGCCCAATAAGTTAGGATGTAACATCTCATGACTTCGAAACTAGGCTTGCCTTTATTTATAGAAAAGTCTTATCTCGAGACACAAAACATCATATCCAATAAGTTAGGATACAACGTTTTGAATTCCCGAGAATAAGTTTTGATTTGAAATTTGTAAGTTTCAATTTTAAAAGAAAAGGGATACTTAATATCCTGAGTTCAACTAGAAAAATCGAAGCCTAGTGAGTTAGGGCATAATTTTTCTCGAAGTCCCCAAATATTACGTATCACCGTATTTTTTAAAAAAATTTTGAATAAAATACAACAATTTTGCAAAATGTGTTTTTTATAAAAAATGATATGAATCCGATTTTATGTTGATACATTACAAAGTGTAAATATCGAATAGCAATTCATTATAATCACAAGTTATATTAACGATTAATACTAATATAGGCAATTAAAGAAATAATAATATAAAATAACGACTAATAAAAATAACTACACTAAAGCAATCATAAAATAAAAATAAATAAAAGAGCATGGACAAATAGAATATATAAAGCAATAAATAACAAAATAATAAAAAAGAAAAATACTAAATAAATATGAAAACTTTTCATGCAAGATTGACTTTTCATGCATTGACATATATCAAATAATAAATGAATATTGCAAATAAAAATATAAAATGATATAGCAAAATAAAATAAAATAAAAATAGTACATATATTTTGAGAAAATAAATAAAATACGTTTTGAAATAAATAAATGATTTATAACTTTAAATAAAAACATATTTATAATAATCTAATACATAAAAAAACTACATATTTAAGAATAAATAATATGTTATACAAAATTATATACAATATTAAAGATAAAATAATTTAAAAGTTATATAGAAAGTATAATATAATAATGTATAATATATAAAATAAAAATGTAATATAATAACTAATATGTGAATTTTAAAATAATATATAAATAATATTAACAACCTAATATAAATAATGAATAGATAAAAATAATAAGTGTCCAAAATAAACAATATAAAAACTTTATATTATTATTAATATACACTATACAAATATTTAAATATAATACAAAATTTTTGTAAAAGCGAAATAATTTAATATAATGTTAAAATGACTTAAAAATAAAATAAAAATAAAAGGGTTTAAAACAAAGAAATAGAAAAAAATCTAAAAATAAAATGTAAAAGATTAAATCAAAGCGCGTCACACCTTAGGGACTTGTTGGGCAATTATGCCCTATCTCCTAAACTTCGCCATTTTGATATCGATATTTAAATAGCCCTTGGGACGATTGTAACTAAATATAAGTTTTAGGCTGATTTAAAAATAAAAATTTAAATTGGACTAAATTAAAAATGCTAAAATTTGCAGAATGACCAAAGAGGCAATTAGACCCTTTTATAAAAACACGCGGATTCTCCCTGAGTTTTTGGGTCAACGCATGGATCCTTGCCCTGAACGACATCGTTTTGTGCTTATTAACTTAAGTAAAAACGGCGTCGTTTCTTCTTGCTATATAAGCAAAAGATCAACCCAAAAAATTCATTTAAACATTCCTTTAAAAAAAACAAATCAGAGGCTCTCCAAAAATTCTCTCTGGCCTGAGGCCTGAAGCCTGAGGCCAGGACTCCGGTGATAGGCCGTCACACGCGCCGCCGCATGCTCCACTGTAGACGGCGGTCAGAGGATAAAAACTTCAGTTTTTTCTGCGTAAATCGAAAGGTAACTTTATATTTTATTTTTAGAACTATTTTGTGTATATAAAAATATATATACATCGAAAGAAAAAAATAAAAAACAAAATCAAAAAAAAAAATCACCTCTACTATCTTTTATTAATCTCTATCTATTCTTTGTATTACAGATTATTGAAGAGCTTTTATAGCCCCCAAAATAAAAAATAAAAAAGGAATACAAAGATTTTTTCCTGTTTTGCCATGTTTGCTACTCCTTTCTTTCCTTTTCTACAGACGGATGACGAGAAACACGGCGGCAGCGATGTAGGGCACTATCAGCACTAGTTACGGCTGGACAAAGGGCTGATTGAGGCTTGCGGTGCGAGGGAAAGGGTTGCTAAGGCTTACGGCGCCTAGGGTTTCAGAAACCCTAGGCTTCTGAAACTGTTTAGGTCTTAGGCCTTTTTGGGCCGCATAGGTTTGGGTTGGTTTTTGGGCTAATCGGGTTTTGTTTTAGGTATTGGGTTAGTGGGTCTAATTGGGTAATCTGTTTTTGGCTTATAATTGGGTTCTACTGTAATGTATTAGGTGTTAATTGGTTTTGGGTTTGGGTTAGTTGGCTGTAAAATGGACTTTAAATCGGATATTTTATTATTTTTTATTTTATTTTTGTTTTGCTTTTGTTTGTTTAAACCCAGGCAATAATGGGCTATTACAATATGTTTATGGCTTTTATAGCTAAATAGATACAATATTTTATTCTTTTTTCACTACTGTTTTTGTTGTTTCTCTGCTATCTGTATTGTTTCTATTTTGCTTGCTTTTGTTTTTTGTTTTTTGTTCTTGCAAGCAAGGTCAACGGAGGAGAAAGGCTGACCTTTGCAATTTTGGTGCAAGAGAGGCAGTCCTCGGGCGATGGGCACGCTGACGCGGCACGTGGAGGGGTGCGGAGCACAAAGGAGGCTATGGTTTCTTTTGTTTACTGAAGATGTTTAAGTTTTGGGGCCACTAGGGTTTCTTTATTTATTTGTGCCATTGGGTCATATTGTAAATGGGCTATTTTCTGACTTTATCTTTATCTTTTTTGTTTATTTTTTGTTTTGTTTGTTTGTAATATGGGCCTGGGCGAAATTGGGCCATTACAGCTTCCCCTTTTTGCTCGTTATCGTGTAACATGAATGGAGCAAAGACTTTAAAAAGGGTCAATTTTGCCTGGTCTTGCCGGATCTTGACTTCTTTGGTGCTCCTCTTCTTCAAGCAGCCTCATTCCAACCCATTGCAAATTCAAGGGTATAGGAATTTGTCACTTCAATCTATTCTATTGCAACTTCAGGGTGATAAGTTTAGTAGCTTCAATCTGCTCCACTACAATTTTGGGGAGAGAAGATTCACTATCTTCAATCTGCTCCACTGCAACTTCAGGGAGATAAGACTTGTAACTTCAACCTGCTCCACTACAACTTCAGGGAGATAAGGTTTATAGCTTTAATCTTCTTTATTGCAACTTTAGAGATGAGATTTGCTGTCTTCAATCTGTTCCACTGCTACTTCAGGGAGATAAGATTAATGGCTTCAATCTACTCCACTACAACTTCAGGGAGATAAAATTTGCCATGATAGCTTCAACTTGTCCTACTACAACTTCAGGGGAATAAGATTTGCTATCTTCAATCTACTCCACTGCAACTTCAGTGAGATAAGATTTGTGGCTTTAATCTGCTCCACTACAACTTCAGGGAGATAAGATTTGCTATCTTCGATCTACTCCACTGTAACTTTAGGGAGATAAGTTTTGTAGCTTGTAGCTTGTAGCTTTAGTTTATTCCACTACAACTTTAGGGAGATAAGACTTGCTATGGTAGATTTAATCTGACCTACTACAACTTCAAAGGTATAGGACTTATGGTTTCAATCTTCTCCACTGCAACTTCAGGGAGATAAGATTAGTAGCTTCAATCTACTCCACTACAACTTTAGAGAGATAAGATTTGTAGATTCAATCTGCTCTACTACAAATTCAGAGAGATAAGATTTGCTATCTTCTATCTACTCCACTACAACTTCAGGGGGATAAGATTTGTAACTTCAATCTACTCCACTGCAACTTTAGAGAGATAAGATTTGTAATTTGTAGCTTTAATCTATTCCACTGCAACTTCAGGGAAATAAGATTCGCTATCTTCAGTCTGCTCCACTACAACTTCAGGGAGATAAGACTTGTAACTTCGACTTGTTCCACACAACTTCGAGAGATAAGGTTTATAGTTTTAATCTGCTCTGCTGCAACTTCATAGAGATGAGATTTGCTATCTTCAATCTGATCCACTACTAATTTAGAGAGATAAGATTAGTGGCTTCAATCTACTCCACTGCAACTTCAGAGAGATAAGATCCACCATGATAGCTTCAACCTATCCCATTGCAACTTCAGGGGAATAAGATTTGCTATCTTCAATCTACTCGACTGTAACTTCAAGGAGATAAGATTTGTGGCTTCAATCTGCTCTACTGCAACTTCAGGGAGATAAAATTTGCTATCTTCGATCTACTCCACTGCAACTTCAGGGAGATAAGATCTATAACTTCAATCTGCTCTCTGTAACTTTAGGGAGATAAGTTTTGTAGCTTATAGATTTAGTTTATTCCATAACAACTTCAGGGAAATAAGAATCACTATCTTCAGTCTGCTCCATGCAACTTCAGGGAGATAAGGTTTATGGCTTTAATCTGTTCTACTGCAACTTTGGAGAGATAAGACTTGCTATCTTCAATTTGCTCCACTGCAACTTCAAGGAGATAAGACTTGCTATGGTAGATTTAATCCGACCCACTGCAACCTCAGAGGTATAGGACTTGTTGCTTCAATCTGCCCCACTACAACTTTAGGGGATAAGACTTATAGCTTATAGCTTTAGTCTATTCCACTGCAACTTCAGGGAGATAAGATTTGTAGCTTATAGCTTTAGTCTATTCCACTGCAACTTCAGGGAGATAAGACTTGCTATGGTAGATTTAATCCAACCTACTGCAACTTAAGAGGTATAGGACTTGTGGTTTTACTGATCGTTACACCGTTCTCTTGGGAACATGACCTGTAGAATCCATTTCACAAGCCTATATTTATGCCAAGAGATTAGGATGTTACGATCAGAATGAATCAAATGCTCCTAACTAGATTTGTATGAATGATATTTGCATGAATGCAGAATGTCATTTTTTTAGAATGATCCCCTTTTAATGCTTAGGTTGACATTGCTCGTTGTTTATCAAGGTTCTATCACTGACGTATTACCCTACTTTCTTGTTCAGCTGGTACCTTTGACAAAAAACCAGAAGAAATCATCACAATTTAGACCAGAGTAGTATGCAGAACTCCTTTTACTTGAATATTATTTCTCTATTAATCGTTATTTCAATGAAAAATTCTTGAAAAAGATCATAACAATAGACAGGATTGAAATTTATTTGGAGTAAAACTCAAAATGAATAGATTAATCAAAGATAGTAAACATTGCTAAAATTTAAAATGAGTAAGATAAAAATAGGTGCCCTAAATATCGCAGCATGATCTTCTCTGCACAAACTTCTCGAGGATCATTTTGAGTCTGGTATGTGTTTAGGAGATCTAGAGTACTTTGTTGATGCCCCAAGATGTAAAGTTTCTCCTCCTTGTTATTTCTGAGGGAACAAGACTACCGCATGCCTTATCCTTTAGTTAAAATTTGAGCCGCCCTTTTCGAGCTTTCAACTTAAAACTCCTTTGGTTTCAAGACGCCCTTTTGTGGGTTTTTGCCTTGGCCTCTTTTTTTTAGGTGAAGTACTTCTTGACCGAATCTGAATTCACAATATTAGACAAGTTCTTGCCATCAATCTTAGTCAAAATCAACGCTCCTCTAGAAAAGGCCTTCGTTATCACATAAGGTCCTTCTCAGTTTGGCATCCATTTTTCTCTAAAATCCTTTTATATGGGGGGGATATTTTTCAATACTAGGTCCCCCTCATGGAATTCTCTAGGACGAACCTTTTTGTTGTAAGCTTGCATCATTCGCTTTTGGTACATCTGACCATGATGGATGGCTTTCAACCTTTTCTCTTCAATCAAGTTTAGCTGATCATATCGGGATTGGATCCATTCTACTTCATCCAACTTCAATTTTGCCAAAACTCAGAGAGAAGGAATCTCGACTTTAATGGGTAAAATCGCCTCCATTCCATAAGCCAAAGAAAAAGGCGTTGCTCTGTTGAGGTCCTGACAGATGTTCGATAAGCATAGAGGGAAAATGGTAACTTCTCATGCCAATCTTTATAAGTCCTAGTCATTTTCCTCACGATCTTCTTGATGTTCCTATTGGTTGCCTCCACCACACCATTCATTTTTAGGCAATATGGTAATGAGTTGTGGTGTTTGATTTTGAACTGATTGCAAACTTCTGATATCATGTTGTTGTTCAAATTTAGTGTATTGTCAGATATGATTCTTTCTGGCATTTCATATCAACATATGATCTCTTTCTTTAAGAACTTGCTGACTGTCGACTACGTGACATTGGCATATGAAGCGACTTCTACCTACTTTGTAAAGTAATCAATGACCATGAAGATGAATCGATGTCTGTTAGAAGCTTTAGGTGAGATTGGCCCAATGACATCCATGCCCCACATAGAGAAAGGCCATGGAGAAGTCATAACATGAAGAGGTAAGGGGTACATGAATTTTATCTCCATAAATTTGACACGTATGGCATTTCTTGGCATAACTAATACAATATCCTTCCATAGTGGACCAATAATACCCAAATCTCATGATTTGCCTGGCTATTATAAAACCATTGGCATGTGTTCCGCAAACACCCCGTGGACGTCTTCCAAGATTTTCTTAGCCTTGACAGTGTCTACACATCTTAGTAGCACCTAATCCTTTCTCCTTTTATATAAGATTTCCCATCTATGACATAGTCACTGGCCAGTCTTCTCAATATCCTTTTATCATTCTCAGAGCTTGGTTTGGGTATTCACGATTCTTCATATATCGCAGTATATCGTGGAACCAAGGTTGATCATCTTTTTCTTCTTCTTCTACGATGTTGTAACAATGAGCCAGAGTCTCATAAATACTCATCTGGGTAGGTTTTACATCCTCTTGTTTGTTCACTTTGACCATCAAAGCCAAGGTAGCCAAAGCGTCAACCATCTAATTTTTGTCTCATGGAAGGTAACAAAAGGTGATGTCATCAAATTCTTTAATTAATTCAAAAACCAGCCTTCGATAATCTATCAACTTGGGATATCTTGTTTCCCATTCTCCCTTGAGTTGATAGATCACTAGCGCAGAATCCCCATATACCTCTAGCACTTTGATTTTGCGTTCTATGGCTGCATGGATACTTATGATGCATGCTTCATATTCTGCCATATTATTCGTGCAATCAAAATCCAATTTACTAGTAAAGGGACAATGATCTCCATTTGGGGATACTAGGACTGCCCTGATTCTGTTACCCACAACGTTTGAGGCTCCGTCGAAGTTTAGCTTCCAAGGATGACCTTCTTGAGTGTCTTCTTCAGTTATTGGCACATACATTAGATCTTCATTCGGAAATCAAAGTTTAAAGGCTCGTAATCTTCTAGAGCTCTACTGGCCAGAAAATCTGCTATTGCACTCCATTTTATAGCCTTCTGATTCACATAGATTATATCAAATTCAGAAAGTAGAATTTTCCACTGGGCCATTCTTTCATTCAAGGCAGTCGACTCCATCATGTATTTTAGAGGATCTAATTTTGAGATGAGCCAAGTTGTCTGGTAAAACATGTACTGTCTCAATCTTCGAGTTGTCCAGATTAAAGTGCAACATAACTTTTCAATTGACGAATATCTTGTCTCGCATTCAGTAAACTTCTTGTTGAGGTAATATATCGCTCTTTCTTTTCTCCCGACTCACCATGTTGGTCAAACACACATCCCATAGAATTTTTAAATACCGCCAAGTATAGTATCAGTGGCTTATTTGGGCTAGGTGGCATCAGCACTAGGGCATTGGACAAGTAATGTTTGACTTTGTCGAAAGTCTTCTGGCACTCCTCATCCCATACGCCTAGATTGTGTTTCTTAAGGAGACGAAATATGGGGTCGCATTTCTCAATTAGTTGTGAAATGAACCGGGCGATGTAATTTAGTCTTCCTAGGAAACCTCAAACTTTTTTTTGAGTGCACAGTGAAGGCAACTCATGTATAGCCTTAACTTTATCTAGGTCAATCTCGATCCCCTTTTCACTAACTACAAATCCTAGCAATTTTCCGACCTATCCCTGAAGGTACATTTTGCTAGATTGATCTTCAACTGGAATTTTCTCAATCTTAAGAACAATTTCCTCAAGACTTGCACATGCTCCTTTTTCATTCTGAATTTTGCAATCATGTCATCGACATAAACTTCGATTTCTTTGTGCATAATATCATGAAACAGGATTACCATGGCCCTTTGATACATCGCTCACGCATTTTTAGTCGAATGGCATCACTTTATAGCAAAATGTTCTCACATGATTATGAATGTGGTCTTTTCAATGTCTTCAAGATGCATCTTAATCTGGTTGTATCTAGAGAAACCATCCATGAAGGAGAATAGTGAGTAACTTGCTGTGTTTTCCACTAAGGTATCGATGTGAGGCAACGGGAAATTGTCTTTCGGGCTGGCCTTGTTTATATCTCTTAGTCCATGCACATTCGTCCTTTCCCATCTTTCTTAAGGATGGGGACTATATTGGCTACCCACTCTGAGTATTTGACCACTTATAGGAAATCAGCGTCAAATTACTTTTTGACCTCTTCTTTTATTTTCAACAAGACGTCGGGCTTCATTCTTCGTAATTTCTGTTGAGTTGGCTTGCATTCTTCCTTTACGAGGAGCTGGTGTAACACGATATTAGTACTTAGCCTAGCCATGTCTTGATACGACCATGCGATGACTTTTTTGAATTTTTGGAGTAACTCAATGAGGTCTCACTTTGTTTCTACAGTGATGTAAGCTCTGATCTTCACTTTTTTCTTCTCTTGTTCGTCTCCTAAGCTTCCAATTTCTATTGGCTCTTTGTGAGGTAGAATATGCTTTTCCTATTGTTCTACCGTCTTTAACAAATCAGGAGATAGGTTACGATCTCGCTCATCTTCAAATTCCTAAGGTTCCTCTAGACACATATCTTTCTCAAAAGGAGATTCTGAATCAGTAGCAGCGTCGCTCATATCATTGATATCTGGAGACCTATTATAAGAACGAAGGAAGACCCAAAGAATAAATGAATCAGAGAATAACTATCTGTGTGGTATGAGTATGAATGAAATGAAAAAAATAGAAGAATTTTTGCCAAGTGAGATACAAAGATGCATTGTTTTTATTGAAATAAAAAATAGTGGACATGTGCCTTTTTCACAAGAAAGGATTCCTATTGCTCCCAAACTTAGAGAAATAGGTGTGTTCTGAATATTACTCTGAAATTGTCCTAAAAACTACAGGGATCTCCTTCACAGTCCAGTTGATCAGAACACTTCTAGGGATGTAAGAACAAATTCTTGATAGGTTTTGTAACATCCTGAAATTAGGCCTAGTAGGATTGAGCCCAATGGGCCTTAGGCGTAGTAGCGTTTAAAATTTTTTGGAGAATAGGAGATCGGCTTAAGTGCAAGTTGGACCTTTTAGATATGTGATTTTGGAAGGTTAGGGGCTTCATGAAGTCCGGAATCAAATATTAGCTTTGGGAAAATTTTGGTTTAGGAAAAAAAAAACCTTGGAGGTTGGCGGGTAGGCCTTAAGAATAAAATGTGGACGAAAATGACACAAGTGGTGTGTGTGGTGTAGTGGCAAAGTGACGCCACAAGGAAGGAAGGAGGTCGAGGTTCTAGTTGTAGCGTTTGCATTCCTTTTGATTATTTTATTAAATGAATTTAGACCTTGGCCATAGGGTTATATTTAATTGCGCATGGTTTGAGGCACAAGGAGCTAGTTGGTAAAGTGGCTAGCGTGGATTATGTTATAAAGGGAGCACAGGTTGAATCTCATGAGAAGCGAGGAGTATTTATTTGCTTGAGTGGGCGGTAAGAGTTTGATTGAATTTAAACTCTCTTGTGAAAGGATCCCATCGGAAAGATCGAGGAATGAAGGTGAAGAGCTAGCTATATAAAGAGCATGCCGGAGAAGGGTTAACATACCTTGGTGGGCGTTGGAGCACGAGGAGTGGTCATGTGGTGATTTAGCACCGAGTCTATCGGTGTGTAACTCTCTACTCTAGTTGTAAGCGGCAAATCTTGAAGTCAAGTCCACGGCAATAGTAATACACGACGTCTGGCCGCGTGTGGGGCTTCAACGCGATAGTTGAGGCCATCGGTAGTATTCTCGTGGGTTGAAATTTGCTTGAAACTGCGATGGTAGAAGTGGGCCCGATGGGCCGTGAGCCCAACCGAAATAAATTGTATGATGATATAGTATATAGTGAACTAGACTAGGTGGAACTTATATACATGGATAGATTTGTGTTAGGTGGGCCACCTGAGCGTCTTGGTAGAATGGTAGAAATCGGGTTTAAGCCCAACGGTCCAGTAAAGAAAAGAAAATGGTAGTTGAGTCGCTCAAAGGCGACCTTTGCACCTTTAGAAAGGCCATTCGGTACAAAATTACGAAAATACCCTTGGTGGGTAAATTACGAAAATACCCTTAGTGGGTAAATTACGAAAATACCCTTGGTGGGTAAATTACGAAAATACCACTTGGTGGGTAGATTCTGAAAATACCCTTGGTGGGTAAATTACAAAATACCTTTGGTGGGTAAATTACAAAATACCCTTGGTGGGTAAATTACGAAAATACCCTTGGTGGGTAAATTACGAAAATACCCTTGGTGGATAAATTCTGAAAATACCCTTGGTGGGTAAAATTACGGTTATACCCTTAGAGGTTGATTAGCATGATTATGTTGTTTTATGTCTATCGATTATGATGGTAATTCATGTTATACTTATATTTGATATATATCACAGCATACATGACATCTGCATACAATTATTATGTCATATTGCGGGTATGATAAGAGGAGGGAAGATTGATATCGTGACTTGGTCACCGGTGATTTAGTATCACATTCGTGTCTTCGGACACGGAGGTTTGGCACCTCATGGCGACTTGTCCACGTGGTTAATACCACCAGTGGGTTGGCCACTTTTGAGATATGGGATCGTCGCCGGTGATTTGGTATCACCGTGGGTTGGCCCCACAACTTGATGATTCGTGACTTGGTCACCGGTGGTTTAGCACCACCGGTGGTTTGGCACCACCGGTGATTTGGTATCACGTTCGTGTCTTCGGACACGGAGGTTTAGCACCTCATAGCGACTCGTCCTTGTGGTTAACACCACAGTGGGTTGGCCCCACTTTTGAGATATGGGATCGTTGCGGTGATTTGGTATCACCGTGGGTTGGCCCCCAGATGGATTATTCGTGACTTTGGTCACCGGTGATTTAGTATCACATTTATATCGTGACTTGGTCACCGATGGTTTGCACCACCGGTGGTTTGGTACCACACGGGGTAGAAAAGGAGTTATGGATGGCTAGGTTGGGTGCATTATACATATATGTTGCTTTGTTATAATTTGTGTAAGTATGTGGTATTTACGGGAGAGGAATATGCCTTTGAGTCTTGGTGACTCACCTTCTCCTTATCTTTTCGGTGATTCGTGAGTTTGCGGATGAGGCCGGATGAACTCGAGGAGGCCATGCAATAAAATTTGGTTTTACATGAATTTCCAATTGGGTACTTTATTTTAATTTGGTTTTCATATTTTATGGATTTGTAATAAGGCTGTTTAATTATGTTTTGGATTATTTTATGTTTTGAATATGTTTAAAATATGGCTTTTAAATTACTTGTTTAATTTAATAATTGAGCCCAAAGTTTTCTAAACTAAAAACTCATAATGGTTTTAAAAATCTTACCATCGGGTAACATGAATAGTTCAATAGTAAAATTACAAGTTAAATGTTTTCAATAGATTAAGTGATTTCTAAAATTCAAGTTTCTATACTCAATTACAAGCGGATTTTCCAAAATGATATTTGAATTTTCTTAAAAGATATAAATGTTTTCTATCCCATGATTTATCAACTAAGTTTTAAAGTTTTATGTAATTTTGAAGTAAATTTCAATTTTAACTTATTTTAGACAAATAAAAAATTACAAAGAGTTTTTCACAAAATTTAATTGTTAATTGATTCTTTCAAAAATTATTTTCCTTAGTGACATACCAAATTGATGCGTAGTGGCGTATTGACCCGGGTTTGGGGTTTTTAGTTTTTAGTTCCCTTTCCAAACCCTCGATATTTTTAAAAAATTCCAAACTCTTTGTTATCCATCAAGCTCTATACTAGAGTTCTGAACTTGACGCACTTTTGGATTTCATGAAATTTATTGATACAATGAAATGTAATGTTAATGAATGGAAAAGATGTATGCAAAAAGGTGTTGATTCTAGTTTAATTCCATTAGAACAACTTTACTAGAAAACAAGTTTCTTTACATAAAGTGGATACATATACAACATCGCCTTCACATTCAAAACCTTAACTTTCCCAAGAAACAAAGCCAATTCTTGGCTTCGATCCGACTCTAATGCATATTTCAGGCTTTGAACGGTTGGGGTCTGCAAGTGTCCAGCCACTTCTTGTAATTAGACCAAAGCTTCGCTCATAACGTAGTCCGTATCTCTGACCTACCTCTCTCACAGGCTGTCACCTTTCTCTTGTTTCCTTTTCTCAAACAATATTCGTACTGCCATGTTGTCTTCCACTTTATCAAGAAACCTATTTTTCATGACAAGCTCTCTATTTAGCAACTGAACATGGATCAACACCCATTTTTATGATGAAAATACAATGCAATCACAATCAAAACAAAATGAAACAAGCCAGTATATTTCATGCAAAGCTAGAATTTAAGGCAAGCAAGCAATAACAAATAGAGCACCTATTCGAGTTACCACTAAGGTTCGGTATGGTTCTATCTAGGGTAGGTTCTTAGGGCTCATTATATGCGGTTTAGTTCAAAAGTAAGGGTACCTAAACCAACAAATTCCTTGATCTTCACCCATTATAGGCTCATATGGACCGAGTTCAGTTTAGGGGAATACTGATCGTTGTCGTGAAAGTCTTAAATTTTATATAATGAATGATCGAGCCTAGAAACTAACTATCACCATGATTGAGGCAAGAGCACCTATCGAACAGTAGTATAGTTTAGTGGCAAGACCAGAATGTCGAACCCAAGGGAACCAAAAGTACTAATACTAAATTTCTTTTTATTATTTAGCCTAAAAATTAAGGGAATGGTTGTTTAATCTAAAATTAACTAACTACTAAGCTGAAAATGCTAAGACATAGAGAATGAATTAGGGAAAATACTTTTGGGAAAAACTAAATGATTAAGACAATACCCGAGGAAGAATCCACCTAGACTTCACTTGTTATTTAACTCTGAACCAGACAATTTATTCACTTGACTTGATCCGTAGGATTCCCTAATTTATATTAATACCTCTTTCGAAGCTACTTACGTCTAACCTAGGTTGATTAATTGAAATTTCTTTCTAATTAAAACCCTTAAGATCGCATTAACTCGATCTATGGACTCCCATATTAGGTTTGACCCTAATCCGATAGATTTTCCTCGTCCTATTTTTAGGAGTGCGATCAACTCCGCTTAACTATGCTAGATCTACTCTTAAATAGGGACTTTTGCTCCACTGCCTAAGCACATCAATACTTGAATCAATATCCTAAAATATCAAAACAAGAATTAAGAACACATACTTAAGAACAAATCAAGTATTTATCATATAGTTCAGAAAATAATAACAAGATCCGTCTTAGGTTTCATCCTCCTCAGGTATTTGAGGGGTTTAGTTCATAATCATAAAAGAATACATCTCAGAAGAAAATATAAAACAAAACATAAGAAAAACCCTAAAACCCTCTGAAGGAAATTGAAAGGAAGATCTTCCGTCTTGAGTATGACTCCGGCTTCTTGAGATGAATCAACTGGCTTTCTTTGAGTAAATTCCACAATTCTGGCCTCTCTGGCTTGGCTCATCACCTACCTCTTTAGGATACACTTAGGGTGTTTATATAGGCTTTCAAAATGTCTTTCTTTGCCTCTAAGTATCCTTTTCCGAGTAGAATTAAAACAGGTCACGGCAGGGACACGCCCTATAACACGCCCGTGTGATTCGAGACCAGGCTCGTGTTCGAGCCTACTAAAGAGGCACGACCATGTGGATTTTTACTTTGGCCCATTTTTTCATTTTTGGCCCGTTTCTCGTTCTTTTCATCCTCCTATGCTCTCCTGAGTATAAAACGTGAAAACAAAGGATTAGGAGCATCACATTCCACAATTAAGGGGATAAATCATCCAAAAGTATGCTAAATGCAGGTTTAAAATATGTGTATATTACGGTTTATCAAATACATTTCCCTATGGCTATACGGATATAAAGATATCACGAAGACATAGGTACGGATGTATCCCAAAAGCGATCCACTATCCTACACAAAGGTGAAGACCTCACGAAGGAATAGTTTCTCACTCCCACTTAAGAAAGGCAAAATCGAACGGTTATGCAAATGCAATATGCAAAAAATACACAAAAAGAAATTTTGAACCAATAAAACAGATATACTAGATCGCTATACAACCCGAGATATCAAAACATGAAGGATGAAATGCAATAAAGGAATCGTAAATTTAAACCAAATTATCAATTTTGACAAAAAAACCAAAAAGTGATCAACTCGCGGCTTGACTCTCTTATTTTGTCCCCGGTGGAGTTGTCAATCTGTCAAAACCTTTTTTTTTAGTCGACTTTTATTTTAAAAAACGAAAAATGGGAGTCGCCGCCAATCCTTTTTATGAGGTGTGATCGGATCACCTCGTAATTTGATCGTTTTAATAAAATGTTTGATTTATTAAAACAACAATTTTTGGTCTACGAAGTTTAGAAAACGGGTTTGGGAGTCGGTTACGCACGAGGAAGGGTTAGCACCCTCATTACGCCCAAAATTGGTACCTAATTATTACTTAATGTCTTAGTGTCGAAAGTTGAAAACTCGAAAAGAATTTAAAATACGATCCCTCTTTATATTAATGTTATTTTACTTAAAAATTGCTTAAATAAATCGAAACAAATGTTAAAAACCCTCTCGTCTCGAGATGACAAAATGTCACATCCCTTAAGTTAGAACACGACACGTTGAACCTTTAAGAATAAGCTTGCCTTTATTTTTTTATTTAAATCTCATGTATTTTAATTTTAAAAGGATATTCGATCATTTGTGTTCAACGAGAAAATCAAAACCCCGTAAGTTAGGATACAACTTCTAGAATCTCCAAATACAAAACATTGCATATTTTTAAATTTTCCATTTTGAAATATATCAAGTGTAATATTAGAAACGATGGATACTTATCTTATTTAGGGTATAGTAGAAAAACAACTAATTATATCTAAACATAATGCATGATGTAGTGATGATGAATCAACATAAAATGACTATATAGATAGAATATTGGAATAATAAAATATAAATAAATAAGAGTATACTTTAATAATAATATCAAATTTAAATATTTAAAAGTGTAAGAATAACAAATAAATAAATAAATAGATAAAAATATAAATAATATCAAATTTAAATATTTAAAAAGTAAAAGAATAACAAATAAATAAATGGATAATATAGATATAAATAATATCAAATTTTAAATATTTAAAAAGTAAAAGAATAACGAATAAATAAATAGATAGATAAAACAAATATAGATAATATCAAATTTTAAATATTTAAAATTAAAAGAATAATGAATAAATAAATAGATAAAACAAACATAGATAATGTCAAATTTAAATATTTAAAAGTAAAAGAATAACAAATAAATAAATAGATAAAAACAACTCATAAAAGGATGAAATTAATTGAATGAATGACTGAATTGAAATTTAAACGAAATTAGCAGTATAAATCATAATAAATTAAATAATAAAACAAAATAAAGGACTAAAATTAAACACGCAAAAAAAAAGGCAAGGACCAACTAGGAAATTATTCTCAGGCCCACATAGCGCACCATTTCAAGGGGGATCAAAACAGAAAAAGACAAAATTAAATGGTGAAATTTTAAAAAAGAAAAAAAGAAATAGGACTAGATTGAAACAAGCTGCAAAAGCGGAAGGACCAAAAGAGTAAATAGACCCCCATGTCAAAAACACACGGATCCTGTGCGGTTCGGGTCTGTTGTCGTGTCCTGATTCAAAACGCGTCGTTTTGGCAACTGATGCTTAAGTCTAAAACGACGTCGTTTAGATCCCTATATAAATATCAAAAATCATAAAATAAAATAAAAACACTTCTCCCTTCATTTTTTTCAAAAATTTCTGAGAACTCTCTCAGACTCTCCCTTTCTCCGGTCTTGGCTCCGGCCATTGGCCACCGTGACGATGGTCGGTTGTCGGCGACGGCGCCACCCTCCACAGTGGCCGAAAAGTAAAAAAATAGCCATTTTTCTTGGCCTTTTGATTTCCCGACTCTGAAAGTGTCATCTTTCATTAGAGATGACGGTTCTCGACCACCCATGGTGGTAGAATGCGAAAAATCGGTAAGATTTCGACTTTCTTTTTCATATTTTATGTTTTTTTTTTTTAGAATACAAGTAAAAAATAGCAGAAAATAAAAAGGATGAAAAAGAACACCTTTTTTAATTTCGATTTCGATTGCTTTTCCTTTTTTTTGTATTCAATTTTCTGTGTAAAAAATTACATTGATATGTTCGTGGCTTTTATAGCCGAATAGATACAATATTTTATCCTTTTTCACTATTGTTTTTGTTGCTTCTCTGCTATGTCTGTATTGTTTCTGTTTTGCTTGCTTTTGTATCTGTTTTTGGTTCTTACAGGCAAGGTCAACGGAGGAGAAAGGCTGACCCTTGCCATTTTGATGCAAAGGAGGCAATCCTTGGGCGATGGACGCGCTGACGCGGCACGTGAAGGGGTTCGGCGCACAAAGGAGGCTAGGATTTCTTTTGTTTACTGAAGATGTTCAAGTTTTTGGGCCATTTGGGCCACTATGCTTTTTTATTTATTTGGGTCATATTGTAAATGGGCTGTTTTCTGACTTGATCTTTATCTTTTTAGTTTAATTTTTGTTTTACTTGTTTGTAATATGGGTCTGGGCGAAATTAGGCCATTACAATGGTTATTGATGGGCAGCCACATCCAAGTAAAAATGAGGTGAAGTAAATGGTCATGAAAAGGTTGGTGTGTTCCAAGCTTATAAGCCGCAAAAGCTATGTAATTGGCTCGGCCGCTCTTATGAATATCGCCATCATCAGGAATGTAAAGAAATTAGGCAAACGGAGATTGTAAAAGGTTAATTTGTTTTGCCCATGAGATAAGAGATAATCTTGATGATCATGTCGGTGTGTTGGTCACAAATAAAAGTGGCATTGGAGTACAAAACGCGGACCAAGTTTGGACGAACGGGGTAATTTATGGTGAGAAAATTTAACCAACCCCAACATGCAAATGTTTGTAGATGAGAGAATTCGAGTTCTTTCCAGAACTCTACATCGATAAGGCGATCATGGATTAGGGATCAGATAGCAAAGTGGAGATAAAATCGGGTTTTGGCATCATGATTGGGGAAACAGTTGTCAAAAGATGGTGGTTGGGAAGGAGGGTTGGGTTGATGAAGGATGGGTGGAGGTGAGGATGGTTGTCAAGAACGTTTTGGATGATGGATCAAAGGTGTTGGTCTGTTTTTTATTTGTGGCTCTTTTGACTCGTTGATACATATTATGAATCACACTAAATAAGACTCAACTAACGGGAAAAGACTCAATGACATGGAATAGACAACGTCCGTGCATGAAAACACAATAATATTTACAATAGACTCTATTCATTTTTAATGATAAGAAAAATGTATTTTTTTTAATTCGAAATTAATAAAAAATCATGAAAGAAAATGATGTTGTAAATAGAGGTGTTCATGGGCCGGCGGTCCGGCCCGGCCCGAAGGCCCGACCAAAATTTGAGAGGGTTTGGATAAAAATATAAGTCTGAAAAATGAGCTTGGACAAAAAATAAGACCCGTTTAAAAAATAGGCCGGGCCTCAGGTAAGGTATTTTAGCTTTGGGCACTGCATTTACCAAATTTAAATTCACTAAATTACAAAAAAAATTACCATTTTTTTTATTTTTGAATGCTATTTTCTTGTTGTTTTCTCCATATTTTGCTATCATATTATTATTATGTTGCTACTATTTTGTTGTTATTGATTGAATATTGTATAAAACTTATTTTATTGTTAATTTTGTTATTATTTTAAAGGTATTTGTTAATTTTATTATTTTAGAGGTATTTGCTTGTTAAGTTACATCTATCTTAGTGTTATTTAAGTCTACATATTTTTTAAAAAATTATTTTTAATTTGTTGGGAAATATTTATTTTGATATTTTTAGTATTTTTGATGTATTACATATATTTAAAAATTATATAAAATACTATAAAATTTTAATACGGACGGGCGGATCAAACTCAAATTTTAGCATTTTTATATGGGTCGAACTTAAAAAAATTTAGACTATTTTTTGAGCCCGGCCCAAACCATGAACACCTTTAATTGTAAATAGATGGCAATTAATGTACAAGTAAAACATATAATGAACACAATGCAGAACAAATTTAGGAAGACAAGCAATATAGGTTCGAATTTTGCATTTTTTATTCAAAAATGCATAATAAATCATTAAAATAATATTGTTCGTTAATAGAATTAGTTGATTAAATGAGTGAATAAAATCAATTGATGAAATCGAATTCCAAAGTGAATATGAAAATTGAAAATCAGGGGAGGTAATATTTTTAGCTAATGTATATTTAATTAGAACAAGAAAACTGTGGAGGTGGCCGGCGAGAACTGTCCAAGCACATGTATCCATCCAAGTCCAAACTCATGGAAATTGACAAGTTCAATTTAAAATAAGCATTTCATTTCAACTACTTTTACCATGTTGATCAGACAAAGCCCTTTTGGAACAGTAATCATCTGCAATGGTCATAGTGGCTGCTCAAGTCCGCAAACCAATCCAAGTCTCTCAAAACAAAACCCCAGGAAATGTTGTCTCAATTCGCCCTTTCTTTTTTCAGTCAATCCCCTTTAAATTCCTCAAAACCCCATGAACCCCTCAAATTCCAGCTCCCCCTTTCCAATCTGTATGTCAAGAATTCAATGAAGGCCCCCGTTACCTCTTCTTCATCAAATTTTGGGTTCAAGGAATTGTTGGAAACTTTCACGGTGGAAGTTCAGAAAGCTGAGAACAAACCCCTAAATGTTCCTTTGATTGCTCCTTTCACCATAGCCACTTCTAGGCTTGATAAAGTGGAGAACGTGGCAATCAGGATCGAGTTGAAAAATGGAAGTGTTGGTTGGGGTGAGGCTCCAATTCTGCCTTTTGTTACTGCAGAGGATCAACCTACTGCTATGGCTAAAGCCAAGGAGGCCTGTGACATGCTCAAGAGTTGTTCTTTCTTGACTCTTGAGGCAGTGCTGGGGGAGATTGGCGATCGTTTACCTGGCCATCAGTTTGCTTCAGTAAGTTTTTTTTAGTCCTCTCTATGTTTTTGGTTGTTCTTTATATGTTGATTAGATTGTTCTTGCATCTGAAGGTTAGGGCCGGAATTGAGATGGCATTGATTGATGCAGTTGCTAAGAGCATTGGTCTACCTCTGTGGAGATTATTTGGTGGAGCTTCAAATACAATAATCACTGATATAACAGTTCAGTTTCTCTCCCTTCATTGTTTTTCTGTTTCTTCCATAATTGTTATTTTCTATCTATCAGCTTCAGCCCTCTATATGTGCAGATTCCTATTGTTTCCCCGGCTGAAGCTGCTGCATTAGCTTCAAAGTATCACAAACAAGGATTCAAAACTTTGAAGCTTAAGGTAGGAAAGAACCTGAAAGCTGACATTGAAGTTTTACAAGCAATTCGTGCCGCTCACCCTGATTGTTCATTCATCTTGGATGCTAATGAAGGATATAAACCTGAGGAGGCTATTGAAGTTCTTGAAAAATTACATGGTAGCGAATGTATGATAGAAAATATAAGATTCTGCACAATGTGTATTACCTGTTATGAACTATCTTAAGGCTTTATTGTTTTTCTTTTCACTACAGAAATGGGAGTGACTCCTGTTCTTTTGGAACAGCCAGTTCATAGAGATGATTGGGAAGGTCTTGGTCGTGTTACTCATTTTGCAAAAAGCAAATATGGGGTATCTGTTGCAGCGGACGAGAGCTGTCGGAGTTTAGCTGATGTTAAGAAAATAGTGAAGGGAAAACTTGCGGATGTTGTTAACATTAAGCTTGCTAAAGTTGGAGTCCTTGGTGCTCTTGAAATTATTGATTTGGCTTGGGCATCGGGCCTGGATCTCATGATTGGTGGTATGGTGGAAACCAGGTTGGCCATGGGCTTTGCTGGTCATCTTGCTGCTGGCCTTGGATGTTTCAAGTGAGTATCATCATCCTTGTTAAAGAAATGACAACCATAGCTCGCCAATGTTATATATCAGCTTCCATGAATGTGACTAGCATTTTAATGTAATTTGTTTCAAGTTTTAACTTGAAGACATGGTGTGCAGATTTGTTGATTTGGATACTCCCCTTCTCTTGTCTGGAGATCCAGTTCTTGAAGGGTATGAAGGTATTATACTCTTGAAGCTGACAGTGTGTGTTTGGTTTGTCTGGTTTCTATGGTAATAAATTTGATATTTGACTATGTTTTATTTCTTGTGACTAGTTCATGGAGCTGTTTACAAATTCACAAATGCTAGAGGCCAGGGTAGTTTCCTTCATTGGGAAAATATTGAATGGTAGGCCCCTAGTTTACCTCCTAATTTGTTGTAGGATGTGCTGGAAACCCAGCAAGCTATAACTTATTGCTGACGTTAGCTTAGAGGTTATTGATGGCTCATTTTTGTTGATTGAAAGCCTACTGACCATTAAACTGGAAGTTAAGTACTCAATCATCATGAAACTAGCAACCATAAAAGACAAAAACTTGATTTTTGGTGGAGATCAACTATTTCTAACTCAAATATATTTTAGATATTTTAAACTTATCTTTAATTCAATTACATTCTTTGTTTAAAGCAAATTGATTATTATTATGTAAAAAAATTAGCAATAAAGAAAAACTTGATGAAACAAAAATTCAAGGAAACAAAAAGGAAATATTGTAGAAGAGATGGTATTGAAAATAAACTTACCTTAATAGTTTGAAAAACACAAGCAATCTTTTGTTGAATAATGGAACCAATGTTAAAATACCAATAAGCAACCTAATATTTGTTCAAACTTCAGTTTAAAAATACTCTCATGAAGATGCTGTTTTGAATATACTTTAAGTGTTGATTATTGAAGATGATGTTTTCTCTAATAAAATACTTACTTCTATCCATGACCCCCCAACCCTTAAATCAAAGGAAAAAATGTGCTTAAGTGCATTCAAACCTACACCCTCTTAGTTGTTCAATAACTACGGTGTGTACTAAGCTAAAGCCTACTCTGAATAGAGATGGTTTTAAACAGTTGTGAGAAAGAGGTTTCAAGGAAAGAGCTTTTTCACCAAAAAACCCCTCTAGAGAATTGAGTTTACTTCTTGTCCTGGCCTACTTTTGTTATTGTAGGGAGATATATATAATTTCATGAAAACAAATAATTGATCTCTGAGATAATGTTTTAGTGAGTAAAAACAAAGTATGTATAGTAACAATGTCATTTTGACTTGCAGATGTTATATGCATTTGGTTGGCTGGTGAATGTTGGAATTCTGAATCAGACTGGTTCGTTAAAGTGGCAAGGCAGACCCATCCTCCAGGTCAAAGTAGCGAATGCTTGCAGTTTAGATGCTTGTAAGTTGGAACTTGTTGGTTTTAGGGAAGGATTTTATGTTGTGATTTACATGTGGTTAGATTGCCCACTTAATATGGAACTTTTAACTATTTTAGAATTCCCATTGTAAGGGAGGAGCTATTACTCTCTTAAGGGCTACTGGCTTTGCTCAAACTCTTCAACTTTTGGATGCTTTGCCAAATCAATCCCACATAACATCCATATCCGCCTGCCTTGGATTCAATCATACTACTCAGTTTTAAGAATCAGACCTGTGATCTAACCAGCCAGGCTTCTAGTTCTCAATTCAACCAGTTCCATCTGGTTTGACTAAATAATTCATTAAAAAATTCATAAAAATTAAAAAATATTAAAAAATAGAGAAAATTGGTTCAATCGATTCAATCAACTTTTCAGTCTAGTTCAACCAGTTTGTATTGGTTCGCGAAGTAACCAATCTAACCCCTCTAATCAGACCAGTTTATCGACTAATTCTTAGTCCAACTGGTTAGTATAATCCGGTTCAAACAACGTTACCAATTTAGGTGAATAGTTTATCCTCGACTCAACCTAACCACTAGAGTGTTGTTAAGACATACCTTGCATAATGATTTATTTAGCCTTTCAATTTTATGAAGAAAAAAATTATTTTAACTTTTAATTTAATTTTTCGTATTTTTAACTTTTGCACTTGCATTATTTTATCAAATCACTAAAATGGAAGAAAAATTGGCATAAGTTAACTTTGTTGAGTTCGAGTAATTAATTGTTTTTTAAAAATTTTAAAAACTTGTTTTTTATAAATTTTTAAAATAATTTTATATTTTTTGAATTTTAAATTTTAAAAATTAACTAATTGTTAACGTGGCAATCAGTAAAGTTAACAAACATTAAATTTTCAATTCATTTTGAGGTAATTTGACAAATAGTACAAGTTTTAAAGGTTAAAAAGGCAAAAAATTAAATGTAGAGATAGAATATTTTTTGTTGAATGATCAAATAATTCATCATGCTAAAAAAAAATTGCCTCACTTAATTTCTCTTTAATTTATTTATTTTTTCATTGTTTTCATTTTATATACCTTTACTAGCAAGATAAAGAGATAATATCAAACATATGAGCATTAACAACAAGTATTTACCATGAAAAAAATTGAGCATTTAACTCATGTGACTAAAGTTCATATGGAGGGACACACAAGTTGTCGTTAAAATTTTAATAGGTCAATTAGTTTTTCCATCCAACAAAAATACAATTTGATTAAAATTTAAAGGTTGAAGACTAAAGTGACAAAATGATTAAACATTAATGGTTAAATTTATCACTATACATTTGTGTAATTGATGTTTTGTGTAAATACACAAAATCTTACGAAAGTTGTAATAATTTGTGTAATTAATTAATTACACAAGATATAAAAATATATAATAACATGTAATTGGAGTGCTCATTCTAAGAAGCCACCTTAAAATTCCTCATCATGAGGTCGAGTAAGATAATGTACAAACTCTTCAATTTATCATGGTTTCATCTGTTCAAATATTTTGAGACATTCTCACTCTATAAATTCACCGACTCTGAATAAAGACGACACTAAACTTTAAAAATGTGCATAACACTCAACACCATCCTTCTCGATTTGTTCCAATACTCTTATCAAACCAAGCCTGAAGGTTGAAGGCTGAAGTACAATGTGCTTTTCTTCTTCAAATGAGAACCCACGATCTGACTTCTTAGCTGCAGCAAAGGTTCAAGCTAAGTGCCATATTGTAGGTGGTAATATCAGTCATAATTAAAGTACTTAGTCCTTATATTTCAACAATCGGATCATCAAACATGAATGACCTTTTCAGCCACTGGCTGAAACAATTACTTAAAAACCCCATTGCCAAATTAGCTACAAAAGAATTTTTTTTTTAAAAAGTATATTTAGAATTCTAATGGTAAAATCAAGATCAATAGTTTTATCTTGTTATCTCATTTTTAAAATTTAAACAACTAAAAGGAAATATATTTAACCAAGTGAATAAAAAGATGATGAACAAGCATTGCCATCACCTTGGGCGAGTCATTGGCTTCTTACTGTATAATTTTATTTCCTTGCCTTGCCATTACAATATGGACATTTTCGATAAGGCTTCAAATATTAGTAAAAGTTTGTTCAAGTTGTCAGTTCATCTTTGGTTTTCGAACAAGGATATTAATTCAAAATTTCTTTTGATTGAGTATCTTGCATCTCACTATTCCTTGCTCAAACATTAGGAGAGTATAGTGGATCAGAGCAACCATCATTTAAAATCTTTGATTGAGTTGAGGGTCCTATACATATTAGTATTACATTGTTCCTTTTGCTTTTGAGAATGATTGTACCCTCATAATAACCCGTCTCTACTTTTTGTTGTTGAAGTATGCTCAAAGACCATTTATGAGATTATTGTAATAGTATGTTTATTTACTTTATTTTTTAATAAAAATTATTAATAATTGTCTTTAGTTGAGTATTATCACGGAGACAACAATAATACATTGAGATTAATGTGTGGTTGATTGATGACAAGATATTGTTATGGATAGTATATTGATTAACTCACCAACAAAATGTTTGTTATATTATTATACAATAGTTACAATAGTTCTTATATTGAAAATGGTATATGTGATTTTTATACTCGAGGTCTATCATAACTCTAATATTGAGAGTTGACTATTTTACACAATCAAATATTGTCCGTAATTGATTGTACTGTAAAGACTAATGTTTGATATACTACAAAGTATGTAATATTATATCGGCGATATCACATTTGATTTGTTAAATTATATCTCAAATCAAACGTAAATAGATATCACGTGATTTGAAGATCTAATTCCTTTATTGACCTCACGAAGTGTACAAAGAATCTCAAACAATCCTCAATGACAGTGTGCTTGATTCGTCACAACGTGATAAATGAAAGTAGAACATTTGGAGAAAGGCCTCCAAAAAATTCATTTGGAGAAAGTAGGTCCAAACAGTGAGTTGTCTTATAAATTTAGAAGGTTTGAAATTTGATTCCACCCCACAGTCCAAGGGCTCTTATCAGCCGGTAATGCAAAATTGAGCTCAAACATCTCCCTTGACATGTTACCCCCTTCACTGAACCCTACAAGCTTTGCCACTATCTGAGCACTCTCCTCTATGTTTTTGACATCATGCGGATCTGTCCACAGCTTGTTTATGAATTGCATCTTCCTTTGCTTTCCTTCCAGGGGTACACCCCATTTATTGTACAATGCATCTCTCTCCTCCACACTCAATCGTGACGTCAACCTCTTTGCGAGGAATTCCCTTTCACGCTTCAGGGCTCTAATGCTGCAAGAAAACAGACAAATTCCAAGAAGGGATAAGCTAACACAATCAACTGAAAGCAACAAGAGATGTGTGGTTGAGAGAGAGAACCTTGATGACAAGGACACTGTGGGCTCATCTCCTACTAGTGCTGGGCTTGCATTTCCAAGTTCTGCAAAATGGTGCTGCATCCAATTTAAGCGCCTAAGCTCCACTTCCATGTATATTTGATCGGCAGGATCTCCCCTGAATAACAAATAAAATTGTGTCCTATGGATGATGGAGACATAGCAGACGTCCCATAACTCAATGATCTGTTGCCTTTGTTCCTTGAAGATTAAATACCATGGAACTTGGGGTTCCTCTGGTTCAATTGCACACTCATCAACCTCTAAATTGTATCCAGCCGCTTCATTAGCTTCCAGCTCAAGCACCTAAAAAACAAGTAAAAGAAAAACAAAATGAATTCCCTATAAATGAATAATAACAAAGAATGCAAGGCCCATAATAAAGAAAGGTCATTATTTTACCTGACAAACAAGTAGTTGCTTCTGGTATTGCAGTTTAGCAACACGCTCTTTCAGCTCAGTTACATATGCTCTTATGCTTCTTACATTCTCTTCAGCTGCATTCTGAAACATCTTCCGCATTTTCTTCATGTTAACTGAACTTTGACGTCTATATGGAGTGCTTTCCTTTGAAGAGACATCTCCAACCTGTTCACTCCTTGCAGGTGTTCCTTTCTCAGACTCTGGGAGTGTCTCCTTAGAGACAATGTCATCATCCTCTGGAGGTCTGTTTTCTTCATTATCAGGCTCCATAATTTGCTGAGAGGTTGATAGAGAGGAGCATGAAGATTTTATAAAATTTTGCCGGTTTGCAACATTACTTGAAGTTAAAGGAAGCAAATTGTTCTTTATAGACTGATTCTTGGTTTTGGAGGATGCTTCACCGTTGGATTCTTGATTACTGCTTGGAAGAGACATTACCAATTTGTCTATTGACTTCTGAACATTCTCTAATTGCTCCTCAAGGTTAGCTATTGTGCTACCTTGTGAATGAAGTTTTGTTATCTCTTCCTTGAGGTTAGCACTGACACTTCTGTTAGGAGCTATAGCAGTTCCAACATCAATCTCCTTTTTAATAGACCTGACATCACACATCTCCCTTATTTCTGCCTGCAGCTTGGCAATTGTCTCAGCTGCATCTTGATTACCTAGTCTATGATAAGCCACCTCTTTCTGGAGTACTTCCAAAGCTCGATTTGCTTCTTCTCCCAGCTGCTGTTGAAGGTGTTCAAGTTTACGAATTTCATGCATAAGTGTGAAAGGAGCAGTTGATGACTGCCTCATAGACTGCCTTAGCAATGTTTTCCTTGTTTTATCATTATGGTCTATTTCCTTCCTGTCGAGTTTCGGACTTGTTTTATCATTATGGTCTATTTCCTTCCTGTCGAGTTTCGGAGACAACACCTCAGAATAAGACAAACACTTCTTCATTGATGGACGTGGTAACTCAATTGGGTTTGAAGTCTGAATAGTTATATTAAACAAACAAGAAAAAGTTAGTTAAAAATATTCAAAAAGGAAGAGAGAAAGTAAAGAGAATAAGGAGATATAGAAGGGAACCTGTTGATCATCCTGAAGTTTTCTGCGTAACTCATCCACCTCAGATTGTGCAAGATCTCTTTGGCGCTGAAGTTCTTCAATTTCCATTTCCATCTATAAAGCAAAAACAGAAAATGTGATTAAATATGGGTTCAGTTTCATTTGCAATATAAAACAAGTCCAAATGAAACCAACTTGAATCGCTTATCACCTGTTGTATTTTTAAGTCTTTCTCCCTAGATAGATCAGGGGTTCGAAGCTCTGCTTCTAGCCTGGCTACTTCTTTCTGAAGATGTTTGACTAACTGTTTATCTGAAACAACCTTTCATGCAAAGAGAAAAATGTATTCATGTCAATTCACTTAAAAAGTTCATGCATTTGGAAATCCATGTCAATCTCATTAAGCAAGAAGGAAAAAGTAAGTACCATATTGACTTGCGCATTATTTGTCACTTCCTTTGCCCGGGTGGCAAAGAGGAGAGTATTACGAGATTGTTCAAAATGACTTAGTGCTGGACTCAAAGTACAAATGATGGCAGTACGTGCATTTCCACCAAGTGAATGCTGCAAAATACGAGTAAGCTTCGAGTCTCTATACGGTATATGACCACTTCTTTTTCCAACACTGCAAAGAGAAAAAAATTTCATTGACACAAGGGACAAATCAATCATGACTGCCAGACGAAATTGTTCCTTCAATCTAGAGAAGTTCTCTATTAGCATTAATAAACTAGACATTAGCAAAAAGTTCTAATGAGCACCTAGAGTCAAGAGTATCTTTAAGAAGTTGTAGTTCTGCACAAATTTTGACAATAAGATTAGCTTAAGAAGATGACAATTTGCAGATAATTTTACATAAGTATTGATTTTACAGTTAAGTATAGAACAAGTGACATTTAGAGACATTAATGTAGTTTCCTTAGATTTTGGCAAAACAAAACGGTAGTTCAGTCAGATGCAAGAAGGGTTAAAAGGTGGTTGTAGTGACAATCAAATATTACAATATGTAACTTTCTTTTTTTTATTGTTCCTCTCACATGCATCATAAGAAGCCTCTATTGCAGAGTACACTTAAAAAGTTTTAGAACAGATGAAGGGACAAAAGTCAAGAAATATAATGATAGAAGAACAAACAAATGCTAAGATATATTCTGACCTGAGTTTTCTGATTACAGTTGTCAATGTCATCAAACTAAGGTTAATATGACAACCTTCCTTCAGCCTTGCACCATCAGCATGAGTTTGTGAGGCTCTTTCACTACCAGCTAGATCCACAAAGTTCTGCAAGTGTTGATTCAAACAGTTTGCCATCAGGAACAAGAACGTATATATCCTTTTTGGGTACTAAAACAAGTGTGGCTGTAAAGCTAATATTTACTCATTTTACCGGATAAAGTTGGGAAGGGATAAGATCATTCTTACCAGGCTTGCTACAAATGATCTCACGCAATCAGAATTTTCACGCAGAGTACTTTGAATTGTCTGCAGTTTTATACAAACAAATTTATGAGTTAGTTTCCTTGGGGCATTGAGTATATATTATGGAACCAACAGAACCATCATTCATACCAGCCTTATTATTTGGTGTGATCGTGAGCTAGTATCATTTAAGGCAGTTTCACCAACTTGCCTTTGAGCTACAGAATGGCAGTAAACAATTAGCCTAGCATTTAGAAGAGAAGGGGAAAAGTTTGCTATCTCAAAGCGATTTTCTTTAGTTACCTTCACAAATGCTAATTAAATGTCTTAAATGCTGATCGTTGCTAACTGCTTCTTCCACCAACTTCTCAACCACAGTGCCTTTCTGCAGAAAGAGATTAAAACTAAAAATTATGGTAAAAGAAAGAGGATGGTGAAAGCATCAAGTGCTTCATTCATTTGAAAGACATTAACTAAAGAGAGGCCATTACCTCTGGATCATCAAGAAGCTTGAGATTGTGGCCAGATTCTGAATTTAGCAGGTCCCTAACATTCTCATTGTAAATTTCTAATCCTGAAATTTTAATGGTAAAATCTCTCTCTGGTGTCTGCAACAATTTCAAATAAACAATAAATGAACTACGAAAAATCACAATTCTCAACCATCTCAATGCAATGTTTTATGTTAATGCAACAAACTACTCATATAAATGTAAAGCAAATTACAGGTATCAAGAATAATTAGTTCAATCGAGGGAAACTCATCTCACATTCATTATATGGTGGTATATGTCATTAACAGCCTTCTCAGTTATTCCTCTCATCGTGTATGTCTTCCCACTGCTGGTTTGGCCATATGCAAATATAGTAGCTGTGCCAGAAATTACATAATTGAATTGTCTAATAAAGGGAATAGACTTGTGGACAGGCTTCCCAAATGGAATAGTAGAAAAGAGAACACAACTTAGTACCATTTATGCCTCCCAAAGCAGACAACGCAACAGTCTTCACTCCTTCGTACACAGTTTCATTTAAGCAAAAAGGTCCAAAAACTTTATCTGAGAAAACAAAAAGAAAAATCTCAACACTAAGTTACCATGAAACATGAACCAACTAAACAAGTTCGTAGGTAAGTTACCAAAAGTGAAAGGAGGAGGCTGAGCTGTGCGTTCTTGAGAAGGATGCTTAGAAACAATGGTGTAGTCATCTTTGCAATCCCATGCTACTTGATCTTTGGTCAGTTGCTCCCTTTTACTCAATGGCCTCAACCTTACAGTAACTACAATCTTCTCTTCCTTTGATTTTGGGCCCCCAGGAGTTGTTACTGGTGTCCTGTCTATCTTCCTGGCCGGGGTTCCTGGAGTTCTGACTGTCATTTTTTTCCCTTAATTCCTTCGTGCCTTTGGAAATTAGAAAGACAAAATGTAATGCCGTCAGAACCCTCTCACCTCCCGAGCCGAAGGAAATCGACTGAAATTTTAACTGTGAAATGAATTAGTAGAAACAATTAGCATATTATGAACATATATATTTTATGTATACAAGGTCAACAGTTTAAGAACATTTATGAAATTATGGACAAATCTAAATATAAACCTATAGAAAAACATACAAATTACTATTTAATCCAAATTCCAAAGATTAGATGTTAAAGAAGCTGAAGAAAAAAATTACTCCTGAAATTTATCAAGCCTTCATAGTTTATATAAATCAGTTGAAAAAATTAAACAATATACGAAATAATACGAAAATTAAAGAGGTGGAAAAGCCAAATCTAACTTTTATTCATATTAAAATACTAGAAACAAAATCAACTAAATCCCAAAGGTAAAATTTGAATTTTCTCTAGCGAATTGAATTTTTTTTTTTAAAATCTCTAGGAATCACACATTTTCTAGCATAAAGTTTCCTTCAATTATCTGAAAATGAAGCATTTTCTGATATTTTGATCTTAATTCAGTACTGAATATCAAATTAATTTCATAAAAGGAAAGTTCACTTCCCTCAATTATTTTCCATATTCAACTCAAATCTTACCAAAAAAAAAAAAAAACGAAAAAACAGAAAATTAGTTTCTAAAAAAGATCACAATCACATACTTACTCAAATTTCTGGATCTAATCGAAAGATTATTTGAGACTTCCAACCAGATAAAGAAGAGTTGAAGTAGAAAAGAGAGAGAGAGATTAGGTTTGGAGAAGAGAGAACTTTAGAAAACTGTCTAATGGAAAAAATGAAAAGCCATTGAAGTGAGAGAGATGGGGGAGTGGCCAATAGATTTGAAATTTAGAGCCTAACGGCTAGTTCATTTTCTCAGCTATTCTTTTTTGAATTTCTCGCGAGATACTCTTCTTTTTATCGTGTGAGAACTGAGAGAAACGGACCTGCTTTTCTTTCATTTCCTATCTTAATGAACGGTTTTTAAATTTATTACTTAAACAATAATTATTCTGTTGACGTCATTGGAGTAAAAACTTATAAGGTAAATTGCACTCAAGGTTACTAAATCATTAATAAATTTATATTTTGGTCACTTAATTTTAAAAAGTTACAAAATGGTTAGTAGACTATTTGAAATTTTCATTTAAGTCACAAGGCTGTTAAAATCGTTATTGTCTGGCCTTCTTCGTTCGTACCACCTACACCAATTAAAATCTCTTCTTTCCATTATCTTTTATAGTTAAGTTATTTTTCATGAAATAGCTTTTAATCTCACGAATCTGTGAACCACAATGCAAAGAACCTTTCTTTTCTGATATTCGACATTGATTGTCAGGTCGACTTGGATCTAAGGTACGTTCTTCTACTTGTCGATGTGTATTAATCTACTATATTGATCATCAAATTGTCGCTTGGAGCTCACTAGCCTAACTTAAAAATAATAATAATAACAGCCCGATGACTTAAATAAAAACTTTTAAATTATTCAGTAGCCATTTTGTAATTTTTTGAAGTTAAGTGATCAAAACATAAAATTACTAATAGTATAGTAACATAAATGTATTAATAGTTTAGTGATATTTGGTGTAGTTTACCGAAACTTTTATAAGGTACTGTTGACGATTTTTTTTTTGTTATTTATATTATTATTTAAACCTCGATTAAGTTGATATCACAAATCAATCAGAATAAATCCAGAAAGAAAATTACAAAATAATTTTTGAATTTAAAATAAATTATATTATTCTAAGGTACTTTAGTCTTTTATGTTTTTAAATAAATAAATAGTTTGTATATGGTGGGACATGACATTTACATCCATAATATTTTAACTTTACCACTCAACAAAAACTTCATATTGAAATGTTTTGTATATCTTTATTTTTTATACACACTTTATTACTTTCATCAATTGTATATATTGATAATGTTATTGATTAAGTAAATGTCACAAGTTAATTTGACACCAACCCGAGATTGATGACAACATCATTATAAACAATTGTAGTGATTTAATATATTTACATGTTTAAATTTCATTTTACTCACAATTTAATCTTTTTTATTTTAATATCTTACATATTACATATATTATTATTAATTAGTTTCAAAATCATACATTTTATTATTTATTGTATTCTATTTTTAAACACACTCCTATATTCTAAAAATATAATTTCTACACGTATCGCATTTGATAAAATTTCTAATTATTTTATTATACATTAAAATACGCATAACATTATTTTAAATTTTCCTATGAAATTATTTTACTCTACTAGTGGGTGAGCTCCACTAAAAAATATTAATATTTTAAGATTTATCAATATTTTAAGATTTTATTAAAGATTTACTAATATTTTTATTTGATAAAATATTTTTCTAAGTTGAACCTCATGGTAGAAATGCTCGAACAAAGTATAATGATAAAAATCTAATCTTGAAATTTTAGATTATCCTAAAGATATTGCTACCCATAAAATTTGATTTTGACTCTAATTTAGGGTTTGCCAAATCTACATTCTCAAGTTAAGAACAAGAGTTTGAAAACAAAGTTAAAAATATATATCCACATTTTAACAAATTTAAATAACGGTATTTTTAATTTAAAAGGAAAAATATTTATGACACACTATTAGTAGAATTTTTAGACTTCACAAGCAAGATCGGACAGTTTATAAGTATTATATAGGAGTATGGTAAAATGTTAAAATTAAATATTAAAAAAAACCATGTGACATTTTTTAAAATTACTTGGAAAATAAAAAGTATGCCATCAGTATACTAAATATTTACCCTTAAAAAAGTATTATATTTTTTAATTGTATACTTATTTGAAAATATAAAATAATATAAAGCTTAATTTGGAATTACTTCGGAGTGTGTTCTTTAAACATCTGTTAGACTATGGCTAGAAGTGCTCATGGGTCGGGCCTAATAAAAAATTTTAAGATTTTAAGGTTTAAGTTTTAGGGTCGATGGCCCAGCCCATGAGCAGGTCTAATTACGGCACACTGAGTGAATTTTTTATGTAACAAATTTTTTAAATTTGATATAATAATTTAATATGACTTTTGTTTGAATTCCTTCATGTGCAATTTTTCTTTTTTTACATTTTATATAAAAAGATAAAATTGGCCTAAAATTAATATTTATCACTTTGTAAAAAAATTACTTTTGGTAAATTCTAAGTTGATCACGAACTGTGGATACTTTCTTGTTCAAGGATAAGCTAGGTAAAATAATGGAAGAATAGCCTCAAACCACCAATCATTCCTTAGTTGTAAATTAACTATGAGAACAGCTTGACAATTAATCTTTGTCAATTGAACAATATTAAGAAAAGCTCCTACGATTTAATTTCTTGATAACCTTACGAATGAGAAGAACCTAACTCTAATTAACAATCTTAATTGTGTGGACCTTTTAAATTAAACCGCTTAATCTTATGATGTTATCCAACTACACACCCAATCAAACTACAAAAATTTATTCTTCAGTAAAAATAATATAACAATAACGAATCAAATTATATTACGAATGACATATTATTCGAAGCATCGAACAAGTGACCCTTCTTATAAAGACATCAAGATCAACATAATGAGACGATCCTCTTGTAACCGGAAAAAAAAATGAAAATCAAGGTGAAAAAGGAACAAAGTGTGGTTTAGGGTCTTACAATTCAAACATCAAATTTTTCTGGACTTTTAACTAAAATAGTTTTTTTTTTTTTTAATCATAAGCTAGAATAAAATTTAGCTAGAAATAATCAAAGAACTGTGTTGAAAATTGGTAAACAAAACTAGAATAGAAAAAAATTTAAAATAAAAATAAATGCATGAATGTTAAGTTTTGAGACCTATAAAATAAAAATCTACTTGAAAATATAAAATTAATAGATAACAACAAGAAGAGTTGTATCCACATAGATTAGTAATAATTTTATTTCTTAAACAAAAACAAGTAAAGTAAATATGTTGGGGTTTTTTTAAAATCAAAACTAAATTTAAATTAAAAACTTAGCAAAAAAGCAATAGTTAAAAATTGAGGAAAAATCAATAAAATAAAGCTATAACCAAAGGTAAAATCTCCATTTGATTTATAAATTTGATTATCGATGCAAAGATATCTTTAATGCCTTTACTAAATTAGTTCTAGTTGCTAACTCAACGTTGAGCAGCTAATCTCTCCTTATTTATTCGGTAACCAAGAGGCAACTTTTTTGAAATTACTTCATTTACCAATAAATAATCTTGTATCTCAAAGCTCAAGGTTTAACTTGCCAATAGCATAAACAATGAGAGAGATCTAATTCTAACTAACAAACTCATCTCAACAGAGTTTTTTAAACTAAATCACACATCCACACCACATAAATCATATGTTACAAGATACACAATTATGCAGTTCGTCACAATTATTAGAATGAATGTTTACAGATTTGATTATTCTAATTGACAAGATAATTATTCTAAGTTATCAAATACTGGTCAAATACTAAACAAACATGCACAGTTGTAATTTAAGCAGAATATATGCAAATACTATAGAACAAAAAAGATTGAGAACAAATTAAGTATCACAAACTGATCGAATCAAATTTTGATAACCCTTCATCTAGAAAAAAGAGTTTAGAAAGCCATAAAGTAAATAAAAAATAAACACACAATAAACAATAAAATAACTATATGCCTAAAATTAGAAAAAGGTCCTAACTCCCTCTTAAAATATCTAATTTATATTGTCTAATTAACCTAAACCAGGTTATAAGAGCTTGCTTGAAATTGTAGAACAAATAAAATATCAAAATACCCTTAAAGTTGTCATTGGGCGCTAGGAATCAACGCAAAGGTGTGCCGACTAGAGCATTGCGGCACTAGCACTATAACAACCCGTTTTTAGTTAAATCAGAACAGTGATTTTGAGACCACAAATTCGAAATCAAAATATTTATTTTATTATTATTTTAGTGTCCATGGAATGATAAAATTATTGTGTGAAAAATTCGTTAAGAAATTTTATCGTTTGATAGGTCAATTTGATAAAAAGGACTAAATCGCATAAAGTGTAAAAGTGAAGTTTTATTAGTTAAAGGTATCAAATATCTTTGGCTTTTAAATATGGTGGCCTTAAGTGGTAATTAAACCATTTTATTTATGAGTGGACATATATGGACACATTTTAGGTGTTTTAAATGGTTATTTATTAAGGTTATATGGACACATTTTAGGTGTTTTAAATATGGTGACCTTAAGTGGTAATTAAATCATTTTATTTATTAAAGCTTCATTATCATCTTATCCACAGATAATACTAAGAAGAAGAAACCAAAGAAGTTGTTTTAGGGTTCGGCACTTGCAAGGTTAATTTGGTAAGTGATTTTGACTTGGTTTTAAATGATTTCTATGTTTTTGTGATCGTTGCATTTAGTACTAGCTAGTCCAGAGACTAATTTGAAATTTTTAAAGATTTTGAATGTTTCCATTGATGAATATGTATGAGTTTTGATGATTGATGATAGATTTGAATGTTTATTGATAGTTAAACAAGTTTTGTAAAGTGATTTTGAGTAAAAATGTGAATTAGAGATTAAATTGAGAAATGTGTAAAGTTAGTGGTTAAAATGTGAAATAAATGAAAAATATGGGCTGCTATGGGTATTATGGTAATTCGGCTAGCATGGGTTTTGTACAACCCTAATTTGCCCGGCCCATTTCTAAACCCATTTTTCAACCCAAATTACCCAAATTAAACCAAAAAATAAACCCAAACTCAATTACAAAAACTACTAGACCCAATAACCAAACCCATTAACAGGCCCAAAATATTAAAATTTTTTAGAAAAATTTAGGGTTTCTAAAACCCTAAATTAGCCTAACCACCATCCCTCTTATGACATCGCCCATGTCAGCCTCTGTTGCCACCGCCCACGTCACATCCACCGTCCATTTGCCTGCAAGAAGAACAGAGAAACCATCAAGAAAACAAGTTGTAAACAATGGCTATAAAAGCCAATCTAATTTCATTGTAAAAGAAAAAGATGATCAATATCAACAGAAATTAGAAACGAAAGGTTTTTTTTCTTTGATTCCATTTTCTTCTCTTCTATTTCTAGTATTTCCTTGTTTTTTTATTTTCAATGCATTAACATAAAAGATGGGGGCTTGACTTTTACGAACTACAAAAAATCATCGAAATAAAAGAAAACGGATTAAAAGGTTGTTCTTTTCAATTTTCTCTGTTTTATTCTCTGTTTCTTCTACTCCTTTTATTTTTATTGTTTTCAAAACCTAATACAAAAATAAATAATAATAGCAAAACGAAAAGAAGGAAACTTACCCGAATCTGGCCTTTGCACGACCGACCACCACCCACGGTGGAGCCACGGCGGCTCGGACGCCATGCGATGATGGGTTGTTCAAAAACCCTAGCAGAAGAAAAGAAGAAAAGGATGAGGGGTTTGCTGTTTTTTTTTTTTTTTTGTTTAAAAAAATAACTTGTTAGTTTTAAAAAAAATGAGTATAATAAAGATTCTTAAAATATTTTAAATGGTGTAATTAAGGATAGTGGAGGCCAGCACATTGATGTTGATGGTTGGATATGCGCCTTTTCAACTTAAATGGGGATTTTATGCATGATCCTTCTCATTTCGAGCTCCGCAATCAAGTTTTCGTGTTCTTTTAATTTGGCCCTAAATGTCCATTCGATTTCGATCAAGTCCTCGCCTATCTTTGCTGCGTTTTGGGAGGAAAGGGTTATTGCCCTTTTAGTCCCTTATGTAATCCAGCGCATTTCAAATAGGCCTCCTCTTTATTTTATTTGATTTACCTCAATAATCCGTTTTAGTTCGATTTTGGTCCTTTTTTATTATTTTGATTATTTTTACATTATTAATTACTTTTAATATTATTATTGTTATTATATGTACTATCACTAATGTTATTACTATTATATTTATTATTATTGATATTATTTTTAATTTGTATCATTATTATTTTATGTTATTATATTATATTTAATAATTGTTTTAAATATCATTTTAACATTATTTTCACTATCCTATTATCTATCATATTTATTTTTGTCTTTGTTATTATTATACTCACCATCATTACTTACTCTATATCTTTATTACATCATTTTTTTTGTATATAGTATTGTTATATTTATTATTTGTTGTTATTACTACTACTATTATTTTTTTTATTTTCGTTACTATTATGTTACTAGCATATCATCATTATTTTCTTTTTTATCGTAATTATCCTTGCTAACTCATTTTATTTTTGTTATGTTTATTATATATTTTTATCATTTTATTATTACTTCCATTATTATATTCTTATTTCTTTCTTGTTATTATTACTATTTTTTATTATTACTATCATAATTATATTTTCTTTTCATATTTATACATAATATTATTGTTATTCATTATTCTTATTTTTATTTTCCATTATCATCATATTGACTCGTTTATTTTATTCTATTTCCCATCGTCCTTTATGTCATCGTTAGTACTAACGCATTTATTTTCATGTTGCTACGCATACCAATATTGTAATTTGTTTTTATATTCTATTATAAATTTGTGTTATATTTATTTTGCTCGATACAAAATTGCTTCTTCTCGTAAAGGTAATATTCCTTATTTAGAAATTCGAGTGATCGTGCCCTAATGGGTTGCAATTTTCTCTTGTAATCTAAATAACCGAATATCCTTTTTAAACAAATACATTTTTAAACAAAAAGCTTAATCTCGAAATTTGAAATGTCGCGCCCTAACTTACTGGACTCGATGCCTAGATACTTCGAGATAAGTTTCTTTTTCTTCTAAAATAGAGGCAATATCCCTAATTTAGATTTTCGGAAAACGAGCCCTAACTTACTAGGTTTGATTTCTCGTTTGACAAATGACGGGAGATCCTCTTCAAATATAAAGCCAAGTTTTAAAAGGCGAGCTTAGTTTCGGGAATCTAAACTATTGCGCCCTAACTTACTGGACATAATGATTTATCTCTTCGAAAATAAGAGAGACTTAACGTCCCTTTCGATCCCTTCAAGTTTTGGAAATCAAAAGTATCTATTTTCGAATCATTTCAAAGTTTCCAACATTAGGACATCGATCAATCAATTTGGTACCAATTTTGGGCGTATCGAGGGTGCTAACCCTTCCTCGTGCGTAACCGACTCCCGAACTCATTTTCTGGATTTCGTAGACCAAAATCGTTGTTTTGATAAATCAAATTGTTTATTAAAAACAATTATTTTACGAGGTGGCCCGATCACACCTCATCAAAAAAGGTTGGTGACAACTCCCTTCTTTTTTATTTTCAAAACCTGAGTCGACCGCGTCGTTTCCTGTTTTATCAAACAATGGTTACGACAGCTTGGCAACTCTACTGGGGAACTCGAGGGTCAGGCCATAGATTGATTGCTTTTTGTCCTTTTGATTAAAATTGGAAAATGGTTTCGAAAATTCATGCTTCTTTTAATACACTTTCAATATTGGGTCTCGTAAATACTTTGGCATTGCATTGCATTGCATTGCACCTTCGTGAGGTTTTCACCTCCGCATGGGCTAGTGGACTGCTTTCGGGATACATCCGTACCTATGTCTTCATGAAGTTTTCACTTCCGCATGGCCATAGGGAAATGTATTCCTCTGAACTGAACTCGGTCTGTATGAGCCTATAATGGGGAGGATCGAGGAATCTGCTGGTTCGGGTACCTTAACTATAGAACTAAATCGCATATAGTGAACCCTAGGAGCCCTCCTTAGGTAGAACTACGTCAAACCCTAGTGGTCATCCGGCTAGGTATTCTATTTTGTTTATTTCTCTTGTGCTAACGTGTTTCTTTTGTTTTCATTGCATTGCATCGCATCATCTTAGAAAAGAGGTGTTGATTCATATTCGATTACTAAATAGAAGAGTTTATCATAAGGAAATGTATTACTTGATAAAGTAGATTATAATACGATCGTTCGAACATAGTAAACAACGAGAGAGGACTGATAGCCCGCAAAAGATACAAGACTTTGCCCGAGGATTCAAGCCGACAAGGATTGTTCAAGAGTCATAATAAAAGAAGCTTATAAACTTCACAGAGGATAAGTGAATGAAGAGGTACAGCCTGGACCAAGCAACAAGGAGCTAAAAAAGGCATCTATTGAGAAAGTCCACAGGGCACGACCATGACGTCCGGATATGAAGTAAAGGATTGGTGTTTTCACCTGGACTATGAGGACAAAGCCGTATATGCAATCCATTTTATGTAAAGAGACGTATTTTCTAGAAAAGTTCTTCTAATGGAATTGAATTCATAATCAATGCCTCTCTTTCTTTTTGCATTCATTCCATGCATTTGCATTGCATTTCATGTATTTGCATTACATCATATCACGTGCATTAAAATTCGTAGAAAGACCCTAATTAGGTGAAATTATTTCAGTTAACCTAGAAGACATGAAACAAAAATTGGAGAGAATAGAGAAAATACAAATACAGATGCAAAAGCAATTGATCAAAATTCAACAAGAGATGCCAGAACAAATGCTAGAATTCTAAAGGGATATGATGGGCCAATTAACCCAGTTACTAGTCGGAAGACTTAAAAAGAGTGGCCTAGTGGTCAACAGTATGGATGATGATGAAGAAATCATTTATGCCCCGATAAATATCCCGACTCAACCAGACGCGCAGTTGCATGGAAGACCCGTCAATATCGAACTCTAATGTCAGACTAATACATCGGCCTTGTTGAACTTCCCGATGGGCTTATGTTTTAACCCTGAAGATGATCGTGCCAAACCGAGTGTTCAGGCAGAGACAAAGGAAATGAGAGAGCGGACTTTAAAGGCCTCGAAGAAGAAGGAAAAAGAAGCAGGTAGTACGAGTAAGTATGACAAGGGCCATTCGGATTCGATTACAGTAAGCCAACTAAGGATGGTAACTACCAGCCTTCAAGGCCCCCTAGGTAGGATTCCAACTCAAAGCTTAACACTAGAAGACCCCAGTTCACTCATATTCCCATGACATATAAGGAGTTATACCAGAACTTATTTGATATGCATGTTGTAGCTCCTTATTACACGAAACCGATGCAACCTCCATACCAAGAATGGTATGACCCAAATGCCCAATATGAGTACCACGTAGGGGTTACAGGGCATTCGATAGAAAATTGCCTTGCTTTCAAGAAATTGGTGGAAAATTTCATTAACATGGGTATTGTGAAGATAGATGACGCGCCAAATGCATAAATATGAACCTAGGAGCATTTTGAACAATGGGACTGTGAAGGGATCCCTGTATTTTAGCTAATCTAGAGTAATATTTAAAACATACTTGTTGCTTTAAGCCTAGAGGCAATAAGAGTCCTTTTGTGAAATAGGATTGTGTCCAAAATTTTATTTCAATCAAATGTATCTTTCTAAGTAAATATTTTTATTATTTACATTTTATTCTGTACATTTTTTCAATTTTTATTCATGACAATATCATACGAATAATTATCCTTAGAATCATTTATTCTTTGGATTTTCTGCCTTCATACCCACAATGGGTCCCTAGATATCAATGACATGAACGACGTTGTTACTGACTCTCTTTTTAGTAAGATATGTGTCTAGAGGGATTAAGGACTTTGGAGATGATAGATATTACAACTTATTTCCTAATTTGTTAAGAATGGTAGATCCTACCTTACGAAGGAGATGAAGATGGAAGCTTAGCTCACCGTAGAGCAAGCGGGGCATATCATTGAGTTATCTCCAAGAATTCAAAGATGTTTTTGCATGGTCATGTTAAGACACGCTTGGGCTACTGAGGCGCGAGTATGTCGTCAAAGCGAAAGAAATTCTAGAAGAAGTCCATAAGGGTATTTAAAAATCACATGCTGATAATCCTATAGTAGTCAAGCTAATTGCCAGAAAAGGAAAGTTGTATCAGTTATACCGTGAATGCCAGATGGATGAATACAGGACTTATGCGACTCCTCTATTTCTTCACAGATTTCCTATATGTGGGGCATGGATGTTATCAAGCCAGTCTCCTCAAAAGCTTTTAGCCAACATTTCATATTCATGGTCGTTGGTTACCTCACTGAGAGGGTGAAGGTTGCTTCATATGTCAAAATTACAAAGTCGGCAGTCATCAAATTCAAATTCAAATTTAAAAAAAAAGTGGCAATAAAGAATGTCGGAAAGGAACATAATTGCACAATGTCAAAGATTTACAGTCTGTTCAAAAATCAGACACCATTCAGTACAAAAATGCAGCAAAAAAATTCAAAAAATTTTTAAAAAAATGACTGAGACTTGTAAAAGTTGGCATAGAGAAGTTACCATTTACCCTCTAGGTTTCTTGAACGTTGGCCAGGACTTTCGCCGGGGCATCTTTCCCATTGGTTTATGAAAGGGAAACAATTGTTGGAAGATAAGATTCTTTTTCCCCAAGCTTGGATTGAATTAAGTGAAGCAGAATACCTCCAGTAAGCTTGATTGAAAGTATTCAGCATGGTCGAATTTACCAAAAATGGATGATACGGGCTTATGACAAAAAGGTTCACTCAAGAGAATTTTAGGAAGAGGACCTAGCATTAAGAAAGATTCTTCTTATCCAAAAGAACTCCAAAGAAAAAAGTAAATGCCTTATACAGCAAAGAATGCCTATTCTAGGGAAAAATGGGTGTTAACCAAGATGGATGGCAAGGACCTGCCCAATCCGGTGAGTTTAGATTCAATAAAAAAGTTTTCCAAAAAAAAATAAAACAAAAAAAAAACACAAAAACACAAAAAAAAAAACACGAAAAAGGAAAAGAAAAAAAGAAAAAAGAAAAAAGGAAAGGCCAAGGTGAAAACCCGCAAAGGGCGCTTTGAGACCAAAGGGTATTTGAGTTGAAAACTCGAGAAGGGTAGCTCAAAATTTTGATCGAAAGTAGGGCATACAGTAGTCTTACTACGCTTGAAGAAGTATGTTATGTCTTGGGGCATCGAAAAAGTACTCTAGATCCCCTAAACACATATTAAGCTCAAAATGGTCCTCAAGAAGTTTGGATAGAGAAGCTCAGGCTGCGATATCTAGGGCACCTAGTTTCCATTTTACCCATTTTGAATTTGCTATATTTGATTACCTTATTTGTTTCAAAATACCTTACCAATAAATTTCTTCTTTGAATGCATTTACTATTCTTGATTAACTTATTTGTTTCGAGCTATGCTCTCAATTAGTTTCCTTCTTGTCCATTGTTGCGATATTTTTCAGGCATTTTGCATTGAAATAATGATTAGTGGACTAATAATACTTTCATAAAAGGAGTTTCGTATATTACTCTGGAAGCTTCTGAATAATACAAGGACCTAAAACAGGACTATTGTTTATAATTCACCAAGCTTCAGGTTTGGAAATATTAGAGAAAGATGATTATCTCTTTGGACCTTTTATTGGTTGAACGAAAAGACAAGGCATTTCGTCGATAATACCACCTTGACAAATAACGAGCAATGTCAATCCAAATGTACAAGGGGATCATTCTCGGGAAAAGAAAAATGATACTCTGCATTCATGCACATATCAGGAATATACATCTGGTCATGACACCCAGAGAATGGAAGGTGTAGAAGACCAAATTGATTGAATAAGTTACGAATTCTATACCCCTGAGTCATAGTGGGATGGTTGATTGATACAAATCCTATACCTCGAAGTTGCAGTAGGATGGATGGGAGGAAACAAATGTTATTCTCCTGAAGTTGCAGTGAGAGGTACAAACTTTATGCTCCAGAAGGTATAGTAGAAGAGACTCTGAAATCACAACGGGGCAAGCTTGTTGAGCAGAATATGATCGTTTCTTTGGATTTTCTGTCAAAGATACCAGCTGAACGAAGAAGCATGATAACACATCAGTGATAGAACCTTAATGAACTACAAGCAATGGCGACCCTAAGCATTTAAAAAGGAATCATTTCATTTTACATTCAAAGCAAGTTTAGTTAGGAGCATTCGACTCATTTTGATCATTGCATCCTAATCATCATAAAAAGACCATTCTCGTGACATTTTGCATTCATGCAAATATCATCCAGTGCATCCTAATCATTATACATTTAACAAAGGATCATTCTCATGACATTCTGCATTCATGCAAATATTATCCATTGTCATTTAGTTAGGAGCATTCGATTCATTCTGATCATTGCATCCTAATCATTGTAAAAAGACCATTATCATGACATTCTGCATTTATGAAAGTGTCGTCCATAACACATGTAGTTAGGAGGCTTTGAGTCATTCTGATCATAGCATCCTCATCATTTGCATAAGCATAAGTACATAAAATTAATTCTATAGGATGGGTTTCTCAAAGAACGGTGTAGTAATATTGAAGTTCAGATTTTATTCCCTCGAGATGATAGTGGAGCAGATTGGAGATTGAAGTCTTCCTGAAGATAGTAAGGAAGCAAATTGAAAGTTCAGATTTTTTTCCTAAAGATGATGGTGGAGCAGACTGGAGATTGAATTCTTCCTGAAGATAGTAAGGAAGCAAATTGGAAAGTTCAAATTTTGTTCTCTAGAGATGATAGTGGAGCAGACTGGAGATTGAAGTCTTTCTGAAGATAGTAAGGAAGCAAATTGAAAAGTTTAGAATTCTTATTTCCTCGAAGTTCCCTTAAAATAGGTTGAGATTACAAATCCCGTCTCCTTGAGTTAACAATGAGGTTAAATCCTTATTTCTTTGAAGTTTCAGTAGAGAAGATGGAGATTACAAATCTCTTCTCCCTGAATTCTTATTTCCTCAAAGTTCCCGTGGAGTAGGTTGAGATTACAAATCTCGTCTCCCTGAGTTAACAATGAGGTTAAATCTTTATTTCTTTAAAGTTTCAGTAGAGAAGATAGAGATTACGAATCTCTTCTCCCTGAATTCTTATTTCCTCGAAGTTCCTGTGGAATAGGTTGAGATTACAAATCCCGTCTCCCTGAGTTAACAATGAGGATAAGTTCTTATTTATTTGAAGTTTTAGTAGAGAAGATGGAGATTACAAATCTCTTCTCCCTGAATTCTTATTTTCTCGAAGTTCCCGTAGAGTAGGTTGAGATTACAAATCTCGTCTCCCTGAGTTAATAATGAGGATAAATTCTTATTTCTTTGAAGTTTCAGTAGAGAAGATGGAGATTACGAATCTCTTCTCCCTAAATTCTTATTTCCTCAAAGTTCTCGTGGAGTAGGTTGAGATTACAAATCTCGTTTCCTTGAGTTAACAATGAGGATAAATCATTATTTCTTTGAAGTTTCAGTAGAGAAGATAGAGATTATGAATCTCTTCTCCTTGAATTCTTATTTCCTTAAAGTTCCCGTGGAGTAGGTTGAGATTACAAATCCCGTCTCCCTGAGTTTGCAGTGGAGCAGATCGAAGATAGCAAGTCTGGCGTTCCTGATGTTGCAGGGAGCATATTGAAATTAACAAGTCTGGCATTCCTGATGTTGCAGGGAGCAGATTGAATATGGCAGATCTTGTCTCCCTGAGTTTGCAGTGGAGCAGATCGAAGATAGCAAGTCTGGCGTTCCTGATGTTACAGGGAGCAGATTGAAAATAACAGATCTGGCGTTCCTGATGTTGTAGGGAGCAGATTGAATATGGCAAATCTTGTCTCCCTGAGTTTGTAGTGGAGCAGATAGAAGATAGCAAGTCTGGCGTTCCTGATGTTGCAGGGAGCAGATTATAGATAGCAAGTCCGCATTTCGATGTTGTAGGGAGTGATTGAAAATAACCGATTTGGCGTTCTCGATGTTGCGGGGAGCGATTGAAAATAATGATTTGGCGTTCACGATGTTGCAGGGAGCAGATTAAAAATAATAGATTTGGCATTCCTGATGTTGCAGGAAGCAGATTGAAGATGGCAGATCTTGTCTCCTTGAGTTTGCAGTGGAGCAGATCGAAGATGGCAAGTCTGGCGTTCCTGATGTTGCAGGGAGCAGATTGGAGATAGCAAGTCTGGCATTTCTGATGTTGCAGGGAGCAAATTGAAGATAGCAAGAGCAGATCGAAGTAGCAGATTAAAATAAAGAATCTTATACCTCTGAAGTTGCAGTAGTGAAGTGGACCGAAACAACAAGATGCGGTGAACTAGAATGAGGCTACTTGAAGAAGAGGGGTACCGAAGAAGTCAAAGACTTAACGGGACCGGGCAAAATTGGTCTTTCTTGAAAGTCTTTGCTATGTTCCCATTACACGACAACGAGCAAAGAGGGGCAGCTGTACAACCCCAATTTGCCCGGCCCATTTCTAAACACATTCTTCAACCCAAATTACCCAAATTAAACCAAAAAATAAACCCAAACCCAATTACAAAAACTACCAGACCCAAACTAACCTCACCAGACCCAATAACCAAACCCATTAACAGGCCCGAAACATTAAAATTTTTTAGAAAAATTTAGGGTTTCTAAAACCCTAAATTAGCCTAGCCACCGCCCCTCTTCTGACATTGTCCATGTCAGCCTTTGTTGCCACCGCCCACGTCACATCCACCGCCCATTTGCCTGCAAGAAGAACAAAGAAATCATCAAGAAAACAAGTTGTAAACAATGGCTATAAAAGGTAATCTAATTTCATTGTAAAAGAAAAAGATGATCAATATCAACAGAAATTAGAAACGAAAGGTTTTTTTTCTTCTATTCCATTTTCTTTCTTTCTATTTCTAATATTTCCTTGTTTTTTTATTTTCAATGCATTAACATAAAAGATGGGGGGGCTTCGGCTTTTTACGAACTACAAAAAAATCATCAAAATAAAAGAAAACGGATTAAAAGGTTGTTCTTTTCAATTTTCTGCTTTTATTCTCTGTTTCTTCTACTCCTTTTATTTTATTGTTTTCAAAACCTAATACAAAATAAATAATAATAGTAAAACGAAAAGAAGGAAACTTACCGAATCGGCCTTTTGTGACCGACCACCACCCACGGTGGAGCCACTGACTCGACGCCATGCGATGATGGGTTGTTCAAAACCCTAGTAGAAGAAAAGAAGAAAAGGATGAGGGTTTTTGTTTTTTTTTGTTTTAAAAAATAACTTGTTAGTTTTAAAAAATGAGTATAATAAAGATTCTTAAAATATTTTAAATGGTGTAATTAAGGATAGTGGAGGCCAAAGACATTGACGTTGATAGTTGGATATCGCCTTTTCAACTTAAATGCGGAATTTATGCGCATGTGATCCCTTCTCATTTCAGTGCTCCTGCAATCAAGTTTTCGTGTTCTTTTAATTTGGCCCTAAATGTCCATTCGATTTCGATCAAGTCCTCGCTTATCTTGCTGCGTTTTGGGAGGAAAGGGTTATTGCCCTTTTAGTCCCCTATGTAATCCGCGCATTTCAAATAGGCCCTCCCTCTTTATTTTATTTGATTTACCTCAATAATCCGCTTTTAGTTCGATTTTGGTCCTTTTTTATTATTTTGATTATTTTACATTATTAATTACTTTTAATATTATTATTGTTATTATATGTACTATCACTAATGTTATTACTATTATATTCATTATTATTGATATTATTTTAATTTGTATCATTATTATTTTTATGTTATTATATTATATTTAATAATTGTTTTAAATATCATTTTAACATTATTTTCACTATCCTATTATCTATCATATTTATTTTTGTCTTTGTTATTATTATACTCACCATCATTACTTACTCTATATCTTTATTACATCATTTTTTTTTGTATATAGTATTGTTATATTTATTATTTATTGTTATTACTACTACTATTATTTTTATTATTTTCGTTACTATTATGTTACTAGCATATCATCATTATTTTCTTTTTATCGTAATTATCCTTGCTAACTCATTTTTATTTTTGTTATGTTTATTATATATTTTTATCATTTTATTATTACTTCCATTATTATATTCTTATTTCTTTTGTTATTATTACTTTTTTTATTATTACTATCATAATTATATTTCCTTTTCATATTTATACATAATATTATTGTTATTCATTATTCTTATTTTTATTTTCCATTATCATCATATTGACTCGTTTATTTTATTCTATTTCCCATCATCCTTTATGTCGTCGTTCGTATTAACGCATTTATTTTCATGTTGCTACTCATACCAATATTGTAATTTGTTTTATATTCTATTATAAATTTGTGTTATATTTATTTTGCCCGATACAAAATTGCTTCTTCTCGTAAAGGTAATATTCCTTATTTAGAAATTGAGTGATCGTGCCTAATGGGTTGCAATTTTCTCGTTTAATCTAAATAACCGAATATCCTTTTAAACAAATACATTTTTAAACAAAAGCTTAATCTCGAAATTGAATTGTCGCTACTAACTTACTTGGACTCGACGCCTAGATACTTGAGATAAGTTTCTTTTTCTTCTAAAATAGAGGCAATATCCCCAATTTAGATTTTCGAGAAAACGAGCCCTAACTTACTGGGCTTTGATTTCTCGTTTGACAAATGACGGGAGATCCTCTTCAAATATAAAGCCAAGTTTTAAAAGGCGAGCTTAGTTTCGGGAATCTAAAGTATTGTGCCCTAACTTACTGGACATAATGCTTTATCTCTTCGAAAATAAGAGAGTCTTAACGTCCCTTTCGATCCCTTCAAGTTTTGGAAATCAAAAGTATCTATTTTCGAATCATTTCAAAGTTTTCAACATTAGGACATCGATCAATCAATTTGGTACCAATTTTGGGCGTGATCGAGGGTGCTAACCCTTCCTCGTCGTGAATCGACTCTCGAACTCATTTTTGGATTTCAGAGACCAAAATCGTTATTTTGATAAATCAAACTGTTTATTAAAATAACTATTTTACGAGGTGGCCCGATCACACCTCATCAAAAAGGTTGGTGGCGACTTCTTCTTTTCATTTTCAATCGCTTTCTGTTTTATCAAAAAATGGTTACGATAGGTTTATTGTGAATTTCATTAATTTGTGAATTTATGAAATAAGGACTAAATTGTGGAAAATGTGAAATATGTGGGGCAAAAGTGTTAATGTGTTTTAAAGTGTGTTTTGGACTAAATTGAATGAATAGTTGATTAAATAAGCTGATTTTGATTACTTATAGATCAAGAAAAGAGGAATTCAGACTTAGATCGGGGAAAAAGCAAAGTAATTGAATAGTCGGTCCGTTCCGTTATTTTCGTACACGAGGTAAGTTCATATAATTGAACTTAAATGTGTATTCATTTAATTGATTGATGGTATTGAGATTATATTTATCCTATGATTAAATGTGAAGAACTTAATTTAAATATATAGTTTAAGTAAACAAGTTGCTGAATAAGACCATAGCTGGGCTATGGCAAATTAGAAAATAAGACCATAATCGGGTTATGGCATGAGAATGTAAGATCACGGCAAGGCCATGGCAATGTATGTGTAAGACCATAGTTGGACTATGGCATCGAAAAAATTGATGTATTTGTATCGTAAGCATTATTAAGCTGGAGTGGTTTGATAAGAGAATTGGTGACAAATAGATAAGTATTGGTACAGGTATGTACGAAAAATTGTTCAAGTAATGAGTTAGAAGAAGTTGAGGACTTATGAGTTACGATGTGGTTAAACTTATTGTTAATTCTTTAATTGATGTTTTAAATGCTAATTATGTTATCCATTTTGAAATGTTAATGAATGTTGAGATTATTTCATATTTACATACGAACTTACTAAGCTTTATAGCTTACTTTGTTTATTTTCTTCTATGTTTTATAGTATTTCAAAGCTAGCTCGGATCCGGGGCTCGTCAGGGACTTTATCGCACTATCGAACATCTATTTTGGTACTTTTGAATTGTGTATATATGGTATATGGCATGTATAGGCTTGAGCCATTTTGGTATGTTTGATGAACATGTATTTAGGTCATTTGAGTTGGTTTGTGATGTGAATTTGATTATGTTTATAAATGTGCAAATGGTATTATTTTGAGTTTGATAATTGACCTATATTGAGTGATTGAGGTGGAATGGATAATGCATGTTTGGAATGGTTGAGTTAATTTAATGGTATATGTGAATTAGGTAAAAGTTAGATGGCAAATTGTGGTATATTTGTGATTTGTATTGATGGTAAAGAAATGGTATGATTTGAACTTTGGTTGATGACTTTTGGCTGATTATTTGTGTCTTGAAATGGAACTATTTGAACTTGTTTAGGTATGTGCAAAATGGGTGGAAAATTGGCTTGGTAAATAGCCTATTTTTTGTCCACATGGGCAGAGACACGGGCGTATGTCTCAACCATGTGTGACACACGGTCACGTTACACGGCCGTGTGTCCCCTCGTGTTGAATTTGAAATTAAGTCAGTATGCTCCACAAGGTCTCACACACGGGCGTGTGATTAGCCGTGTGGCACAAGTTAGTATACCCCCTAATTGGCACACGGCCTAGCACACAAGAGTGTGACTTGGCCGTGTTGCACAAGTCAGTATACCCTACAGGTTTGGCACGGCCTAGCACACGGCCTGGCACACAGGCGTGTGTGGCCACTTCGAAGGGCACACGAGCTAGACATACAGGCGTGTGATTGGCCGTGTGACCCAAGTCAGTAAGCTTACTTATTTAGACACAGGTAGGACACGGGCTAGGACACGGCCATGTGCTCCCATTTTGAATGTTCACACGGCCTGGCCAACGGGCGTGTCCTTATTTTGAGAAAAATTTTCTAAGTGTGGAAAAGTTTCACGAGTTATCGGTTTAGTCTCGAACCACTTCTAATGCATGTTTAAGGCCTCGTAGGCTCGTTTAAGAGGCACTATGATTAGTTGTGATTGAATGGTATTTGAATTGATAAATTGTATATGAAATGTATGTTTAAAAGTGTTGTAAGTTTGGTAATGCTCCGTAACCTTATTCTGACGGTGAATACGGGCGAGGGGTGTTACAAGGATAGCACAGGGGCACTGATGAGGAACGTGCAACTACATGCTAGGGTGTTAGCTCAAGGCAAGGGCGCCCGGCTTGGGTAAGGTCACTTAACTTCGATCCATGCTCCATTCTACCCGCTTTAACTCTTTGTTTCGTTTCTGACGATCCTCAAACTCGAACTTTAAGATCCCATAAACCTAATCCAAGTCAGAAAACATTTACGCCATGTGGTTCACTGAATGTAATAAGGTGGGAATGGAATATAGTGGGACTAGAATAAAGACTAAATATTTGTAATGGTATTACATTGTTTGGTTGGTTGAATTATTGTTAAGGGATATACAAAAAATATATAAAAAATGATAAATTTATCCTTAATTTAAATAAATAATATCTTAATGGCATATTAAAATTATTCTAATAATTAATTATTTAAAATATAGTTATAATTAATATTTAATAATTTCTGTTAATACCTTAATAAAGTACTTAAAAAGCCTTTAGAAATTGCTTTCACTTGTCGATTGAGTCTTGATTGACATAGGCATTGTTGCCAGTATAGGAGGACGTTGGTTCAAGTGTGTTGAAACGCATTATCCTCTTATTTAAAAGTTTGAGAAGGGCTATGGATAGTTCTAGGCATTGTATAAAAAAAAGCAAATATGATAAGAACCAACAAATTGCTTTTATTTTCCCCCTAGTTTTATTTAGATTACAAAAACAAAGTGTTGAGGCAAGATGAGCTGATTGTTGCTGAGTGGCACTCGACAGTGCACACTACAAGCTGCCACTAAGGTAGTTTAAATACTTGTCATATTTGAGTTGGTGATTTGATGAAGAAAATTTTTGGACTCAGTTATATGATGATATATTGAAGATACTTTGGTTCATCTATGAAAACCAATCCTTGGAGTTTGAAGATTAGATTGGATTTGAGTAAATCAAATCAATCCTTGGAATGTGAAGGATCAATCAAGATTGTGTGATGTTTTGGAAATCATATCTTCAATTGATTGTGTTTTGATTCTTAATTATGTAATAGCTATTTTCAATGAATTACTTTGTATTCACTAAAATTCTATGTTAGCAAGCCGAAATTGATATATGTTTTGAGGCTTGTCTAGGTTTTGTATGAGAGCTTATTGAGTGCATTCTAATCTCTTCATTGTGGAATTGTTTTGTGAAATAGTGCAAACTGAATTGTAAAACCTTGTTGAGTGTTTACTGCCAAAGTTCTTAGGAGGAGGATTTGGACGTGAGTATTCTAGTCGTTAGGTACAAAGGTGAGATCTCTATTTTTGGGGAGTGATAATGTGTGAATCACTTGTTGTATTGTGGATTCAAGATAGCGAAATTACTCACTGGGTTAGGCTTTGTAGACATAGGGAAACCAAACTGTGAAAACAAATCTTTGGTGTTCTTTATTTTGTTTGCACAGTTTCTACAATATCAAGTCGTAGTGGCTATTTTAGTCAAGCACTTATATTGCAATTTTTATTTTAAGCAAACAAGCAATTTAAGGTAGCAACACAAAGAACTTTAAAAAGACTTAGAGAGATGAAAAATTAAGATTTAATGTTGCTCCCTTGATCAAATGACGTCTTGATCTTTTGATGTTTCAACAATGTTCCATCCTTCTTGAAGTGTTGGAAACTTGTATGTATAGCTTGAAAGAGTTTTAAGACCATTACAATGCTTTGAAGGTGAGAAGAGTCATTCAACCTACAAAACTGGAGTTGTGGAAGCTGCCCAGTCATAAGGGAATCAATCCTCTAGTGTCTAAAGGTCATATTTTCTTTACTGTTGTGAATGAGGGATCAATCCTCTAGTGTTCTAGGAATGATAAAACTCAATCATTCTAAACATTTATATTACTTTGAAAAACCAAAAAGTTAATAATCACTTTTATTAAAAAGGGAAAAAATTAAAAAGCAATGATAGAAACATATAAATTCAAGTTAATTAAATTTAATCCCATATTTAGTTAGAGATTTAATCGGGTATTTAGATAACATCTTTACTCTTAATATTGTGTTTATACCCAAAAAAAAAAAAAAAGAGTTAATTAAGCTTAAGGCTTTGTTATGTCAAAATAGGAATCAGTTGAAAGCTAATAAAGCTAACAATGACCTATTAAGAGAATGAGCTCGGTCTGGATCCAACATTTTTTATTCTTTATCTAATCCTATTTTTAAATAAACTCAACCGATTTAATTCAATTCAACTCAAAAGCCCAAATCATTATTCATTTAATATTAAAAATTAAAAATAGTTTTATTAATATTTACTCGATTATGACCAACTCACTATGCAGATGAAAAAATATGCTAAAAATATATTTATTAAACGCTTACGTAAAATCCTTGATTAAAATGATAAGCCAAAATTGAGATACCATGGTATTAGATTAGAACCTCAGTGAGTTTTTAATTTTATTGATTTTATATTAAAATATATAAGAAAAACATTTACATTATAGTTACCAATATTTTTAGAAGAGTGACGGATGAAATCATTTAAAATATAGTATAAATAATTTAATTTAACAAAATCTTCTAATTAATAGATCATAATTTAGACCATATCAAATTGATTCGAATCAAAATTACCTTAAACAAACGTAATTTGAAGATATGAAGTCGATTTCACGTAAAAAAACCTATGACTGTTCAATACAATGATACTTGCAAGCAATTCGCCTCAAAATAAATTGAACTCGATTTGATAATTATCAAACTAAATTCAAGCTCAAGCTACCAATTGAATCAAATTCAAACTTAATAATATTCAATTTGAACAGCTCATAATTTTATCTAACTTTTCATATTTTTTATATTATTACCTTAATATGTCATTAACCCTAAACTTAAATATCAAACTCAACTCAAGATCAAATTAGAGCTTAAGTACAAAAATTAGGAATCAACTTAATTCCATTGAACTTGATTCAAGCTCGAGCTTAAAAATAGATATTCGATTGAGCTCAACCCGAGTATCGAGCTCTGAATTTTAAGTCAAGCTCAACTCAGACTAATCTTGTTTACCTAATCTAATCGTTTTGGATTCATAGTTTCTAGTTAATTCCATTTCCATGTATCTTGTCCCTTTGCTTCAATAACAAAGCTGATGAGAACCAAATTAACAAAACCTTTCTAAAACTCAATCTTACACCATTAGAATCAATACTACATAATCAAAACAAATCCATCCATCATTTCTCTGCTTCCTTAACAACTCCTAAATGTCAAAATTTTAAATACCTCCATAAAAAGCAGTTTCCAGGACAGAAAGGTGTCAAAACACTTAAAACACACACACAAAAAACACTTATCTATGCCTCTGCAACTGGGAACTCAAACACAACATCCTTTCCAGCAAGCTTCCGGTAAACCACAGAAAATGTCTCGAGCTTATACTCAGTGTTGTTCCTTTCCTTTGGGTCCAAAAAGACCTGCCAAAAGGCAAAGATTGCATGAAAAATGCACTTTGAAAAAAGCAATTGATGTATGAACTAGGAAAGATGACTACAATCATAACAAGCCTCCTAATATATGTTTAGTTTTTCGACATCACATCGCTTTTTCATCAACCCTTAGAAACCTAATTCTACTATTACTAAGTAGTATGACATTGGAGGTTCTACCTTCATTATCTTTGATCCATCGATTCTATATCTAGTGCGCTTTCCAACAATCTCAGCAGGTAAGACGATATCTTCCAGCATTGCCTCATGTACAGCGGTCAATGTGCGGCTACGCGGCCTCTGAAGAGCGGAACCTTTCTTTGTAGGCCTCAGTATCCTCCGAGTGGCAATGAGAATCACATCCTATCATATATAGATAAACTACATTAAAGCTTAACACCAAGAGCATGTACTTATCAATCAAACCACTTGATAATCAATAAATCACCACCACAAGTACAAACTGAAATTTATGTAACACAGTAAAACCATTGAGCTAAATTGTTATTGAACTTGGAACAAAACCTCGATCCCTCATTGTAGAAAGGAGAAAGGAATATCTTATTAGTCTTTATCATACCTTGCCACTGAACTTCTTTTCAAGTTCCCTCACAAGCTTAACATGAACCTTGCGAAAAGCTTTCCTTAATCTGTAGGGAACATGGATAACAACAGCTTTCCGGCTCCCCGAAACATCAATTTGGCTGCAAGTGAACAGATTATATCAATCATATAATGGAAAAATACATATGTGACATTGTTAAGAATCCCAGTGAATCATTTTCTTACACTGCTGAATTAATGTAGAGATCTTTGAGGTCACTTTTCAGGTCCTGGTTGGTATTCTCCAAATCAAAGAATGCCTGTTACAAAGAGGCATAATGAAATCATACCCAGAATTTCTATCAACTTTCCAAGTGCAACAAACAAAAAAAAGAGCGTTTTAAAACCTGGGCAACCGACTCCTCAAATTCAGTTGGTTCAACATCCTTATCCTTGTGGATCTTCTTCATTGATGTATACATCTTCAAGATCTGCAAGAGAATGTCATTACAAATTAGCAACAGTTTATACTTGATGAGACAGAGTAATCAGAGAGCGTATAGATGAGACAGAGTAACATGCAGTAGGAGCGAAAACAGAGAATCAAATCTAGCAGAGTGAAGCAGATAACTCAAAATCTAATGTCTCAAGTAGAAATCAATCTTCAAGTTAAGTTTAAAGTTACCTTATTTGAATTACTGGCCTGGCCTGCTCAGGGACTGGAGAAGGGGAGAAGGAGAAGGAGAAGAAGAGAAAGAAAGGGCAGCAGAGAGGCTTGTTTGACGGCGGGGCTGTGTAAAGAGACTGCACAGTAGGTCGTTAAATTTTTGAAAACCTAATTTTATTTGCATTATAAAACATTAAAAAATTTTAATTTAAAAAAAATTATAGAACTTAAATTTGGGTAAATGATCAGAATATACTAAATTTAAAAAAATTAAAAATAGCAGAAAAAAAATTATTTATCGAAAAGTGTCATTTTTCCCGAAAACGCGTCCACGTCAGCACGTTGTTAGGGAATGCAACGTGAAAACGCGTCCACAAGGGAGCGTTTTCTGCTACATCAACAAAAAACGCTTCCTTGAGGGCACGCTTTGTTGATATGACAAAAATGCTCCTCCAAAAATACATTTTAGCTCGTATTTTTAAAAAAATTATTCTCAAATTTTTTAAAAATTTACGAGAATAAACATTTATAAAGGCTCAAAGTGATAACACCATTTTTTTTAAGGTTTCATCAATTAATAAAGAAATATAACTTATAAAGAAAATCTTTATATAGACCCAAAGTCTCATTTTCCTTGTTTTATTGAGCAATATAAGATATGAGATACGTGTATATATAGACTCATGAATAGTTTTACAACTTGTTCCTAAACAATGTGGGATTCCTTTCTCTTTTAACTAACAACATTAGATGAAATGTTACACTATATTTGATTTTTTTACTTAGAGTTTAATTTTTTTTGCAAAAGTTAACATTTGTTACATTATAAATAAAGCTTTTAAACTCTATAGGTAAAAAAAATTTAAAATATAAAATGAGCATGTTAAAATATTAAAAATAAATATTTAAAAATTACTAATAGTTGAGTGATTATTTTGTAAGTTTTATAATTCGATAGCTAAAAAATATAGTTAAGTTACTACTAATGTAATTTAATCTAGATATAAAATATGAAAATAATTATAATATTTTATGTATATCATATATTTCAATAAAAACTAATTTAAAATAATTATATACTATGTTTAAATAGATTATCTATCTAGTCAAAATATATCGAAATAAATTTATCGACATTCATTAGGTGATGAAAATTAAATTAAATTAGAATTAAAAAATTAATTAGTATAGCAAAATATTAAAAATAAATAAATATTTAAAAGATATATCAATTTTTAAAATTACAAAAAATACTATTTGAGTACCAAATACTTACCATTTATTTATTAATCAAACATTCATAATATAAAATAAAATAAATAATAAAAAAATTAAAAGTATAACTTCTAAATTTAAATAATGGAAAATTATTTTAAAAATTAGAATTGCATTGATATTAACTTCAAACATTTAAAATTTAATAGAAGATTATTGCATGTACAAGTTTCATATGTGCAATTTGTTCTCTCTTTTTAATAGTTCTTTTGTATATGTTAACAATTCTAAAATGCAACAAGATTAAATATCTCAAAAGATAATTATATAATATAAAAAAATGTTAACAAAATATAAAAAAGAAAGAAATTATTTTGTAAAAAATATTAAATATAGTATAGCCTTTAATCTCATGTTGTTAGTTAAAAGAGGAAGGAATCCCATATTTTTTAGGAACAAACTGCAAAACTATTCATGAGTCTATATATACACATATCTCATATCTCACATTGCTTAAGAAAACAAGAGAAATGAGACTTTGGGTTTATATAAAGATTTTATTTGTAAGTTATATTTTCTTATTAATTGATGACACCTTAAAAAAAATAGTGTTGTCACTTTGAGCCTTTATAAAAGTTTATTCTTGTAAATTTTTAAAAAATTTGAGAATAGTTTTTTTTTTAAAAAAAAACACGGGCTAAAACATGTCCTTGAGGGAACGTTTTTGCCACATCAACAAAGCGTGCCCTCAAGGAAGCGTTTTTTGCTGATGTGGCAAAAAAGCTCTCTCGTGGATGTGTTTTCTTGTTGCATCCCCTGAAAACGCGTTGATGTGGACGCGTTTTTGGGGAAATGACCCTTTTCAACAAATAATTATTTTTTCGACCATTTTTCGAAATTTTAAAAAAAAAAGGTATATTCTTGTCATTTACCCCTTAAATTTATGTAATTTAGAGAGTTAATTGTAACAAACATCCCTAAACTATGACCTTATTCTAAATTGATCCTTAAACTTTAAATCATTCTAATTACATCCCTAAACTATCAAGGTTATATCAATTAGATCTTTACATCACTAATATTGTTAATTTAACTGTTAAATGACAAGTCGATCTTATGTGATGTAATTTAAAATGAAAATTTTAAAGAAAATGAATATTGTAAAATGGATGTTTTAGAAACTTAGTTTTGAGGTTTTCAAAACTTTTATAGAAACTTTTTCGTTCACTCCTCTTTTTTTTTTTTTTTTCAGTTATACTTTATTTTTAGTTTTAGTTTTAAAATTATGTGAAAATGTTATATTTTTCTTTAAAGTTATCATTTTAAATTTAGTTATGCAAGATTTGAAGTATCATTTAATGATTAAATTAACAATTTTAATAATAAAATTAAGGATCTAATTGATATAACATTAATAGTTTGGAAATGTAATTAAAATATTTTGAAGTTTAAGAATCAATTAAAGAATGATGATTTGAAGATGTCTGGTGTGCGATTAACTCTAATTTAGATATTGTTGGTGTTTATATATATTTTGTTTTGGATTTGTTTATTTTATGTGTTATTCAGTAATAATGAGAAATAGTTTATACTTTTATATTTTTTATTGTATAACATTTATTTATTTATTTTACAGTTGTATAATATAAAATTAAATAATTTATTGTACAAAAAAAGGTTACTAAATCAAGTATAAAACAAGCAAGTACACGATCATTAACACAATATATCAAAAGTTCATTAGTCAAGCAAAATATAAACTATAAACCATGCACTCATCAAACAAATTCACTTTCAAAATCAAAAGAAATGCTCAATATATCAAAAAATACCAAGATATACAAAAACATACCGAATATACTCAATCTGTCAAATATATCTACTCAAGACATGAAAGTTCCCCTAGTGAACTAGAGACATGCCCAAAACTAATTCAAAGAAAGCATTTACAAAAAAATCAACGGATATAACTAAGACTCGATAGCTCAAATGTTGCAATTGACTAACCACTACTTGAGTTCGCTTCTAAGACTTATGCACGAAACAAACAATCCACACATTAAGCATTATAAAGCTTAGTGGTACTAAATAACCAATCTCCTAATATAAAATCATTAAGCAATAGAGAATGCTACCACATCAGAAAAACATTAAATCAAATCTTTCTCATACTATTTTGAAAATGGGAAAAAAATGGAGAAAAATCAAATATCATCTTCTATTGTTTAGAAATCATAGATTAAGATTAGAAAACATGTCACCTTGCTGGAAAATATTGAACAAAGAAATCAAAAAATGTTGAAATTCTTATTTATGAAATCTTGTAATGAAAGGATTTAATGAAAAGCGAACTTACTAAATAAAAGTTGATTGAAAGAAAATCAAACTTGAGAGAATTTTAGAAATATTTGGAAAACTACTCTTGCAAAAATGTACTCAACCATTTTCAAAATGTGATTTTTTTTTTTTTGCTATGAGGGGCTTAGGTTATTGACTAATTAAAGACCTCTCCTCTTCTAAGTGCTATTTTCTAGTTTTCTCACATTAACCTCACTAATATTGCCAACCTTACAATTTAGTCTATAGGCCTTAATCTCCTATTTACAAATTCTCACTAATTTAATAATTTTAATTCATTATCGTGCCTATTATGGGAAACCTCTTAATTTAACTTCTCGGAGCAATTTAGTTTAAGAAATTGAACTTTCAATACACTTGATAGATCTTTTTTAGTCATACAATGGTTCAAAAATAAGGTCTCATTGATTGGGATGTTTACAAAGATCATCCCATTTCACAAGATGAATTATCGTACATTTATTATTACTAATTTTATAAATTGATTTTTTATAAAAAACAAAACCAAGTACTCTCAAAATAAATATAATATATTTTAATAAGAAAACAAATGATTAAATGGCTGTAATTAATTATTAACTTAGAATTATTCAAGGTATCAATCTCCTACCTATCAAATTTATATTAAGGATTGAGACGTTAATCATGATTTTATATTATTCTTTTCCAATCTAATCTCCATTTCATTAGAGATATTTCTTCCTAACTAAAATATAACTATTTTGGTAAATGTTCGACGTGGAATGATTTTAGTTTTTGTATTTCATTTTTATTTGTTATAATTTGGTCCTATTCAAAATAGATAGTTACCTATCCATACCATCTCTTACTCTCTTTTTATCAATGTTTTTTAAGTCTAATATTTAAATATATCGAATGGTTTAGATTAAATATTTTTAAATATAAAAGTATTAATTGATTGTATAAAATTTCATCATTTAATAAATCTAAAGTAAACCTTAAATCCTAAACCATTTAATAAATATAAAGTTTATCTATTATCTCTTAAATAACTTAAACTATAATCATAATATTATCTCTTTTACAATTATATAAGAAATTATTTAATATATAAATTAAAAGACACTAATTAATCTAAATCCTAAACCCTTAACCCCTATCCCTTAAACCCTAAATCATAAAACATAATCCCATAACCCCATAAACCCCAAACCCCTAAACCTTAAACCCCAAACCTTAACTATAAACCATAATCCCTAAACCTTAAAATAGTGGCTCCTAAATCTTAAACCCTAAATCATATTCCTTAAACTATAAACCCTAAACTATAATGATAATTAATTCAATATTTTAAAATTAATATTATCTCTTTTACGATTATATAAATTATTTAATATATAAATTAAAAATAATCAGTCATATACTTAAAAAACTTTAAAATTATTTTAAATAATATTATTTTAATTTTTCATTTTTAACATATATTTTCCATGTTTTTACTTTCAATTTTTTCTAGGTGTCATTTTGATTTTTAATCCCTAAACCCTAAATTCTAAACACTAAACCTTAAACCTTAAACTAAATAAATATTTTGAGGCATTTTTATTAAAAACCTTATTCACACTCGAAGCTATTAAGTCATTTTTAATTTGAATATATATAATTATTCACAAACTGATGATGTAAAGTTTTAAGAATATTCATGTTTTAAACCCAATTTTTTGGTGCTACACATTCAAAAAAAGCCGGAATTAAGAAAATTTGGGACTTTACACCTTTATACAAAGAGTTGGCCAGAGCGTATGTTGACGGAATTAAGAAAATTTGGGACTTTACACCTTTATACAAAGAGTTGGCCAGAGCGTATGTTGACAAATCTATCCCAACACTTAGGAAAGTGTCGCCCCAAAACTGTCGTCTTAGAACTAGACAAAAGCCAACTCTTATTCAAGTGTTGCCTTAGACATACATATCTAACCCTTATACAAAGAGTTGACTAAAGCGTAGTTTATCGCAACACTTAGGAAAGTGTCGCCACAAAAGTGTCGTCTTAGGACTACACAAAAGCCAACTCTTATTCAAGCATTGCCTTAGGCATACATATCCCAACCCTTATACAAAGAGTTGGCTAAAGCGTAGTCTATCGCAACACTTAGGAAAGTGTCACCACAAAAGTGTCGTCTTAGGACTACACAAAAGCCAACTCTTATTCAAGCGTTGCCTTAGGCATACATATCCCAACCTTTATACAAAGAGTTGGCCAAAGCATAGTCTATCCCAACACTTAGAAAAGTGGCTCCCCAAAACTGTCGTCTTAGGACTACACAAAAGCCAACTCTTATTCAAGAGTTGCCTTAGACATACATATCTCAACCCTTATAAAAAGAGTTGGCCAAAGCGTATGTTGGCAAGTTTATCCCAACACCTCGGAAAGTGTCGCCACAAAAGTGTCAGCTTAGGACTACACAAAAGACAACTCTTATTCAAGCGTCGCCTTAGGCATACATATCCCAACCCTTATACAAAGAGTTGGCCAAAGCGTATGTTCGCAACTCTATCCCAACACTTAGGAAAGTGTTGCCCCAAAAGTGTCGTCTTAGGACTAGACAAAGCCAACTCTTATTTAAGCGTTGCCTGAGGCATGCATATCCCAACCCTTATAAAAGAGTTGGCCAAAGCGTATTTTGGCCTGTCTATCTCAACACTTAGGAAAGTATCGCCCCATAAGTGTCGTCTTAGTACTATTTTATTGTAGTATTCGTTTTTTCTCAGTGTATTCCTATATGAAATGAAAGATGTTTTCTCCATCTCAAGGCATATATCTTTAGTGAGGACTATAGATTGCATCACGTAAACTAGAATCGCCGCCAAGATTACCTTGATAAGCGTGATTCTGTCTACTAAAGAGAGATTTTTCTCCTTTCAACATGTCAACTTCTGTCTCATTTTTTGAACCAAGATATTGACATGTATTCTTCATGACACGTTGGTGTAATAAAGGAATCCTTTAGACACTTTCCCAAATGATTAACATGAGAAAATTTAAGACCACAATAGAGAGATACTCTTAGAGATAAGGGGCACATTCTTGGAGAAACAAATGTGCATCTTTAGTACACTAATCCAATGTCTACAACTGCCACAAAAATCATCTAACACTCTCTTAACAACCTCCATCTGGTCAACAGAAGATTCAATGAATAAAACTAAATCATCAACAAAGAATAGATAAGATATGCTAAGACCATCCTTAGCAAGTTCTTTCACGCCCCATTTGCACCTCTACATCGATACATTGAGCCAAATATTCCATTAAAAAGAACAAATAGACAAGGTGAGAGAGGGTACTTTTTTTAAAAAAATATTAAATCATATTGTTTAATGTATATTTTCATATTATTATCATTATTTTATTTTGTTGGATTGATTTCTTAAATAAATAGTACCAAGTTTGTTTTTCGAAAAAAAAAATCGATATTTTCAAACAAGTCAGGTACTTACTATTTAATCATTAACATTTTATTTTTATTTTTATATTTAAAATAATAAACAAAATATTTCAAAATACGTGGATGCTATTTAATTATTAATATAGTATTAATTTCTCCATATATGAATACTGAATTAACTTGTAAATAAGTTTGATCTGACCCCTTAAATACGATTTCTTTTTCCAAAATAAAGTTTTTGGAAAAGTAATTCTCAGAAAGTTTTTTTTTTTTAATATTATTTAACCTCGCCATCCATGGCCGTTGAGGTGTATAGGAACAATTTAGCCTAGACTTGATCCATATGGGTGGTGAGCTGCATTTATTTCTAGACTTTCTCAACTACTAGAATCAATTTTGTTAACTGAACCTTGTCACTTTTTTCATTAATTTTGGTCTTATCATCCACCCAAAGTAAGTGATTGAAGCTTTAGTGCCCTAGGTGTTTTAATTTTATCTAAATTTTTTATTTCATAATAATATACACATATTATTCATTATTCATTACTATTATGTTGTTAATGATTTGCATGTTAAGCAAATGGTATAAGGAGACATGGCTCATTGATTATCTATGAGAAAATAGCACAAGAAAAGAGTTTTGTATGCGAAAGACAATCAATAATGTAAACACATTAATGTTAATGTAAATGATACAAAAAATAATGACTTATTGATTACCTACGTTAAACTACGAGAAAGTGGCATAACAAAAGAGTTTTTGGGGGAAAAAGATAACTATAGTTAGTAATTTTAACATATTCATTTTTAGTGGGATTATGAGGAGCAAGTAACTCATGCAAGAACTATTAGGTCACCTAAAGTCTCTACAAAAAATAGCTTGTCTTAATTATCAGATCGTTATGAGTTTAGGCTCGAATTAGTCTAAGGCTTAAATTTTTTTGGGTTTGGATCATTATTGGCTCAGATTGGCATGGTAGTGGGCTTTTCGACTTGGCCCTAGTTTGCTAGCTCTACATGCTAGTTTTAACTTTTGGACAAAAAAATATAAAGAATAATTGTTATCCTCAAAATACATCAAGAATTGGGTGAATTGGTGTTAAAAAAAAAAAAGAAAAAAAAAAGCTCAAAAACTTTGCACAATGATTTTAGGGTGGTCGTCCTTAATTGCCTACTTTTACTACCTTAACATCCCTCAACTAAAGATTTTCCCCAATTCACTAATTGATACATGTAATAGATTAATTTTAGCCGGACCCAAAACCTAAAAATAAACAGAAATAAAAATCAAAATAAATTTTAATAGTCCATATAAAACAGTAAATTACAAAACAACAGGCTCAAAATACAACAAAACCATAGCCCAAAATTAATCCTAACCCAACAAGCCCACACCCTTAACATTTTCAGTAAAAAAAAAAGATAGCTGCCGAACTCTAGGCCTAACCCTGTCACCGCGCCTGCTGCTGCCTCTTCAAACGTGTCTGACGCTTCTGTGCCACCACCTGCAACACGCAAAGCAGAGGACAACGAAGAAAAAAAACAAAGAAACAGTAGCGAACAAAAGCAAAGAAAACAAAAAAGAATCTTGTATTTCGGCTATAAAATAGGCTACATCAATTACTTGTATTTTTTACGCACACCAGAGTAATCAAAACAAAAGAGCAAAATCAAAGAAAAGTTAGAAATCAGATTTTAATCTTTAAAGGTGATTTTTATGGGCAAATATCTCAAAATACCAAAAAATCAAAATTACCGAGAAAGGACGAGTTTCAAAAATATTGACCTAGGAAGGGCAATTTCCCCAAAAATCGCGTCCACGTCGGTAGCGCTTTTGGGAAGCTGACCTAAAAGCGTCCTCGAGGGGCGCTTTTATTACCTCAAGAAAAATGCTCCCACGAGGGCGCTTTTTTTAGGGCTAAAAGCGCCCCTGTGGACGCGCTTTTAGGTCAGTAATTTTGACCGTTGGCCCCTAACCATCGAAAAAAACTATAAATACCCCCAACCCTTCATTTTTTCACACTTCAATCCTTTCTCATTTTTCTCTCAATTTTCTCTCAATCGCTCTCAATTTTCTCTCAAGTTTCTCTCAAAGTCCTTGAAATTTACGCTCAAATTTCAAAATAGTCATTTACTATTTATGAAAAAGCCCTTTATAATTTTTTATATATCTATTTTTTGGAAAATTTAAAAATTCTTTATCGTAGTACAATGGCCGGGGAATTACGTCGTCTAGACAACAAGCACATTGTCAGTCGAGCAAATGAAAATGGTAAGTTTGAATGTTAATTTTTCAATATTATTAAATTTTTTAATTATGCAATTTTAATTAATTTTGAATTTTATAATTTTTAAATAATCGTAGATCGGGTGTTGCAATGTTATATTTGCAACATGCCTGGTCCCCCATCGCCATTGATCAAGAATTACCTACGGGAAACGGGTTTTTGGCACGTGGCCACGATAGGCCAAGGGTTCAAATTGGACCCGCCTTTGATCAGCGCGTTGATAGAGAGGTGGAGACCCGAGACGCACACTTTCCATCCGCCATGCGAGAGTGTACCATCACCTTAGAAGATGTGCGATTCTGATTGGGATTACCGGTGGGCCAATTTGGTAGTCACCGAGTCCGTAACATCTCTCGATTGGATGGCCGTATGCTACGAGCTTAGGTGCCATTCGGATAAAATTCAAGGAGCTCGGATCGATATGGCTTGGTTACGAGATGCATTCCGCACCGAATGAAGGTTCGACGAAGAAGAAAGAATACTGATGCGCGGGCATACATGCTTGAGATAATTGGAGGCTATCGATCTGGGACCTCTCTAGAAACCTTGTCCACCGAGATGGCTCTCAAACTTGTTGATTTCAGAGCAACGGTGAATTGAGTTGGGGTCCGCCATGCTATCGAGGTTGTACCGGAGATGTGCGGGCGACGCCGAGTAAAGCAAAAATCGAGGTTGCCTATCACTACTGCGATCATGGGCATGGTTTCGATTTCCATTTTACGCCCTCGACTCGACCGACCATATTCATTCCCACCGATAACGAGGTAAATTTAATATTATATTTTACAATTATGTCATAGATTTATAGTATAATTTCATGCTAAAAGTTTATTTAATTTGGTGGAACCATCCGACGAGTCATGTTGGAATACCTAACTCGCTTGAGGATATCTGGCTCCTATTGGAACAACTATTGGAATCACAAGTAAGTGTCAATTTCGTTATTATAATTTAGTATTTATGTATATAACTAATATTTTGGTAATGTTAATATAGTTTCAATGGACACCGCACGAGGATCCCGAAATTTGGACAGTAATTCCGGAAGAGTTCCTCCAAAATCCGAGCAGTTAGCACGTTAAGGTCCCGCTAATCACCTACGGGACCGTGGAGATGTACCATCGGATCGGGTTCTGCGGTAATTTGGATGCCAAGAACCGATTCTCGTGCCTCCGAGGTGCTCGATGATGAGCACAAAGTGGACTTACGACAAAGAAGACACCGGATTGGCCAAGATTTTGGTCGAACATATCGAGACGATGGGAGAACCGGTATGACTTTTTACCTAACCAGAACCGATCATAGTTCCCGAGTTAGCGTGCGTCTTGAGTACATGCCATGGTTTAGAATCCATGGCAAGTCAGATCTGTTGTCCGGATGAAGAGAGGCGACAGCAAATTCATGGCGAAGGGAACGTCGGGCCCTTTACATTCAAGGAGAAGGGGTGATGAGACGGGCCCAGCAACAGCGCCTACACAGTCACCGGGCCCATCAACAGCGCCTACACAATCACCGGGCCCATCAGTTCAGCTGACAACACCGACATCACAGCGTCCACAGTTTATGCCAGGTGCGTACCCTGCCCCTTATATGTATCCTCCTAACCCATATATGTTTCCTTTTCCTAGTCCCACCCCAGGTTGGAATGCATGGCCGGGTTCGAGTCCGTTCCGACAACTCCCGTTAGCCAGCCGATCGTGAGGCCGACGTCGGGTGTGGGATTAGAGGAGGCACCGTCGGGAGCGATTCTTTCTACCAGCTCCTTCACCGTGACGGATGCGATCACCCCGCAGTGGTTTATGCAAACACCTCCGGTCATTATTTTATCAAGGTGGGTCATCATCGCAACACCCAGAACCAGACCCACTGCCGGAGGAACCCGATTCCCCACCTGAGGTTCCACGACCTCACGGAAGCTAGAAGAAGAAATATCCCACAGAGTGGTGACCGCCCCATGTGGCACTGGTTCCCACCGGCATCAGCCCTAAACCCTAATTTAGTTTTGTTATTTTATTTTTTTGTAATTTTGTTTTAATATATTTAATAAAATTTGAGTTTAATTTTTTTAATTTCTGTAATTTAAATTTTTTAATTTAATTTTAATATCTTTGATAAGATAGAAATGGTTTAATTTTTTTTGTAATTTAATTTTTTTATATGTAATAAAATTTGAGTTTAATTTTATTTCTTTTGTAATTTAATTTTTTTATTTTAATTTTAATATATTTGATAAGATAGAAATGGTTTAATTTTTTTTGTAATTTAATTTTTTATTTTAATTTTAATATCTTTGATAATATAGAAATGGTTTAATTTTTTTAATAATTTAATTTTTTATATGTAATAAAATTTGAGTTTAATTTTATTTCTTTTGTAATTTAATTTTTTATTTTAATTTTAATATCTTTGATAAGATAGAAATGGTTTAATTTTTTTGTAATTTAATTTTTTATTTAATAAAAATTGAGTTTAATTTTATTTCTTTTATATTTTAATTTTTTATTTTAATTTTAATATCTTTGATAAGATAGAAATGGTTTAATTTTTTAATTTAATTTTTTATATAATAAAATTTGAGTTTAATTTTATTTCTTTTGTAATTTAATTTTTATTTTAATTTTAATATCTTTGATAAGATAGAAATGGTTTAATTTTTTTGTAATTTAATTTTTTATTTAATAAAAATTGATTTTAATTTTATTTCTTTTGTATTTTAATTTTTTATTTTAATTTTAATATCTTTGATAAGATAGAAATTGTTTAATTTTTTATAATTTAATTTTTTATATTTAATAAAATTTGAGTTTAATTTTATTTATTTTGTAATTTACTTTTTTATTTTAATTTTAATATCTTTGATAAGATAGAAATGGTTTAATTTCTTTTTTTTTGTAATTTAATTTTTTATTTAATAAAATTGAGTTTAATTTTATTTCTTTTGTATTTTAATTTTTATTTTAATTTTAATATATTTGATAAGATAGAAATGATTTAATTTTTTTGTAATTTTGTAATTTAATTTTAATAACTTGAATAAAATAAAAGTTGGTTTATTACAGCATCAACATTGATTAGGATGGGTTGTTTTATTTTTAAATTGTAATAATTTTTTTATTTTTGAATAAAAAAGTTGTTTTTTATTTGTGTTTGTAATTTAATTTTAATTATCTTATATTTAATAAATTTGAGTTATTGTACAAAAGTTCACCGCTTTTCCTCCAAAAAATAGAAATTACATAGCCAAAAGAGACAAACAAGCTAAGAACACGGTCAACTAGTCCGATTTGGACACGAGCGAGATGTATGGCCCGGGTTCCTACACCATTCGCACCGCCGACTTTGGTTGGTTAGTTCTCGGATATTCATATTGTTGCGTATTCTAGTCGAGGAAGGTCGACCTTTTGGTTTGCGCCTCAATCCTCTATCCGGCAATAGCTTATACGGGGCAAGCGATACCGATGACCACTTACGTTCATCTGGGACTGGTGGGAATACGTGTCTCCACACGTTGTACATGTTTTCTAATTTATAGACTTCGTCGACATAGCTCATGGGGTCAAGACGAAGATTATGACAAGCCGCAAGTACATTAGCACATGGGTAACAAAGTGCATCAAATATCCCACGATCGCATGTCCTATTTGTCAAGTGTACACGATAATGCCCGCCAACAATACCTTGGTTCGGTCTGTCAAACTCCGTGACACGAAACCATAAAGTCGTCATGGTCGTAACACCTGCGTGTGCATAGTGTTCGCCGTGCCTTTCCATGGTTAATTTCTTGCAAGACCTTCGGCTCCATACATGGCCTCCTTGCATCGCCATCGATAACTCGCCGCTCTCTTCGGAAATAGTGCCGCTAAACGAAAATATGTCTCCATAAAATCGCTGTAATTGATGATGACGGGTTCCTTTTATATGTAATTTATGCATTCGGCCGGGTTTGTGGTCATATGACCATATCGTAGGCGGCATCATATGCTTGTGTCCACTGTTCAAAAGGAATATTGTGCATGTACTCTGCGCCGGTATTATCTCAGCATAAGCGGCCAACATCTCGTGAAAACGGTCTTTATTGATCTCGTACCGCCAATATACGTTGATAGCGAATATTACATACCACTATTCAATTGCGAATAAATTGAAAATTTCAAAAGAAATTATATTAATAGATATTTCATACCCATATCGGTCACTTGCCGTTTCATCTTTTAAATCGGTGTTGCCCATAGTAGTTGGATGAAACATGCCTCGTGCAATATCGATGGTGTGTGCGATGCCACATGCTTCCTGTCGTTCTATTGCCGCAAGTATTCCAGGGCCCGATCCGATATAACGATATGTCGGGTTGAGGCGACATGCCTCCTTAACCTAAATAGGAAGAAGTCCCGTCATCACCGACTTCGGTGTTATTGGGAACATAATCGGAAGGATTCTCCACGACCATCTTGTGCCACAACTAGCAATAGCCGATCGTATATCTACCATACATGAAGGTACCATCAATTTGTACCAATGGCTTGCGGATGTAAAAGCATCTCGGCATTGCTTAAATGTCCGTACGATCGCTTGAACACTACGCATCCACGGAGCGACGATCGTTGTAGTATCTTTGCCCGTTTCAAGGTCATTGTCTTTGCACGGGACATACGCCTCAACACCGACACCAACGCCACACTTCATTATATGAAGCGTCCCCACCGACCGTGCAACTTTTCCAATGCCTTCGCTTGGCTATCCAAGCCTTTCAGAAGAGGCGTGTACCCCATTTGGCTACGAATATTGCCAATTAAACGACATCGTAGTTTTGGGATCGGCCTTCACCATCGGGATTATTAAATCACCAACATGTCCGAATCCATCCTCGGATGATCTTGTGTTACACATCACAACAAGCACGTTAAATAATGCAACATTACATAATATTAGTGTTATTCAAAATCATTAAACACATAGTGGTACTGCATGCAGTAAGACATGTATGCGGACCTTTGTACTTTTTCACCTCCCACATCCCTATCCTTTTCCTCAACGACGCCATGATTTTCTATGAACATGTGCCGTCTTGCACTGCACACTTCATCTCGTACCTATCGAGCTTTGATTTAACCATAGTGTAGTTAACCCGTTCACGATCTTTGTATTGTTTCAATGCACCAAGAAAAGTATTCTTGTTGGAAAACGGTTACCAACTTCTAATTGGTCCGAATCCAACGAAGAATTTTTACTGGCCACGTCCGGTGTGGTAGTTTAGGAAACTCTAATGCATCATCTTGAGATAGATCGATATTATGCATGTGCGCTGGAGGTGAGTATGCCCTGAATAGCGGATCTTCTTCTTCTTCGTCTGAACCGCCCTCAACATCTTCAGGTACAATTGGAACGGGCTCTGGTTCAGAAAATAATCCAACTTCTGCACCGTCAGGCCCTGGCTCCCGAGGTGGATCCACATCGGATTCATCGTCCGATCTTCCATAACCTGCAACAAACGATGGCCCTCATTTGGTGGATGTCGTCGATAATACATCATCCTCCTTAAACACCTTTCGTAAAGATCCCAATCGTATGTGGATTGCCATCCACTAGAAGTTGATGACGTCCCTCAATACGTATTTCTGTCATCCGACGTCGAATGACGAATATGCATGTCCCATCCACCAATCGAGTGTCGTGCAGGGGTTATGTTTTCCATACTACCACCGCACACGGGCACTTCTGTGTTTTGCCTCTCACTTACAGAGTGTCGACTTGGGGTCGTGTATTCCCCTCGAACGATACTAGATGTTGAGGTCGCAGCCAGATCACTTGGAGATGAAAATTCTACATATACCTCGATATAGGGTGAACCACTGGCAAGATGAGTCTCCACCATTACCTCAAGGCTCTGAGGACCTTTGATGTCGAATGAGTCATATCTCACCGGATCAACCGAAGCGCAAAATCTATACTTAATAGACTAAACTTTCATTAGCGTTGTTCTGAATATTTTACGCCTAATTCTTTTGCGAAGTTCTACCAAATCGACGTTCCGATTAAAACTCAATCATGCTGTGTTCTCTGATAAGAAAACAACACCATCTTTGGTGTCACGCACTTCACCATCGTAGTAAATAACAGCATTAATACGTTCACTCATTTTCAATTTTTTTTTCCTTTTGCTTGAATTTGCTTTCTGCCAACTGAGAATGAAATTTGGCTGATTTATAGCCTAATTTTACCGGATAGCACCCTGCTGGAAGCGTTTTTGGCCACTGTTTGTTCAGAAACGTCTCCTCAAAATAATTTTACCGGAGACCACTATAGCAAAAGAGAGTCCACGTGGGAGCGTTTTCGACCACGGTTTGTTCTGCAACGTCTCCTCAAAATAATTATGCCCGAGACCATTGTAGTAAAAGCGGCGACGCGTGGAAGCGTTTTTCGGCCATGGTTTGTTCTCAAACGTCTCCTCAAAATTATTTTACCGGAGACTCGCCCAAAATTTATTTCATTTTTCACATTGCAAGTGGATTGGAAGAATCCCCAACGCGTCACGTAAGTGCGTTTTGGGGAAAATGGCCTAAGCAGCGTCCTTGGGAGCTTTGGCCACCTCAAAAAAGCGTGCCCTCGTGGGAGCATTTTTTTGAGGTGGCTAAAAGCGCCCTCGTGGACGCGCTTTAAGTTGCTTTCCAAAAACGCTACCGACGTGGATGCGATTTTTGGGAAATTGCCTTCCGGTCAATATTTTTGAAACCTGTCCTTTCCGGTTTTTTTATTTTTTTTGGTATTTTTGAGATATTTGCCCATTTTTTATTTATACTTTTTTACAAATTTATTTTATAATTAAAATATAAAAGAAAAAGGCAGAAGGTGGGGTTGAAACTTACCTATTTCTTGGTCGCTCGCCATCATATCGGAGATTTCCTCCGTTCGCGAAAGCCATGAAAACCCCTCGGGGTTTCATTCGGGCTCCGAAAGAAAGGCGGAGAGAGGTGTGGGTTGGGTCGTTTTCTTCTTTTTAGGGGTTCCCCCCTTTTTGATCTAAAGTTAGGCTAAAAAAAGGGATAAAATGGGCATATTCGGCATTTTTCACCACCGAGAACTGCGGAGCCCGTCGCCAGTGACCTGTGGCCACCGTGGGACTTGCCGGAATCCTAGGCCTGAGAAAGGGGAAATTTTGAGAGAAAATGGGAGTTCTTTCGGGTTTTTTTTAAAGGAGGAGGAAATGAGATTTTTGAAGAAATATTGGCTTAAATAGCCTAGTGAAACGACGTCGTTTCTCTCAGCTTCCAACACCCAAAACGGCGTAGTTTTGGAAGGGTTGACCCGAGACCCAACCCATTTGCCTTAAGGATCAACGTGTTTTTGCGGTAAATGGGACATTTCCGTGCTCGATCCCTCCGCTTTTGCGACGAGTTGTAATACAGTCCTTGTTTTTTTTTTTCTTTTTAATCCTGCCTTATAATTTTATATTTGCTTCGCTTTGGTCCATATTGAAACTCTGAGCATAAGGACTGGGAATAATTTCCCATTTAATCCTCGTTCCTTTGCGCGTGTTCTATTCAGGCCCTGTTTCTTTTTTATTTTTATTTTTATTTTTTTTAAAAAATTGCTCCTTCAATTTTATCTCATTTTTAATTCGGTCCTCGACCTGTCAAAGGACATAACACATTCAGCAGGGTTTGGGATATTTTCCCAGTTAAATCCCCATGCTTTTTGCACTTTTCATTTTTAGTCCATTATTTATTATTTTATTTCAATTCATCCTATAATTTGATTTGGGGGACAATTGGGTCCTTTACTCATTTTAATTCTTTATGTTTTTATTTGCTAACTTAGTCATTATCGTTTTTTTAGTTTACATTTAAACTGTTCTCTAATTATTCTTGTAAGGCCCAATTTTTGCCCGGGCCCAATTAACCCAATTAACCAAAATAAACCCAAAATAAACAAATAAATAAATAGTCCAGTCCATTACAAGGCGTAGTGGCCCAAAAATTAAAAATCTTTCAGAAAAAAACTAGGAATTTTGAAACCCTAGGCGCCGCAGCCTCCCTGGAGCGTTGTGCCCGCGCCTCGTCCCGAGGCGTCTTGCCCCAAGGCCCCCCTGGCGCGTCTTCTGTTGCCTTGCATGGAAAAGGCAAAAAATGCCTTCCCCGCCTTCGTTGACTCGCCAAAACCTGCAAAAATGGCAAAAAAAAAAAAAGGAAGACGACAACAAGAAATAGCAGAAATACAGAAACAAAACAGTAGCAAAAAAAACATAAAAATAGTGTGTATTTTCGGCTATAAAAGCCACAACCGAATGTAATTTTGGAAGAGATATTTGAAATAAAAATACAAAAATAGATTTTGAAATCAATAAAAGCAGAGATTTTTGAAATACGAAAGGTGACTTCTTTTCTTTCTTTTGTTTCATTTTCGAATAGTTTTATTTTGTAAATAGAAAATGCAAAAAAAAACAAAAAGAGAGGGTTGAAGACGAACCAGTGAAGTCCCACCGCCGAGGTAGCCACTTCCGATGAAAAGAGGCCGGAAACTGAAAAGTCCTTTGACTTTCGGGTCATTTTTATGCGAATTTTAGAAATTTTGGGGCCGGATTTATGTTTAGGAGGGTCAAAATGATAAAATGTCCCTTTTTTATTTTTTCGGCAACCATGGACGTGGTGTCGTCAACGGTGACCGGCGGTCGCCAAGGTGGTCTGGAGCCGGAGCCATGGCCGGAGCCTAGGCCGGAGTTTTGAAGAGGGAGAGAGAGGAGAGAGCTTTTTTTTAGAAGGGGAGAAGAATGAAAAATTTCAAAAAAAATTACCTTAAATAGGCCTCCAAAACGACGTTATGTTGGGCAGGCCTTTCAGGCACCAAAACGGCATCGTTTTGAGCCTGACCCTTGCGCGCGACTTGACCCGCAAGAAGGATCCGCGTGTTTTTAATAATTGGATTATTTACCCTTTTCGTCCTTTCTCTTTTTTAATGGGTTTTAATTTAGTCCTTTCGCTATTTTTTCTTATTTATAGATTTGACCGCAGAATTTGTTGTGTGTTTCAGTTTAGTCCCTGCCCTATTGATGAGCTGGAAAGTGGACACGTGTCTAGGGATGGGGTTTTTTTCCCATTTGGTCCTCAGTGTTTTCGTGCCTTTTGATTTTAGTCCAAATTTGTTTATTTTATTATAGTTTTTACCTTTAATTTCATTTTTATTCTGATTTAGTCCTTGACCTGTTTGATTTCAACCTTTTAATTTGTTATTTATTTATTCTTTGTAATTCTCTTTATATATTATTTATTTTTTAGGTTTTATATTTTATTATAAATTTTTATATATTATTAAGCTGTTTTATATTATTTATTTTAAATTATTTTAGATATTATTTATTTTAAATTATTTCACATATTATTACCTTGAATTGCTTTATCTATTACATAATTTTAAACTGTTATTTATATTGCTTATTTTGAATTGTTTTTTATATATTATTTATTTTTAATTTTTTGTATATTATTTATTTTAAATTTCTCTTTACATATTATTTATTTTAATTTGTTTTATATATTATTATTATTATTATTATTATTATTATTAATGATTTATTATTAATTAACCTTGTTATCATTACTATTATTTCTTTAATATTTATTTACTTTATTATTATTATTATTATTATTATTATTATTATTATTATTATTATGTTTGTCATTTTTACCTAAATTTCATATTTGTTCATACATGTTTGTTTATTTTTCATTCCTCTACTTTCAAAATATTTGAATTTAGCTTTATGTATATACATTGTATTTATTTACTTACTACTATTTTTAATTTTTAATTTATTTTTATTATTTCATTATTTTTATTTTATTTTTACTTTTACTTTTACTTAACTAGTATTAGATTCAATTAATTAATGCTACTATTTGTTCTTTATTTTCGTTATATTCTTGTTTCATACACATGTGTCATCATTTTATCATCATGTTATGAGCCGTAATTTATTTTTATATATTTTATTATAAATCGTGTTACATTAATCTTTGCCCTATACGTAAAATATCATTTTTTTAAAATAAGCAATCTTTAGTAATTCGAGAGTCGAAAAGTCGTTCCCTAATTTTCGGGGTTTCAACTTTTTCGATAAATCCAAACAAACAAACGTTTTTAAAATTTTTATAATCTCAGGAATTCATGAAAAGCTCGTGTTCTAACTTACGGAATATGATTTCTTTCTAAATCCGAGATAATCAAACATCTTTCAAAATAAAGTTTTTCGGCGTTTACTCTCGTATCGGGAATTCAAGACATTGTGTCTTGACTTAAGGGACGTAATTTTTTTCTCGATTAACGTGAAATATGTCATGTTCTTAAAATTTTTTCAATTTTATAATAAAGGATCGTATTTTAAAATTTCTTCAAATTTTCAATTTTCGACCCTAAAGACATCAATTAATCAACTAGGTACCAATTTTTGGGCGTATCGAGGGTGCTAATCCTTCCTCGTGCGTAACTGACTCCCGAACCCGTTTTCTTGATTTTGTAGACCAAAAGCCATCGTTTTGATAAATTTAAACTTTTATTAAAATGATTGAATTTCGAGATGATCCAATCACATCTCATCAAAAATGATTGGTGGCGACTCCCATTCGTTTTCTCACTTTCAAAATCAAAATCGACCCGTTTTTCAAAAAAAATAGTTTCGACAATTCTCTTTTCATTGGGCATTTTCTTATATATTTCATTTTACCTTATCATTATCATTGTGGCTGCTGTTGATATTATTATTCGAATTTTTGTTATTGTTACTATTATCATTTTCATTGTTATTATTGTCCTATTATGCATGTTGGTATCGTGATCTATTATTACCATATATTGTTATATTTTATCATATTATCATAAATTATGTCGCACTATCATTATTCATCAAATGTGATATTTTTCTTACATTTTAGCCGCATTTTATACTATAATTGAATAAACTAAATGTTTATCATTTTAAATATTACATTAATTCTTACCCAAATACACAAAAAAAAAAAAAAAAGAAATTTTCAAAATAAGACAATGTTTCATATTTGGGAGATTCGAGAAATCGTACCCTAATTTACGGGGCTTCGATTTTCTTGTTGAACTTAAATAGCCAAAATATCCTTTTAAAATTAAAATACATGAATTTAAATAAAAAATTTAAAGGCAAGCTTATTCTCGAGGGTTCAAAATGTTGTGTCCTAACTTACGGGATGTGGCATTTGTTATCTCAAGGCGAGAGGGTCTTTGACATTCGTTTCAATTTATTCAAGCATTAAAAAAAATTAACGTTAATAAAAAGAGGGATCGTATTGCAAAATTCTTTCAAGTTTTTAAATTTTCGACATTAAGGCATTAATTAATCAATTAGATACCAATTTTGGGCGTTACGAGGGTGCTAATCCTTCCTCGTAAGTAACCAACTCCCGAACCCGTTTTCTCAAATTTCGTATATCAAAATCGTTGTTTTAGTAAATCAAAATATTTTATTAAAACGATCAAATTACGAGGTGATCCAATCACACCTCATAAAAAAGAATTAGTGGCGACTTTCGTTTTCATTTTTAGTAAAAAGTCGACATTTCAAAAAACTAGTTTCGACAATACATTTCAAGAATAAAGTATAACTTTTACTAACTTTATCTTTTAATTTGGTAATATAGCACCACAATTCCCCTCAAGGTTTTCTACTCAAAACCTTATTTAAACTCTCAAATAAGATAAATAAGAATGTGAAATAAATGAAACCTCTCAAAGGTGAATATACAATGTTTAAGAACTCACAAATACAATTAAGCGCTTGTATAATGAATAACAAATGAACCCAGCAAGTATTTTTGAAAGAAAGATGAGAATAACAAACGAGGGATTGGATTTTTTGCTCTTTAATCTTTATAATATTGTTTCTTATCGTCATTTGAGTGTTTTCGGACCTTATTTATACACTCTCATTGATTTGTAATTGTTCGAAACTGTTAAAAGGAGTTTCTAATGGTTGAAAGCATTAAATCTACTCATTAATGATAGTATGCAAGCATAGGTATTAGTATCTAAAAAGATATTATTGATACCTAGCATAAAAATAACCATTGGAATTAACTAGGTATTAATACCTCCAAGGTAAGTACCGACCTCATGGGTAGGTATCAACACCTTGCTCTCTCTTTTAAAATATTGGCTACTAATTCTCAATGTATTGATACCTACTTTACCCTTTTAGAAAGTCTTTTTATTAATGAGTAGCAATGTACCAATACATTAGGCGCTTGGGTATCGGTGAACAAAAATCTTCTGCTCCCACCATATGCCTAATTCGTTCCCCTTTTATTATGTTAAGCAACACACTTTTTTTTTTCTTTTTTAAATTTTTTGCAACTCATTTTTTATTTTATATTAATTGTAGGACTAAAATTGGTAAATAGAATAAGATTAAAATTGCAATAATAAATAAAAATTAAATCAATTCATTATTTTAATTATAAAATAAAAAACAAAAATAGTCAAAGATTGATATTGACTTTTGACAAGGTAGTTCTTGAATTAAATTTACAACATTAAACTAAGAGTAATTATTTGATACATAACTTGTAAAATTTTTAAACTCATGGTTAAAAATATGACAAGTGCCTCATTTGTGTATATACTAATTTTTACTATACCCAATAGAACACATGTCATATCGATAACCCGCTTGTAGAGTTTAAAAATTTTATATACTCCTTATGGAATAGTTTTCCTTAAACTAAATAATTAAACAATACACAATTATGTATTTGCCAATAATAAATCTTATCTATTCTTCATCGCTATGTTTTGTATTAATTAGATTTTGTTTTATAGTCGTTTGAATTTATATTTACAATTGTATTGTAATGTATTTATTATATAATAAAAACTTTAAAAATTTATTGTAAAAATTCATGTATATTGAGTGTGGTTTAATTTTATTATTTTTAATTTTGAAGGGTCTTGGAATGGGGTACTAAAAAGATTTTTGAATGTTGAAGGTATTTTAAATATTTGTTTTTATTCAAAAAAATTGCTTTTGAGTTTTTACCATTTGAATTTTTTAAAAGATTACTAAATTAATTTTCATTTTTTAATTAAAGGAATGAAAAAAAATTCAAAACTAACTAACAACAAGATCAAACTTCGAATTCTCATGAATGAAATATTGTTTAAATGGGTAAAATATTATATGAATGTCATTTAAATCGTGTCATTAAATATTTATTTTGGAGTTTTATATGTAAGACATAATAATAAATGTAGTCCTAAAATTTTATATCTTTATTCAATTTATTTGGAGTAAATTGACCCACAACTTTTCATTACTAATGTAACAGTATTTTATTTTATACGACATACCAATAAATAATTTTAAAAATATAAAAAATTATAAATAAAAGATATTAAATCTCAAAATTATGAAATAAAGCTCTTCAAAACTAAGGAAAAATTTATAATCAAAATGCATACTAGTCATTTAACTCCATTAAAGTTATTGTTTTAGTACATATATATTCTTTCCTATTCCTATTTTTTGAAGAAATGCATATATCTAACCAATGATACATAAAAAAGAAAACCTCAAACGATTGGCTATACATGTACTCATGAAGTTATCTCACATCGATCTAGATTCACCTTTTCCTTTGAGAAACCAGAAAATAGAGAAAAATTGTGAGTTCACTAAGAAAAACAATATGAAACAGCATGATACAACCAAGATCTTAAGCAAAGATGGTAAGCAACAAGGTCGGTTATGTGATTATCAAGCCAATGGGATTGTTAGAGAGAACTGAAACAAATATGAAGGTATTGAAAAGCAATGAAAATATGAAGTAGACTAGTATTTTTTATGCTGAGAAGTTTGGGACCAAAATGCAAAATAGATACTTTTAGCTGCTGAAAAATTATATATAAAAAAAACATGGCAGGGTTCCCCTTCAATGCAAGTCCCTAAGTTGTCATAGTTCCCCCAGGCTCCATAGACCATCTGCAAAACCATCATTAGCACAATTATAATCTGGCTTGTGGCAGTCGCCAACCAGGTATGGAAACTCCTCACATGCTGATGTGGATGCCAAGTTGTAATAGCAACCATTTTTATCAATATTATCATCATGATAGCAATACTTTGCAAGTGTGTAGTCATCATTGTTACTAATGATGCTAAAAGGACTTGTTTGATACTCTGCAACTTGGGACATAGTTGACATTATATCCGTAGATCCTGAAATCTGATCCTGTACTGGCACTTGTTCCATTGTCATTAATTCTTGATCATGCTGAGAAGTTTGGTTTAGTGATTCCATTTTTGGAAGCAGTCTTGGCATCCAATTACAACATCGAATAACATGTTGAAATGGTGTGCTATTAGCATCAATCTTTAGATGACGTGCATGTTTATGAACACGGGTTCTCCAGTAGTTTTTTATCTCATTATCTGTTCTTCCTGGTAAATATTTTGCAATCTTTGACCACCTAAAAATCAATAGCATAATGTCAACTAAATAGCAGAATGGGAAATGGTAAAAGAAGTTATTACCTGTTACCCCACTTGGAATGGAGTTGAAGAATCAAACACTCTTCTTGTGGAGTAAGGTTTCCATGCTTAACATCTGGTTTCAGATAATTTAGCCATCTCAGCCTGCAACTCTTTCCAGTTCTCCTCAACCCTATCCCACAAAACCAGAAATTTCTTATTAAGACACACATATATAGTTCAACTTAGTAGATTTTATTTTCATCTGACAGGTGAATGGTGATTTTGTTTTTAAGTTTTTTTGTTGTTGTTGTAATCAGGTTATCCACCATCGCAAGCAGTGATTAACCCCTCGTTGTGGTTACAGATACTTTTTAAAGTGGTAAACGGCTGACAATTAAATGTACTCAATTTTCATGAGTGAGAATCGAAACCCTGACCCTATTATTAAAGGATAAGATAAGCAATTACTACAATACACCTCATGATGATTCCAAGTTTAGGTTACCTGCTCGTTTTGCGAGAAAATTCCAGTGGCCTTCGCCATGGCGAGCAATATAATGAATTAGGAGAGAGTCTTCCTCAGCAGACCAGGTTCCTCTTCTAAGCTGCTCAGCATCGCCTTTACTAGAATTTGTATAGGATAACATGACTCTATATGACAAAATATAATATTTGCTGAAGAACTTTTGGGTCTGAATCTACAAGTCACGGCCGAGGGAAAGACTATATATATATATATATACTCAATGAACAACTTTTTGAGAAGTACACGTGCAGACACAAATTTGATGCATTGAATTTACTCAACTGCTTTAGGAATGGCCAAATTTTCTCCAGTTTACTTATTGAAATGAAAGTCGGTGGTGTTACGGGAAATGGGTTTGATTCAGTCCCTATTTGTGTTTTTGGTTTCAGTGTTTTTGTCAGTAGATACTTCAAATATGCTAAAGCATGAAACGTGCTTTGACTGAAAAAAGTATATGTATTATGCCAGCAGCATATATAGAGGAAGACGTGGGAAATTGGTGTTGGAGAATATTGAGGTTATACAAGGAAGTCAAAAGCATGATATGTTCTTGGTTGCCAAACACACACAAAAGTGTCATTTCCATGTGGTTCCAGTTACTGTAGAACGCCAGCAATATGAATTGGAGATAAAAGAATTTACAATGCTTTAGTAGTGCATAAGCAGCTAGTTTTGACTATAAATATGACTTGTTTGTCGCCACATTATGTGGCGCTGCATCTTCTCCCGATTGATATTGTTGTGCAGAAATCAGGATGGTGGTGATCAAGGTCAAAGGTTTCATTGAGTTCCATATTTGGATGGGATTCTTCAATGTTTTTTAAAACAGAACCATGGAACCGGTCAGAATATCCCAGTTTAGGTTTCATTGGTTTTAGGTTTGGTTTTAATTAAATAAATTATTAAAAATGTTATAAAACTTTTTAAAAAATAAAAAATTATTAAAAATAGAAAAAATCGGTTTAACCGATTCAACATGTTTCGAGTGGTTCACTCAAAATTTAGTTCAAACTTTTGTCCAGACTAGTATTATCGATAGGTTCTCGGTCCAATCAATCCGATCAGTTGATTCTCAATCCAATTGACTTGACCGACCAATTTGGTCCAATTCCAACAACTATCCAATTTAGATATTTTTTTAGATTTGGATTATTTCAAATTTGGATCCATTATAATTAAAATGGATTTTCATTATAAAATATAATAATTAAATCAATTTTTTGAATATTTAAAAATTAAATGGATCCCTATAAAAATAAAATAATTATTACATCAACTTTAATTTGGATCCATTTTGAATTTCTTCTTTGTGTTTATCAACGACTTGCTTAGTGTTGACGCAGGGACACTAGTTCAAGCACCGGTTATGACACTCTTTCACCTTCATTAGTAGCACCCATCTGAATGGATTCATCATTAATAATAACATTAATAAACTCTATTATCTTTTGAGTTTGTTTGTTATATACTTGAAACGTCTTACTTGAACCTGAGTAAATTAGGAAAATCCCTTTATCACTCTTGGAACATCTTTGGTAATGTGGTAGATACTCCCAAAGACATGAAAGTATTTCACATTTGACTTCCTCTCCTTCCACATTTTGTAGCGAGTCATACGTGTCTTTGGTCTCAAGTGAACTCTATTGATGACATACACAAATATGTTGACAACTTCATCCCAAAATTTAGGTGGAATGTTCTTTTCGTTCAATAGAACTCTAGCCATTTCTTGAATAGTCCTATTCTTCCTTTCGACTACACTATTTTGCTATAGAGTCTTTGCAGTTGAAAATTCATGCTTAATGCCTTCTTCATCGCAAAATCCTGAGAACTCCTCATTCTCAAATTCTCGATTATGATCGCTTTTGTTTTTACAAGTGTGTCATTGGTGTTTCTATTCTCATTTATCTGTCTTCTACATAGCTTCTTGAATTCTCCAAAAGCGTCTGATTTTTCATTGAGATATCTTACCTAAGTAAGTCTACAATAATCATCAACACATACAAGAATGTATCTATTACCACCAATACGCTCAATTTGCATTGGTCCAGTCAGAACCATTGCAGCAACTCTAGTAAAGTAGTTTGCACAATTGTAACTGCTTGTGGGACTCCTTATGTTGCTTTCCTTTGAGACAGTTTCCACAAACTTTAGGCATTGCTCCCCTAACTTAGGCATTCCTCTTATTACTTCATATTTGATCAAACAGTTGAGCTTTTTGTAATGAGTTTGTCCAAGCTTTTCATGTCACAACTCAAGTTTAGAGATACCAACTTTACTGCACCGAGATGGCTAAATCACCCCGTAGCAATTGTCTAATGTTCTTGCTGATTCATGACACTATCACCCAATTTAGTGGTCAAAAACACTTGTTTTTGGTGAAGCTGACAAACATTTTCTGATCACATAACTAACTAATACTGATTAAATTTGCTTTGACTCCATCAACAAGAAAAACATTTTTCAATTCAGGTAAACCAGGAACATTAAGAATTCCTTTGCCAAGAATTCTTCCTTTCTTGCTGATCGTTGTCTATCGAGTCTTAAAAATTTATAAAAAGAATGATCGAACCTGAAAATTAACTAAGACAACGATGGAGGCAAGCGCACCTATCGAATAGTAGTATAGCTAGCGGCAAGACCGGATTGTCGAACCCAAAGGAACCAAAAGTACTAATATTAACTCTCTTTCTATTATTTAGCCTACGAATTAAGGGAATTTTTATCTAATCTAAAATTAACTAATCAACTAAACTAAAGATGTGACTACAAAGAAAAGAAATTAAAGAAAGACTTGAGAGGAAAACCGATTGATTTAGACAATACCAAAGGAAGAATCCACCTAGACTTCACTTGTTATCTAACTCTGAACCAGACGATTTATTCACTTGACTTGATCCGTAGGATTCCTAAGTTATATCAATACCTCTCTCAAGGCTACTAATGTCTAACCCTAGGTTGACTAATTGAAATCTCTATCTAATTAAAACCCCTAAAATTGCATTAACTCTATCTATGGACTCCCATATTAGGTTTGACCCTAATCTGGCAGATTTTTGTCACCCTATCTCTTGGCGCGCGAGCAACTCTGCTTAACTATGCTAGATCTACTCTTAGACAAGGTCTCTTCCTTCTCTGCCTAAACACATCACACTTGAATTAATATCCTGGAAACACCAAAACAAGAATTAAGAACACATAGTTAAGAACAAATCAAATATTTATCATACAGCTCAAATAACAATAGCAAAATCTGTCTTAGGTTTCATCCCCCTTAAGTATCTGAGGGTTTAGTTCATAATTGTAAAAGAAAACATCTCAGAAGAAAAGATAAAACAAAACATAAGAAAACCCTAAAACCACCTAAAGGAATTGAAGGAGAGATCCTCAGTCTTGAGTATAATTCTGGCTTCTTAAGATGAATCAATTGGCTTTCTTCGAGTAAATCCCTAAATTTAACTGCTCTGGCTCGGCTCTTTGGCCTAGCTGAACCGCCCCCTTAAAGGTTGGCCTTTAGGATCTTTATATAGGCTTTTGGAATGTGTTTCTTTGCCTCTAAATACCCTAATCCGAATAGAATTCTTCTTATCTGCAGCAGAGACACGCCCATGGCACACACCCGTGTAAATCGTGGCCAGGCCGTGGTCGAACCTGTTGATGAGGAACGGCCATGTGGTCTTGGTCCCAGGCCGTGTGAATTTTGTACTTTGGCCCATTTTCTCCGTTTTTGGCCCGTTTCTTGTTCTTTTCATCCTCCGGTACTCTACTGAGTATAAAACATGAAAAAAAAAGTATTAGGAGCACCTTTTTCATAATTAAAAGGATAAATCATCCAAAAACATGCTAAATGTGGGATTAAAATATGTTCATATTATGGTTTATCAAATCCCTCCACACTTAAGCTTTTACTTGTCCTCAAGCAAAATTCTCAACTCACAATTAAAACGAACTTCTTCTACTCATAATATTCATTAATAATGTTTCATCATAATTCATAGATAATTTATATATGGATAATTCAACTCCAAGAGTCCTAAAGATTCAAACAATCAAAGTCATGAGTTTTTAGCATGAAAACATAGGTGTTTTCCCCTTATCCGAATGATTACCTTTAATTCAAAATCGACAAAAGTTGACATCCTCACTAAAGATTCACTCAAATCACTCAAGGTGTTTAAGGTTCAAAAATAAAGCACTCATAAGTCAAACATGAAAAGTTAATCCCATAGGCTTGCATAAAAATCAAATCTCCACCACTGTAAAATGAGATGATACACAAGTCAAAAGGTTTTTAAAAAGGGTTGTAACGGGGCTCGGTTAAAGGTGTGGATAAAGGCTAAATTAGAAGGGTTAGAATCGAGATTGAATTGACAATCACCTAACTAGAAAAATGACTAATAACCTGAATAATTACATCAATTGAAATCTTGTAATACTAATAATACGAGCTTCTTCTTCAAGATGTTGAAATTAAAGGTATAGGCTCACTTAATCACATAACTAATAATGAATATACTTTAAGTTTTTATTTTTTATTTTTATTTTTTATTTTTAAGAATAAATCAATATAAGATAAAACTTTAACAACTGAAATAATATAATTAGACAACTAATCAAAACAAGACTCGATAGAAGGGTAGTCAAAAAGAAAGGTGATAATAAATACAAGATGGGTTTCGGGTTAATATTAGTGGGTTGAGTCAATAAAAAGGGTTGTTAGGATCAAAGGGGTTCACTAGGGATCAATTATGATGGTAGGCTTTTAGTGGAGTAAGTGGGTTAAATCCTAAATGCCTTAATCATCTCTGTATATCAAATAAATAGTGTAGTCTCGACATGTATAATCGAAGCAAGTTCTAGAATAACAAATCAATGTTGACACACTCATAATCAATAAAGTGAGCACGAAAAGAATGTATGCTTTAAAAGGCTCAAAATCTCACAAAAATTATGGGTATTTTGATGTCAACCTCATAAATTTCAAACTTCAAGATAACAAATTAGATTCAGGTAGACACCCTAACAGAATTTTTTTTCTTTTTGAAAATAGGCTCATCATGCTTGATTCTCTAGTCTCTTAAAGTTTAAATCATCATTGCACAATTATCAATGACTTAATCTAAAACATATTAATAAAAATCATGAATCAACAAGAATTTCATTCTAATTAGTGATATGAGAAAATTACTTTAAAACAAAATATCATTCAGGGATTTGAGAATAATGCAAAAAGTTAGGCACTTTTTCTAAATAATTTTCACCCCCACACTTAAGATGTTCATTGCCCTCAATGTACAAAGATAGATAATAATCATAAAATAAGAAAATCAAAAGAGAGGGAGAGAGGTGAAACTTCCTAAATTTTTGGATGAGATCCTTGGAGGACGATTAACAATGATGACTTAAACAAAAGTGAATGTGGTGGTGAAAACTCCTAATGATGTTTTCCATTCTTGGAGTGGCACATTGAACCTTTAAACTATGAATTCATCAGTTAAATTTTTAGGAGGTACTAATTAATTGATATTATTAGGGATTTTCGATGGTTAGACAACCAATTATAAAAGGAATAAAACTGTAATAATAAGAGTTTTAAACAAAAAAAATAAAAAGCTTAAATAGATAAATAAAATAAAATAAAGTGAAAAATAAAAATAAAAATAAGATAATAAGAAGGGCCTCAAAAGTCCTCGTCGTCGGCTGGATCGGTAGGTGGAGGCGGCGGTGATATGTGGAGGTGATGACAAATTTGCTAAAGAGTTGCCTCAACCATCGAATCATCGAGCTGTGTCATTGAATTGTTGAGTACAATACTGCTCGAATGAGTGAGCCATCCAAAAATGTCCGAAAGTGAAGTAGCCGCATGAGATGTACGATGGCTCGGTGGTGGCTCTACATGTGGGTGTGGGACATCGTTAGCAATGTCCTTAAGATCCTCCTCCTCAGTAGTAGGAGCTAGTCAATATTGGGAAGGATCGGTCCCACGTCGTCGTTGGATCATCCTCATGTATAGCATTGTCTGGATACCCTGTGGGGACATCTGTCCTATCAGTATGAGTGAGGAAACTTGAGCGGCGGTGTTGAGGAGCTCGAAATGTTGAGCCAATCGTGTGATGTACGGGCCCATAGATATTACCCCCTCCTGTGTTGCTCTGTTTGGTATTGGATGGCATAGGCTATGAAATATGCTAGGTCGAAAACTTGTCCGTTTTCCATGCACCATAGGAAATAAGCGTCGTGAGTGTTAACGATGCCGGTGCTCTCTCACCTTCCTGTCAATGTGTGGGCTAGTATGGTGTGTAAGTATCGTAGAGACGGGGCAAGAACTGTTGCTTTCGAGCGGCTAGGGTCGTATGAGTTTGAACTGGGGGCTATATTATACCAACATCTTGTCGGAGTGTTATAAAGGTGGCGATGGAGCTCTGAGAGATCATGTTCCTCCACAAATTCCTCGTTGTAGAGTCCCAATACGGCTCCAAATTGTGGTACATTCAGTTCTCTCACGATGCCTCCGAGACGGAACTGGATTGTGCCGGGGTCATCGTAGTTTGTTATTACCGTCTGAAGGAGGAATGTGAAGCAGAATTCTAGAGTGAACTCTAGATATGTGGGCTCGATGATTGTGAAGAATTGGTCCCATGGATCCGTGGTTAAGAGAGCTCGTACATCATCGACTAATCGGACCTGCTCTAAAGCAACCTAATCAATGCACCTCCTTGTGCCGAGGGGTCGTGCTCGGAGTATTCTGTAGAGGTCTTCCTGAGGTCCTTGAGGGAATTGCAAGAATGGATGTCGTAGTTCAGCAGATGCGCTGGTCGATGACGAGCCGGGTCCCTTTCGTTTTTTAGAATTAGGGACAGCGATTTTCGTTCCTCGGGATGACGACATTGTGTTCCTGAAAATAACATATATTTATCGATTCAAGTATCATTTTCAGCCATATTGCACAATCTTTAAGAGCTCAATAATATCATGTATAAAACAAATATCATAATAATGATAAACTCATATTTTGTATAGTCACTAATTGCTATTAGTAAACAATGAACAAAATAAATAAAACTAATATTAAGAAATAAACATGAACTAATTATGAAATAGAATTAAGTGATAAATAGTTTAAAAGGGGTAAATGTAAAGAAGAGAGGTAACCGGTGGAGTGCTTGGAGAGGAGTGGCACAGTTGGTTGGCACACGGGCATTGGAGGGTGCTACACGGGTGTCGCTAGCATGTTGGCACGAGCGTGGGCTCGATTCTATGTGTATTATGAAGGGAAAAGAGGTAAAGAACGGAGGGAGTCAAGCGGAGGGTAAAATTTGCTAGTGGCCGGACTTGATTTGAGATTTTAGGGGGGGAGTGGCTAGGGTTTGAAAAAATTTTGGGGGGGAATGTGCGGCCGTTTGTTGCTTTAAATAGGGGTTGGGGCACGGTTAGGGGCCACGCCCGAGTTCCCATTTCTTTAGCCCGTGTTTTTCGCGAATTCAAATTTAAGCCCGTTTGTGATGTCTTCTACGCCTGTGTTACCTGGGAGTGCCTGGCCTTGTTCGCTTCTCCCACGCCCGTGTTCGTAGACCTACGCCCGTGCCCATAAGTCAGTGTCATCCACGGTTTTGAGGCACGGACGTTTCAAATGCCCATGTCATTTACTCAAGATCGACCACGAGTTGGAGGAATGGGCGTGTATCGAGCCCGTGTCCTTTAATTAGTTTCGTCCACGGTCACGTCTCACGACCATGCCATTTTGTCGGAACCCGTGGCTTGGAAAAAGTATTATCATATTTCTACATCATCTTTGCCACTCTCATGTACCAGTTCCTGGTTTTCACACGACTACACGCCACGCCCGTGTTCAAGGTCGTGTGGTAGGGAAACCTACGTTTTACTGGATGGGTTAATTTGTAGTTAGGTGTTAGAAATCGAAAATATAATGTTAGTGCTTGGGTTGCCTCCCAAGAAGCATTCATTTAAAGTCTTAAGCTAGACTTACCCTATTTTCATTTCTAAATCAGGGTTCACGGAGCTGAAGCTCCTCTCTTATATCCTTAAAATCATTTTTAGTATAAATTTTCAGTCGCTAACCATTTACCTTGAATGTACCACGAGTTGGATGGGTTACCTCGATTGTACCATAAGGAAAAATAGTTTGGATGGGTTACCTCGATTGTGCCATAAGGAAAAATAATTTTTATTGCAAATGGACTTGACCATCTTGATTTTAGCTTTCCAGGGAACAATTTTAACCTTGAATTGTATAGCAGAACTAAATCTCCTACTTCGAATTGCTTTGGTTGTTTTAAACGAGCATCATGGCGGCGCTTTGTTGCCTCCTTATATAGTCGTAAGTTCTCATAGGCATTAGCTCGTCATTCATTAAACTCGTTCAACTGCATTATCCTTTTTTCACCTGTAGTTTTAAGATCATAATTTAGAAATTTTATAGCCCAAAAACTTTGTGCTCCAACTCAAATGGTAGATGACAACTCTTTCCGTAAACAAGTTTGTATGGGGATGTTCCTATGGGAGTTTTAAAAGCTATTCTATAGGCCCATAAAGCATCGTCTACTTTTAATGCCCAATCTTTCCTGTTCGATTCTATTATTTTCTCTAAAATACGCTTAAGTTCTCGATTTGCTACTTCCACTTGTCCACTGGTTTGAGGAGAATAAGGGGTAGCTATCTTGTGGTGTACTCCATATTTCTTTAGGACTTCATCAAATTGAGTATTGCAGAAGTGAATACCCCTATCACTAATAATTGCTCTAGGTGTTCCAAATCGATAGAAGAGTTTCTTCAGAAACCTTACTACTACTCTAGCATCGTTAGTAGGTAAAGCTTGGGCTTCCACCCATTTTGACACATAATCGACTGCTACTAAAATGTATTTATTTCCAAATAAACTAGGGAATGGACCCATAAAATCAATACCCCATACGTCGAATATTTCACATGATAGTATATATGCTTGAGGCATTTCATCGCGTTTAGAGATATTACTTGTTCTCTGGCATTTATCGCATGAAGCAACATACCTGTTGGCATCTTTAAATAGAGTTGGCCAATAAAAACCTGATTCAAGTGTTTTGTGTGCTGTCTTAATCCTGCTGTAATGTCCTCCTGAAGGTCTTGAATGGTAATGCTCTAGGATTTTGCTTGCTTCTTCTTTTGTAACACTCATTCGAATCACTTGATCTGCATATATGCGAAAAAAAAAAAGGATCTTCCCAGAAATAGTTTTTCACATCAGCAAAGAATCGCTTCTTTTGATGATGTGTTAACTTTTTTTAGTAATACGTTAGCAGCTAAGTAATTTGCAATATCTACAAACCAAGGTACCTCAGAGTTGGTTATTGAAAAGAGTTGTTCTTCAGGAAACGAGTCGTTTATCTCACTTTTGTCGAGTTCTTTGATATGCGGGTTTTCAAGTCTAGAAAGATGGTCTGCTGCGAGATTTTCAGCTCCTTTCTTATCTTGAATTTTCAAGTCAAATTCCTGTAAGAGTAGAATCCATCTTATAAGTCGAGGTTTTGCATCAGGTTTAGTTAAAAGATAGCGAAGAGCTGAATGGTCAGTGTAGACGACAACTTTAGATAGGATTAAATATTGTCTAAATTTATCAAATGCAAAGACTACATCTAGCAATTATTTTTCTGTAGTTGTGTAATTTTCTTGTGCGGCCGCTAATGTCTTGCTAACGTAGTAAATTGGTTGGAAATGCTTGTTTCTTCGCTGTCCCAAAACTGCACCTACTACAAAATCACTCGCATCACACATTAGTTCGAAGGGTAAGTTTCAATCAGGAGAAATTATAATTGGGGCATTTATTAATTTATCTTTGAGGATATTAAATGCGTCTAAACATTCGTGATCAAAATTGAAAGGTGCATATTTTTCTAGTAGTTTCATTAAATGTTTAGCTATTTTAGAGAAATCTTTAATTAATCTTCTATAAAATCCAGCATGTCCTAAAAAGCCTCTAATAGCTTTAACTGAACTAGGAGGAGGTAATTTTTTAATGGTTTCAACCTTTGCTTTATCTACCTCATTCCCTTTACTAGAATTTTTATGTCCTAACACAATCCCTTCTCGAACCATAAAGTGACACTTTTCCCAATTTAAAACAAGGTTCGGTTCCTCACATCTTATTAGTACTCGTTTTAAATTTTTAAGGCAAAGATAGAAAGAATTACCAAATATTACAAAGTCATCCATAAAGACCTCCATAATGTCTTCCACAAGTTCATCAAATATGGCTAGCATGCAACGCTGAAAAATAGCAGAAGCATTACATAATCCAAATGGCATTCTACGATAAGCAAATATACCGTATCGACATGTAAATGTAGTTTTCTCTTGATCCTCAGGGGCTATTGGGATTTGGAAATAGCCAGAAAGCCCGTCCAGAAAATAGTAGTACATGTGCATGGATAATCTTTCTAACATCTGATCAATAAAGGGCAAAGGAAAGTGATCTTTTCTGGTTGCATCGTTCAACTTCCTATAGTCAATACAGACTCTCCATCTTGTGACTGTTCTTGTAGGAATCAATTCATTCTTTTCGTTTGCTACAACAGTTATGCCTTCTTTCTTTGAACGACCTACATAGGACTTACCCAAGTGCTGCCAGAAATAGGATAAATTATTCTAGCATCTAGAAGTTTAATTACCTCAGCTTTAACAACTTCTTTTACGTTGGGATTCAATCGTCTCTGAGGTTGCAAGCATGGTTTATACTCCTCTTCCATTAGAATTTTGTGGGTACAAAATGATGGACTTATACCCTTAATGTCAGAAATTTTCCAAGCTATGGCTCTTTTTAGCAACTCATCTTTCTCTTTGGGTTTCAGTTCCAAAGTGATAATCACTGGTAGTGTAGAATTATCCCCGATGAATGCATATTCTAAGTGTTTTGGTAACTGTTTTAATTCTAATTTGGGTGGTTCATCAATAGAGGGTTTTTGTTTTAGTTCTCATTAATTTCAATGCCCTCTTCTTTCGTTTGTCTAGAGGGAAATATGTTAGGATCTGATTCGTCGGCATCATCATCTACCCCCTCACCTTGAGTAAGACACAGTTCCACCGTGTCATTATGCATGATTTCCTATAAAGAATCTTGAATAGAATGATCAATGGCTTCAATAAAATAACAGGAATCATCTTGTTATCTAGAATATCGCATAGCATCGTAAATTTGAAAAATAATTTCTTCGTTACCTACCCTTAGTGCAAGTTTACCATCACCTACATCAATAACAACCCTAGCAGTGGCTAAAAAGGGGCGTCCTAAAATTAAAGGTATCGCAGCGTTTTCATCCATGTCAAGCACAACAAAATCAACAAGGAATATAAATTTATCAACTTTTACCAGAATATCTTCGATAATTCCCCTAGGATATTTAATAGATCTGTCAACTAACTGAATACTCATCCTAGTGGGCCTAGGTTCCCCGAGACCAAGTTTCTTAAACATTTTATAAGGCATTAAATTAATACTGGCACCTAGATTAGCTAGTGCTTTCTCTATGGTTAAACTACCGATTAAACAGGGAATAGTAAAACTTCTTGGATCTTTCAATTTGGTTGGTAGCTTGTTTTGGAGGATGGATGAACATTCTTCATTAAGTTTCACTGTCGATATCTCTTCAAACTTCCTTTTATTTGATAGAAGTTCTTTTAGAAATTTCGCGTATGTCGGCATCTGCGAAATAGCTTCAACAAAAGGTAAGTTGATATGTAACTGTTTAAAAAGTTCAAGAAATTTACCTTATTGTACGTCTAAGTGGTTTTTCTTCAACTTTGCCAGATATGGGATTGATGGTTTACATTCTTCACGTATTGGTGTTACATTCTCAACTTCCTCGTCCTTTGCCTTATCAGTTTCACGTGGTACCTTCTTCTTTATTTCAACCAATTTTTTTCTACTTCTTAGTGTAACTGCCCTCACATGTTCTTTTTGATTAGTTAAACTTTCTAGTCGCTTATCAGAAACTAACTTAGTTAGTTGTCTAATTTGATCATTCAGCCTTTGGATTGATGCTTGTTGATTAGTCAATATCGTTTCAGTATTTTTGAAATCGGTTTCTGACAATTCTATAAATTTTGCTAGTATCTCTTCAAGGTTTGGCTTTCTTCCCGTGGGTACAGTTGTTGTCCTTGATTGTGGTGGTATCTCCAATTTGAATTATAAGTACTACTATAAGGGTTATTTTGAGGTCCAAATTGTCACCCATACTGTTGAACTTGCTCGTTTTCAAGATTTCGGGTTGTAAGGTGGATATTCGTATTGTTCATCCATCCTCCATTCGTATTGCATCGCATAACTAAATGTACCGCAAAGAATCACATAAACCATCAATCTTTTATTAATCATCTCTACCTGATTTGATAACATGGTGACTGCGTCGAGATTAAAACTCCGGCTGCTTTGGTTGGCTTTGTCCTTGTAACTTGTCACTGATAGTTGTTCAGTGACATCTCCTCTATGAATTCATAAGTCGCTTCAGGATTTTTGTTATTCAGGGTTCCGCCGGCGGTTGAATTCAATCAACTGCCGGGTTAAGGGGTTCACACTGTTGTAAAAAGTTTGGACTTGTAACCACAAGGGCAAACCATGGTGTGGGCACATTCTCAACAAATCTTTGTATCTCTTCCATACGTCATATAATGTTTCTAAATCCATCTGCACAAAAGAAGAGATATCATTCCTTAATTTGGCCGTTTTGGCCGGCGAAAAATATTTCAGTAAAAAATTTTCGGTTATTTGGTCCATGTAGTGATTGATCCTCGTGGAAGAGAATGTAACCACTGTTTGGCTTTATTTCTCAAAGAAAAGGGAAATAACCGAAGACGAATGGCATCATCAGAAATGCCATTTATTTTTGAAGGTATCACAGAATTCTAAAAAATTAGCTAAATGAGTATTTAGGTCTTCATCCTGCAAACCATCAAATTGAACAAACTGTTGAATCACTTGTATAGTATTAGGTTTTAATTCAAAGTTATTAGCGGCTATAGCAAGCCTAATAATACTTGATTCAGCTCCTGTTAAATTAGGTTTAGCATAATCATACATAGTTTGAGGAACATGATGATCGGCCACCTCCTGAGGTAGTGGATTATTCTCAGCCATCCTTTCAGTGGTATTAGTTTCGTCCTCTTGCTCTTCTTGAATGTAATCTAAGCCTCGCCTTACTTCTCTACGATTTCTACGTACGGTTCCTTCAATATCACTGTCGTAAAGTAGTGGTCCTGTCGGGTTCCTTCTAGTCATAAACTAGAGGTACCTGTTAGGAAAAGAGAAAAAGAAAAAGAAAATTTATAAAAGTAAAAATAAAATTTAACTATAGAAAAATAAAATATAATATGGCTAAAGTAATAAAAATTGAGCGTTCTTAATATTTCAGTTCCCCGATAACGGCGCCAAAAACTTGATCTTTGTCTGTCGAGTCTTAAAAATTTATAAAAAGAATGATCAAACCTGAAAACTAACTAAGACAATGATGGAGGCAAGCACACCATCAAACAGTAGTATAACTAGCGGCAAGACCGAATTGTCGAACCCAAAGAAACCAAAAGTACTAATATTAACTCTCTTTCTATTATTTATCTTATGAATTACAGGAATTTTTATCTAATCTAAAATTAACTAATCAACAAAACTAAAGATGCGAAGACAAAGAAAAGAAATTAAGGAAAGACTTGAGAGGAAAACCGATTGATTTAGACAATATCAGAGGAAGAATCCACCTAGACTTCATTTGTTATCTAACCCTGAACCAGATGATTTATTCACTTGACTTGATCCATAGGATTCCCTAAGTTATATTAATACCTCTCTCGAGGCTACTAACGTCTAACCCTAGGTTGATTAAGTGAAATCTCTTTCTAATTAAAACCCCTAGAATTGCATTAACTCGATCTATGGACTCCCATATTAGGTTTGACCCTAATCTGGCAGATTTTCGTCACTCTATCTCTAGGCGCGCGAGCAACTCCGCTTAACTATGCTAGATCTACTCTTAGACAGGGTCTCTTCCTCCCCTGCCTAATCACATCACACTTGAATTAATATCCCAAAAATACCAAAACAAGAATTGAGAACACATAGTTAAGAATAAATCAAATATTTATCATACAGCTCAGATAACAATAACAAGATCCGTCTTAAGTTTCATCCCCCTTAAGTATCTGAGGGTTTAGTTCATAATTGTAAAAGAAAACATCTCAGAAGAAAAGATAAAACAAAACATAAGAAAACCCTAAAACCCCCTGAAGGAATTGAAGGAGAGATCCTCAGTCTTGAGTATGATTCCGGCTTCTTGAGATGAATCAACTGGCTTTTTTCGAGTAAATCCTAAATTTAACTACGCTCGGCTCGATGCTTTGGCCTAGCTGAACCGCCCCCTTAAAGGTTGGCCTCTAGGATCTTTATATAGGCTTTTAGAATGTGTTTCTTTGCCTCTAAGTACCCTAATCTGAATAGAATTCTTCTTATCTGCGGCAGAAACACGCCCATGGCACACGCCCGTGTAAATCGTGGCCAGGGCGTGGTCGAACCTGTTGATGAGGCACGGCCGTGTAATCTTGGTCTCAGGCCGTATGGATTTCGTACTTTGTCCCATTTTCTCTGTTTTCGGCCCGCTTCTCATTCTTTTCATCCTCCGATACTCTACTGAGTATAAAATATAAAAACAAAGGATTAGGAGCACCTATTTCCATAATTAAAGGGATAAATCATCCAAAAACATGCTAAATGTGGGATTAAAATATGTTCATATTATGGTTTATCACTTGCCATCACCAAATGTTTCATGGCCTCCATAGTTTTCATCAAAGTTAGAAAGACAAGTAGCATTCCTAGTCATGTGACACAAACATCCACAATCGAACTACGATATATGATATACAATAGTCTTTAAGGAATGATGAACAACAAGCAATCATTTTTTATCCTTCTTCCCCTAGACAAGATTTTGCTTCTTTCTTTGTGCAGTGCTTGGACAAGTAGGCACTGGGGTTGAAACTACTCGCTTCTATCTCAAGTCATGCAACATTTTAAAACATCTTGGCCTGATATGGCCTGGAGTACCACAATAATGAAAAATGATTTTAGGTTTGAAGTATACCTTCCTATCAACATTGATGACAATAGGCTTCTTCGAGCTTTCACCATGATTTTCATTTGTAGCTCTAACAAAGACCGTAAGACCTTCAGTAATAGTTTTACCTTTTTCCTCAACATACCCTAGTGTAAGAAAATATAATATCATATGTAGTATTAATATATTAATAAAAATAATAATGTAATACAATGCAGTAGCAATAACACAACAGAATTCTTGTCATTAGATAGAGTTGAAAATTAGAATAAGAATTTTGTTGAGGCCTGTATGAATAGTTTCCTTAAAACAGATTTGACCTCTCTTCGATGCTTTGAGTAACGTGAGACATCTATCTCCTAGGATACAATAATAAACGATCACAGTAGTAGCACAATAACAGTGATCGATCGAACACAATCTTGTCTTTCTCAATCACCAAAAAGAAGGAATTTAGAAGGAATTTTTTATATTGATGGTTTTTGATGATGTGTTTTGGAAGTCTACTAACTTGGCTTTATATAGAGAAGAGGAAATGAATGAAGAGATTTAGATGATTCATGAAGAGTTTTGTTGAAAAGTTAATAAATATAAGTAAATGACACAATGAATGAAAAGATGCAATATTAAACCAAAAGCAATAAACCAAAAGATACAATTGTTCAAAAGATACAATTGTTTATCAAGAGATATAATTATTATTTAATTTAAACATCAATTTATCATTTATCACTCAACAATTTTGAGCATATTATATAGAATATAAATCTATAATTTATTATTCGAACCTTTAATTTTATCAATAAAATAATATGGGGTTTTTACCATTTTAATACAAAAAATCAAAAATATCAAATTGGGGTGCCATTTCCATTAATTACTGAAAATGGTATATTGAGGTGGTGCAGCTTTGTGAGGCACAACCACCCTCTACAACCCTATATTTTTGCGAAATTTAAAAAAAACTAAAAGAAAACATTTAAAATGAAATGACAAAGACTGCAGTGCAACTTCATGATAGGTGACACACGCTTTGACAGTCACTTTCGGCGGGTTGTGGCGGGGACCTTATAATGGTCCCCAAACTTGATACTTGAAGAAGAAGAAGAAGAAGAAGAAGAAGAAGAAGAAGAAGAAGAAGGCATCAGAAAAAGAAAGAGAGAGGAAGAGAAAGAAGAAAGAAAGAAGAAAAAAATAAAAGTATGTATTTTTGTTTTTTTAAATAATGGATGATGATATTATTGTTTTGTTTGTTAGTTTAGTTTAGTTTAGTTTAGGTTAGGTTAGTTTAGTTATTGTTAGTTATTTGTATTATTAGTTTAGTTTAGTTATTATTAGTTTAGGTTAGGTTAGGTTAGGTTAGTTTAGTTATTGTTGGTTGTATTATTAGATTTTTTAGTTATTGTTAGTTCAATTTAGTTTAGTTTAGTTTAGTTTAGTTTAGGTTAGTTGTATTATTAATTTAGTTTAGGTTAGTTTAGTTATTGTTAGTTTAGTCTAGTTTAGTTTAGTTTAGTTTAGGTTAGTTTAGTTATTGTTAGTTGTATTATTAGTTTAGTTTAGTTATTTTTACTAATCTAAACTAACAATAACTAAACTAACCTAAACTAAACTAAACTAACAATAACTAAACTAAACCGATAATACAACTAACAATAACTAAACTAACCTAAACTAAACTAATAATACAATTAACTAACAATAACTAAACTAACCTAAACTAAACTCAACTAAACTAAACTAACAAACAAAATAACAATATCATCATCCATTATTTAAAAAAAAACAAAAATACATACTTTTTTTCTTTCTTTCTTATTTCTCCTCTCTCTTTCTTTTTCAAGCGCCTTCTTCTTCTTCTTCTTCTTCTTCTTCTTCTTCTTCAGCTGCAAGTATCAAGTTTGGGGACCATTATAAGGTCCCCCGCCACAACCTGTTGAAAGTGACTGTCAAGCGGTGCCGCTCGACAGAGGCACCTTGATGTGCTTGTCGCAGAGGTCGCACTGTCTTTGTCATTTCATTTCAGATGTTTTTTTTTCAATTTTGTATCAATTTTTTTTTAATTTCAGTGCAAAAAATATAGGGTTGCAGAGGGTGGTTGCGCCTCTGTCAGAGGCGGCACCACCCTCAATATACCATTTTCGTAATTAATGAAAATGGCCCCAATTTGGATATTTTTAATTTTTTTATATTAAAATGATAAAAAAAACCCAATAATATGCCTCAAAGTTCCAAAATATTCATTATTTTTCAACACCCAATCCTCTTTTTCTAGGGGTCCTTCTTTTTACAGCTAAAATTTCATTGAGTTTTCCATTGCTAGAATTGAATTTCTCTAGCATCTACTTTATTGACTCAATCTCCATCTGAGTTTTCTCTAGATTTGCTATTTTAATAGCAAGTTGAAACTCCTTTGCTTCCGCTTGTTTAATCAGCTTCGAGTTTCTTCTTCTAAGTAGTTGTTCTCAATGATTTGTCTAGAGTTGACATAAAACACCATTTCTCACTTGTCAAGCATTGTTTTATCAGTCTTCAAGAACTGAACGTTTGAGTCAACTTTAAATGCTTCATCATTGTCACTTTCGAATTAGAAATTAAGGCTACATTTATTTCATTGAAAAGAAAACTTTCGAAAAATAATTTTAAAAATAGATTTATTTTCTAGAAAAATTTATATTTTCTAGTATCTGGATGATTCAAGATAAAATATTTTTCGTTGTTTGGCAAATTTTTCTTAAATTATTTTCTAAAATTGCTCTTAGTGAAACCAACACAACATAAATATATTTCTTACAAAATATTATAGTAAATTTCTTTTGACAATCAAAATTTATTTTATAATAATATAATATTTAGTAACAATTAATATCATATATAAACTTAATAATAAATAATACTTGATTAAAACTTAATAATATTACATATATTACATATATGAGAGTGAATATTAACACATTAAAATTAGAAGGATAAATGAAACTAAGAATGATTTAAAAAATACTCATATTTATATAATTAAAATACTCATATTTTATTAGGTTAAAATATGTCATAAGTCATCATACATTTTGTAAATTTGGAATTTTATCCTATACTTTTATTTTTGGGAATTTAGTCAAACTTTTAGATTTTAAAATTTAGGTCCAACTGTTAACATTATTAAAATTATTTTGTTAAATTCAAGTTCATTAGAATGTATTTTTAGTTACATGACTATCAAGTTAGTATTTTTATTTAAAATGTCAAGTCAATAATTTTTAAAAAAGCTTTAATAGTGTTAATAATTTGACCTGAATTTGAAATTTGAAAAGTAAATGGACTAAATTTCGAAAATAGAAATATATTGACTAATTCCAAATTTATGAAAAGTACATGAATTTATTTATATATTTTAATCTTTATACTATAAAAATTTATTATTAATATATTTATAATTATAATATATATTTATTATTAAAATATTAATATAAATATTTTTCAATAATATATGAAGAATATTATTTAAACTTCAAAATTATTATTTTGAATTTTATTATAAAAATAAAAGCTTTAATATTAAATTATTTAATAAAATATTAAATTATATTAATTATATTAATAATTTATTGTATTATTAAATATAAATAATTAAATATGTATGTTTATTAATATTGAAAATTATAATATTTAATATTAATATTTTAAATATTTTAAAATTAAAATTAAACAAATTATTAATATAATAATATTAAATTGGATTCAAGTTAATTTTATATAAAAATAAAAGTACTTATAAATGAACTCTTTTTGAAAAATGAATTATGCTTTTCAAAATGGTAAAATGACTTAGTTTTTGTTGACTAGTAAATCATTTTCCGTTGACCAAGTTGTTTTTCATGAAAAATACAAAAAATGCAAAAAATAAAATTATTTTTCATTAAACAAACTCACCATAAATTGAGTTATGCTCTTGTTACTTTTAATCTAAACCCAACCTGCTAATTTTAATGCTAACCAACTACTTAATATATGTTCATTCTTTAGGATAATTAAAAATTAATAGTAATTAATTTTTAAAAATAATATGTGTTTATTATTTAGGTTATATTTGTAAAGGTAGGATTTAAGATATAAAAAATTAATAAAAATATTTTAAATTTGAAAGTGTATTTTAGATAAATAAATTGTTAATTTTGAAATTGGTTATGTATTTTTTAATTTTAAGATAAAATGTTTCAATTTTAAATTTGATATACATGTTTTTAAAATTAAAATTTTAATATATTTAAAAATTTTAAAGGTTAAATAATTATATAAAATTTTAAACATAATATTTGAAAATGTTGGAAGTTATGTTTATTTTTAAAAATAATAAATAGATAAATTATTTGATTTAAAATAATTCTTTTACTTTCGATTTTTTACTTTTTAAATTATTTACTTACTTGTCAATTAAAGATAACATCTATATATAAAAATTAAATAATTAAATTTTAGTTTAAGAAATCCTCTGAAACCAAGAGTGCTGTCCACAGAGTCCTAGAGAGAGCAGTCTTCTATTGCGGCTTGGGATGTAGGAGAGTGGTGGTGGAGAGAGGGTTGTTGGCGAAGAGATCTCGTTGCTTGCTGAAGAACTGGTTCAACTGTCCATTAAGAGGTCCATGGTTATCCCAACTGATAAACCGACTTTGATCTGTACGGTGTGGACAAAGAAACAGTTTAATTTTGTGTAACACCCCCTACCCGTATTCGTTGTTGGAATAGGGTACGAGGCATTACCGGAGTTTGCGATTTTTTTTACTCAATATAACCAATTTATAAATATCTAGCTTTTCCTGCAAATTCTAAACCGAGACCATTCCAATTCAACATATTTTCAAAATAAATTCATGCATATTTATAAGATAACATTATCACATACAAAAACTAAAATTCGTTAGCCATACTAATGGCTGACCTTACATTCATATCATATTAACATTTACTTTATTAGCTTATACATGCCATTTATTTCCAAAATAAAGTTTCTTTAAATACCAAAATCTTGGTGTTGATAGTGTGATGTGTCTCTGACCGAATCCGACCTCCGAGCTCTTAACATACAAAACAGGGAAAAAGGAAATAGGGTAAGCACTTTGTGCTTAGTAAGCTCATGTAACAAGAATTATACTTACCCAATATTTTCAATATAAGCAATAAACATTCATATACCCATTCAATGTATTATTACCCTAACATTCACAAACTCAACATTCAAGTCAGTCCAATAATTTCCATATATCAATAATATAAATACTATGATTGATGAGCTCATCAATATCATGATTTCTATTTCCTTGTTATTTTTCCATATTTATCCCGTTGAATTACTCGAAATTTCGATGGATTTTTAGAAGTACACTTTTAGTGTACAATCCAGGTCCGTCAATTCATGTTCATGTGCTCACATTTTCATTTCAGAGAGCACACTCCCGCGAACCTCATCCTTACAGCGGGATTACCAGTCCAGGCTAAATCCTGTAATATAAACTCATAGAGCATTGTCGGGATTACGGTCCGTGCAAAATCCTCGCAACGACAATTACTCTAATGAGCTTGGATCGAATTACAGTCCGAAGCTAAATTCAGACCTAATTCGGATTACCCGTCCGGGCTAAATCCATTTTACACATATTCTTGGGAGGGCTATATTAGGATAGGATCACCCGTCCAAGCTAGATCCTTTTACCGTCAATTTCTTTTCAGAGATCCATCGAATTTTCCTTTCATTCAACTGGGATTTCTTTTCCTTTTTATCAAATATACCAATGTATCATCAATCTTCATATAATGAACATTCAAATTATATTCACATCAATAACATACATTTCAAGCATTTAAGAAGATAATTCAAGTTACATGAACTTACCTCGATACTAGTTCGTACACAAAATCTACTAATCCGGACTTTTTCCTTTCCTCGATCTAGCTTTGTATTTGAGGTTTCCGGATCTATTAAATATCCAAGCTTCAAACTTTCAATTTTTCTCTTTTCTTCTTTTTCTTTCTTTCTTTCTTTCCCCTGCTCTCTGTTTCTTTGTTTTGTTTCTTTTCTTATTTCTTTTATTCTATTTACTTTATTATATAATATAATATTATATTAATAAAGTTAACTAATAATAATATATTTTAACACATAAAAATCTTAAGATTTTTATGCTTATGTCACTCAACATTTAAAAATGGCATAATTGCCTTTTTAGTCCTTTTTATTTTCTTTAATCTTTAATTAAACTTTCACACCTATTTCAATTTAGTCTTTTTCATTTAATTATCTACCCAAACGTTAAAATTTTCTAACTAAATTTTAATACCACATTACTAACATTTTATAAATATTTATAAAATATTTCTTATCATATAAATATTCATGCAAATATATTAAATTAAATTTCTCTTTAAATCGGATTTATGGTTGCGAAACCATTGTTCTGATAACCTTGAATTTAGGCCATTACAACTCTCCCCCCCTTTTAAGGATTTTCGTCCTCAAAAATCTTACCAGTAAAGAGGTTTGGATATTGTTTCCTCATTGCCTCCTCCGGTTCCCATGTTGCTTCCTCAATCCCGTGCTTTTGCCACAATACTTTTACCAAGCTTATTTTTTTATTTCTAAGTTCCTTTATTTCCCGTGCCAATTTCTTGACCGGTTCTTCACTGTAAGTCATATCCAGTTGAATCTCCACTTATATTGGAGAAATAACATGCGAAGGATCTGACCGATAACATCGTAACATAGACACATGAAAAACATTATGGATTCTATCAAGTTCGTGGTAATGCCAATCGATAAGCGACCGGTCCAATTCTTTCTATAATTTCATATGGTCTGATAAATCTTGGACTTAATTTACCCTTTCAATCAATCGAGAACTTTCTTCCAAGGAGACACTTTTTAAATACCTTATCACCGACTTGAAAATAGAATTCTTCTTATCGTGGCGTAAACACGCCCATGGCACACGCCAGATAAATGGTGGCTGTGGCATGGTCGAACCTATTGATGAGGCACGGCCGTGTGGTCTTGGTCTCAGTCGTGTGGATTTTGTACTTTGTCCTATTTTCTCTTTTAGCCCGTTTCTCATTCTTTTCATCCTCCGATACTCTACTGAGTATAAAACATAAAAACAAAGGATTAAGAGCACCTATTTCCATAATTAAAGGGATAAATCATCCAAAAACATGCTAAATGTGGGATTAAAATATGTTCATATTATGGTTTATCACTTGTCATCACCAAATGTTACATGACCTCCATAGTTTTCATCAAAGTTAGAAAGACAAGTAGCATTCCTAGTCATGTGACACAAACATCCACAATCGAACTACAATATATGATATACAATAGTCTTTAAGGAATGATGAACAACAAGCAATCATGTTTTATCCTTCTTCCCCTAGACAAGATTTTGCTTCTTTCTTTGTGCAGTGCTTGGACAAGTGGGCACTGGGGTTGACACTACTCGCTTCCATCTCAAGTCATGCAACATTTAAAAACATCTTGGCCTGATATGGCCTAGAGTACCACAATAATGAAAAATGATTTTAGGTTTGAAGTATACCTTCCTATCAACATTGATGACAATAGGCTTCTTCGAGCTTTCACCATGATTTTCATTTGTAGCTCTAACAAAGACCGTAAGACCTTTAGTAATAGTTTTACCTTTTTCCTCAACATACCCTAGTGTAAGAAAATATAATATCATATGTAGTATTAATATATTAATAACAATAATAATGTAATACAATGCAGTAGCAATAACACAACAGAATTCTTGTCATCGAATAGAGTTGAAAATTAGAATAAGAATTTTGTTGAGGCCTGCATGAATAGTTTCCTTAAAATAGATTTGACCTCTCTTCGATGCTTTGAGTAACGTGAGACATCTATCTCCTAGGATACAATAATAAATGATCACAGTAGTAGCACAATAACAGTGATCGATCGAACACAATCTTGTCTTTCTCAATCACCAAAAAGAATGAATTTAGAAGGAATTTTTTATATTGATGGTTTTTGATGATGTGTTTTGGAAGTCTACTAACTTGGCTTTATATAGAGAAAAGGAAATGAATGAAGAGATTTAGACAGATTCATGAAGAGTTTTGTTGAAAAGTTAATAAATATAAGTAAATGTATACAATGAATGAAAAGATGCAATATTAAACCAAAAGCAATAAACCAAGAGATACAATTGTTCAAAAGATACAATTGTTTATCAAGAGATATAATTATTATTTAATTTGAGCATCAATTTATCATTTATCACTCAACAATTTTGAGCATATTATATAGAATATAAATCTATAATTTATTATTCAACCTTTAATTTTACCAATAAAACAATATGGGGTTTTTTGCCATTTTAATACAAAAAAATCAAAAATATCCAAATTGGGGTGCCATTTCCATTAATTACGAAAATGGTATATTGAGGGTGGTGCCGCCTTTGACAGAGGCACAACCACCCTCTACAACCCTATATTTTTTGCACAGAAATTTTAAAAAAAAAAAACTAAAAAGAAAACATCTAAAATGAAATGACAGCACACTGGTGCAGCCTCTGCGACAGGCGACACCGCTTTGACAGGTCACTTTCAGCAGGTTGTGGCGGGGGACCTTATAATGGTCCACAAACTTGATACTTGCAGCAGCTAAAGAAGAAGAAGAAGAAGAAGAAGGCATCGAAAAAAGAAAGAGAGAGGAAGAGAAAGAAGAAAGAAAGAAGAAAAAAATAAAAGTATGTATTTTTGTTTTTTTAAATAATGGATGATGATATTATTGTTTTGTTTGTTAGTTTAGTTTAGTTTAGGTAGGTTAGGTTAGTTTAGTTATTGTTAGTTAGTTGTATTATTAGTTTAGGTTAGGTTAGGTTAGTTTAGTTATTGTTAGTTGTATTATTAGATTTTTTAGTTATTGTTAGTTCAATTTAGTTTAGTTTAGTTTAGTTTAGGTTAGTTGTATTATTAATTTAGTTTAGGTTAGTTTAGTTATTGTTAGTTTAGTCTAGTTTAGTTTAGTTTAATTTAGGTTAGTTTAGTTATTGTTAGTTGTATTATTAGTTTAGTTTAGTTATTTTTACTAATCTAAACTAACAATAACTAAACTAACCTAAACTAAACTAAACTAACGATAATTAAACTAAACCGATAATACAACTAACAATAACTAAACTAACCTAAACTAAACTAATAATACAACCAACCTAAACTAAACTAATAATACAACTAACTAACAATAACTAAACTAACCTAAACTAAACTCAACTAAACTAAACTAACAAACAAAACAACAACATCATCATCCATTATTTAAAAAAACAAAATACATACTTTTTCTTTCTTTCTTTCTTATTTCTCCTCTCTCTTTCTTTTTCAAGCGCCTTCTTCTTCTTCTTCTTCTTCTTCTTCTTCTTCTTCTTCTTTAGCTGCTGCAAGTATCAAGTTTGGGGACCATTATAAGGTCCCCCCGCCACAACCTGTCGCAAGTGACTGTCAAGCAAAGGTTGCCCGACAGAGGCACCTTCGTGCCGCTTGTCGCAGAGGTCGCACAGCAGTCATGTCATTTCATTTCAGATGTTTTTTTCAATTTTGTATCAATTTTTTAATTTCAGTGCAAAAATATAGAGTTGCAGAGTGGTTATGCTTCTTTTCGAGGCGGCACCACCTCAATATACCATTTTCGTAATTAATGAAAATGGCAACCCAATTTGAATATTTTTAATTTTTTTTATATTAAAATGATGAAAAAAAACCCAATAATATGCCTCAAAGTTCCAAAATAGTCATTATTTTTCAACACCCAATCCTCTTTTCTAGGGTCCTTTTACAGCTAAAATTTCATTGAGTTTTCCATTGCTAGAATTGAATTTCTCTAGCATCTACTTTATTGACTCAATCTCCATCTGAGTTTTCTCTAGATTTGCTATTTTAATAGCAAATTGAAACTCCTTTGCTTCCGCTTGTTTAATCAGCTTCGAGTTTCTTCTTCTAAGTAGTTGTTCTCAATGATTTGTCTAGAGTTGACATAAAACACCATTTCTCACTTGTCAAGCATTGTTTTATAAGTCTTCAAGAACTGAACGTTTGAGTCAACTTTAAATGCTTCATCATTGTCACTTTCAATTAGAAATTAAGGCTACATTTATTTCATTGAAAAGAAAACTTTGAAAAATGATTTTTAGAAAATAGATTTATTTTCTAGAAAAATTATATTTTCTAGTATCTGGATGATTCAAGATAAAATATTTTTCGTTGTTTGACAAATTTTTCTTAAATTATTTTCTAAAATTGCTCTTAGTGAAACAAACACAACATAAATATATTTCTTACAAAATATTATAGTAAATTTCTTTTGATAATCGAAATTTATTTTATAATAATATAATATTTGGTAACAATTAATATCATATATAAACTTAATAATAAATAATACTTGATTAAAACTTAATAATATTACATATATTACATATATGAGAGTGAATATTAACACATTAAAATTAGAAGGGATAAATGAAACTAAGAATGATTTAAAGAAATACTCATATTTATATAATTAAAATACTCATATTTTATTAGGTTAAAATATGTCATAAGTCATCATACATTTTGTAAATTTGGAATTTTATCCCTATACTTTTATTTTTGGGAATTTTGTCAAACTTTTTAGATTTTAAAATTTAGGTCCAACTGTTAACATTATTAAAATTATTTTGTTAAAGTCAAGTTCATTAGAATGTATTTTTAGTTACATGACTATCAAGTTAGTATTTTTATTTAAAAATGTCACATCAATAATTTTAAAAAAAGCTTTAATAGTGTTAATAATTTGACCGAATTTCAAATTTGAAAAGTAGATGGACTAAATTCTCGAAAATAGAAATATATTGACTAATTCCAAATTTATGAAAAGTACATGAATTTATTTATATATTTTAATCTTTATACTATAAAAATTTATTATTAATATATTTATAATTGTAATATATATTTATTATTAAAATATTAATATAAATATTTTCAATAATATATGAAGAATATTATTTAAACTTCAAAATTATTATTTTGAATTTTATTATAAAATAAAAGCTTTAATATTAAATTATTTAATAAAATATTAAATTATATTAATTATATTAATAATTTATTGTATTATTAAATATAAATAATTAAATATGTATGTTTATTAATATTGAAAATTATAATATTTAATATTAATATTTTAAATATTTTAAAATTAAAATTAAACAAATTATTAATATAATAATATTAAATTGGATTCAAGTTAATTTTATATAAAAATAAAAGTACTTATAAATGAACTCTTTTTCAAAAATGACTTATGCTTTTCAAAATGGTAAAATGACTTAGTTTTTGTTGACTAGTAAATCACTTTCCGTTGACCAAGTTGTTTTTCATGAAAATGCAAAAAATAAAATTATTTTTCATTAAACAAACTCACCCTAAATTGAGTTATGCTCTAGTTACTTTTAATCTAAACCCAACCTGCTAATTTTAATGCTAACCAACTACTTAAATATTATTAATAAGTGTTGAATATAATGATAAAACGTGTTGCATTCTAAAGAAAAAACACAATAAAAGTATATTATTAAAAGAATAATCAATAATAATAAAAATTGCTAAAATTTTAAAGGAAATATCTAATTGTTGAATGTGTCTTATAAATCTAACCCATACTATTTAAGCCCAAATTCAAGTTTAAGGCACTCCAACTAAGTCAGTCCATCAATTTGTAGTGAGTCTTAATTTTGATACTTAAAATTGGGTATACTTAGGAATTTTGTTGAAGGTAAAATGAAGATTTCAGAGGAAAGTTGTACTAAGTCTCTAAGTTAGAATTTGTAAAGGTAGGATTTAAGATATAAAAAATTAATATAAGCAATGTAAAATAATTAATATTTTTAATAATATAAATATAAAAAAGTTATTTTAAATTTTAAATATGATACCATACTTTTTACTTTAAAATTTCAAACGAAATTGATTACGTATATTTTTAATTTTAATTTTATATATAGGTTTTAAATTTTAAAATAATTTTTAATATATGTTCATTCTTTAGGATAATTAAAAATTAATAGTAAGTAATTTTTAAAAAATAATATGTGTTTATTATTTAGGTTATACAAAAATATTTTTAAATTTGAAAGTGTATTTTAGATAAATAAATTGTTAATTTTGAAATTGGTTATGTATTTTTTAATTTTAAGATAAAATGTTTCAATTTTAAATTTGATATACATGTTTTAAAATTAAAATTTTAATATATTTAAAAATTTTAAAGGTTAAATAATTATATAAAATTTTAAACATAATATTTGAAAATGTTGAAGTTATGTTTATTTTTAAAAATAATAAATAGATAAATTATTTGATTTAAAAATAATTCTTTTACTTTCGACTTTTTACTTTTTAAATTATTTACTTACTTGTCAATTAAAGATAACATCTATATATAAAAATTAAATAATTAAATTTTAGTTTAAGAAATCCTCAAACCAAGAGTCTTTGTCCACGAGTCCTAGAGAGAGCTTCTATTGCGGCTTGGGATGGAGGAGAGTGGTGGTGGAGAGGGTTCTCAAGAAGAGATCTCGTTGCTTGTCAAGAACCGATTCAACTGTCCATTAAGAGGTCCATGGTTATCCCAACCGATAAACCGACTTTGATCTGCATTTGAGTGGACAAAGAAAAGCTTTAATTTTGAAAGTTTTAAGGCGAAAATGAGGAGTATCTGGAAAACAAGGAAAAAAGTTTTAGATCAGATTTGAAGGTCAGAATTTATTCTCTGTAGTTTTTGATTTGGAAGATGATTTAGAGCAAATTATGGAAGGACGACCTTGGATATTCCGTAAGTCTCTGGTTCTTTTTGATAGATTAGTTAGTCTATTGGATAGAGATTTAATCTGTCTTACTTCATCACCATATTGGATTAAGGTTGGCCCTTGCTTACCGGATTTTGATAAAAAAGATCTTTTGCACGCAATTGGTAGTACTTTTGGGGGGGTTATTAGATCTGAGATGTTTGATGATTTTTGTCGACTTAAACTTGTGGTAGACGTTCAGAAACCTTTACGGAGAGGCATCTTTGCTTCTTGCTGCAGTAGTGTTAATGCATGGGTTCCATTCAAATATAAAAAAATTACCAGTTTTCTGTTTTGGATGTGGTCATATGGGTCATGGTTTTCAGGATTGTGAGACAATAAGTCTGGAGGAAAAAAATAACATTAAAGATGATCCCCCTTTCTCTGTTGCGCTGAAAGTGGAATCTAAGGCAGTGGGTAAAGAAAGTATGAAATTTGCAGCATTCTCAAGATTGCAGAGACGTAAAAGCTTTTACACAGGGTGTTTAAAACAGGGATTGGAGGATGTGATGGAAGAGATGATTCTATAGCAATTTTAGAGAGTTTAATTAATGAAAAATCACTATCAAAGTGGGAGGATGGTCTTACACATAAGGAAGTTGATGATTTGGTGGATCAGGGAGAGGGTAGCAAGCCGATGGATTCAGATAAAGAAGGATACAAGAAGAAGAGTTGGAGATGAATGGGAGCAAGAAATTTGGGCGAAAGACGTAATAGTGAACAGTTGCAGGGAAAGCGAAAATTTGTTGATAATGGGGATGATTCAAATTTTGAGGGAGGATTCAAATTGGGATGTGTGAAAAAGAACAAAGTAGATGATTCTTAAGATATAGATGGGAATGAGATTATTGAGATCCAGGTGGATTATGCAGAATCGGATTCTTTTATATCGGCAGCTGCCTTTAGGCAAGCCGACCGAACACAATGAAAAGCCTATGTTGGAACGTCCGTAGGTTGGGGAGTCCACGGGCAATTCGGAGGCTGTGCTTCTTAGTCAAGCAGCACAATCCCCATTTGGTCTTCTTAATAGAGATAAAACTGGATAAGAAAAGAATGGAAAAAGTTCGGAGGAGATGTGGTTTTACAAACGGAATTGAAGTTGAAGCAGAGGGATCTAGGGGAGGTCTTTGTATGGCATGGAAGGAAAAAATTACTGTTAGTTTGAGAAGTTTTTCCAGATGGCACATTGATGTTCTAATTAAGGAAGATACTGTGGAGGAGGAATGGAGATATACTGGTTTTTATGGCTCTCCCTATTCAAAAGATAAAAATTTAGTTTGGAATGTGTTAAGAAGGCTAGCTCAAGAGACCGACTATCATTAGCTTGTTGAAGGTGATTTTAATGAAATTCTCTATTCTTTTGAGAAATGCGGAGGAATTCCTAGGGATGATAAATGAATGGAGGCTTTTAGGGAGACGTTAGTGGACTGCCAGCTTTTTTATATTGGTTTTTCTGGAGTCTGTTTTACGTGGGAAAGGGAAAATTTGCCAGAAACAAATATTAGAGAGAGGTTGGATAGGGGGTTGCAAATGAGAAGTGGCTTAAGATTTTTCCGTTGAATACTCTTCAAAATCTTGCTTATTCCATTTTAGATCATTGTCCTCTTTTATTGAATACAGAAAAATCTACACTCTTTACTAGGAGCAGAAAATTTCATTTTGAAGCCTGGTGGACTATGGACGATTCTTTTGAAAGAGTCATTAGGGAATTATGGGAGGTAAATGAAGGAACGTTGTTGGAAAAGTTAGGGAAATTACAGAAGGGTTTAGAAGATTGGTCACACCAAAATAAGAAAGCTAAAGTGGGTCTAAAGAAGAAATTATTGGAGGAGCTGGAGGATTTGGCAGAAAAGGAAAGGGATGATGACACTTTGGCTAGGCTCATTGATACTAAAATTTATTTGAATTTGGAAATCGACAAAGATGAGATGTATTGGGAGCAATGAGTAAAACAGAACTGGCTAAAACTCGGGGATAAAAACACAGCTTATTTTCATAGATGTGCCTTAAACCGAAGGAAAACAAACACAATTTCCAAGCTGGTTACAGAAGAAGGTTTGAAAATTGAGGAGGGCACAGAAATTTCGAGCGCGGCTTCATTATTTTTTCAAAATCTCTTTAAGTCGATGGGGTGGCAAATTCATGTAAGGTTTTGGACGGCATAGAAAGAACAATAACGCAGGAGGATAATGAGTTTCTTTTAGCTCCCTATCGTGCAGAAGAGATACAGACTACATTGGAAGGAATGAGCCCCACTAAGGCTCCAGGAGCAGATGGATTTCCAGCTCTGTTCTATCAAAGGTATTGGCATGTGGTAGGTCAAGATATTACTGAATTCTGTTTGGGTATTTTAAACAATAAGCAGGAGTTGAGGGGTTTCAATAATACAGATATTGTTCTCATTCTGAAAGTCCCAAAGCCTACGCAACTAGTCAACTTCAGACCCATTAGTTTGTGTTCAATTATCTATAAGGTGGTGGCCAAGACTATAGCCAATCGCTTACAGAAGATCATCGATAAATGTATTGATAAAGTTCAAAGCGCTTTTGTACCTGGTCGACTTATCACAGATAATGTGCTTCTAGCATATGAGATTCTTCATACGATTAATCAAAACGTCAGGGAAAAAAGGCGTTATGGCAGTTAAATTGGATATGAGCAAGACATTTGATGTGGTGGAATGGGGTTTTAGAGGCGGTCATGACAAAAATGGGTTTTGTTGGTGAATGGATGGAACTCTTACGCAGGTGTATTACATCAGTAAGGTACTCGGTTAACATAAACGGTAGAAGGGGAATTTGTTTCTGGCGTCTTGAGGACTCAGACAGGGAGATCTGTTAAGCCCTTTTCTCTTTTTAATGTGTAGTGAGGGTCTCTCATCTCTTATGAGAACAACTATGAAAAGAGGTTACATCAAAGGAGTTAAAGCAAGTAGGCAGGGACCAGCAATTTCACATTTGCTTTTTGCAGATGATTGCATTCTTTTTGGGGAGGCTTCTCAGAAAGGTGCAAAAATTCTGAAGGACATCTTACGGGACTACGAGATTTGTTCAGGTCAGTGTGTGAATTTTTCGAAGTCAATAGTCTTTTTTAGCCCAAATACTACTGTGGAAGATAAGGCGATAGTGTCTCATTTGCTAGGAGTCAGAATTGCTACTAATCTAGAGAAATATTTGGGTCTTCCGAATATGATTGGTAGAAGGAAAAAAAAAATCGTTTCAAAATCTCCTGGACAGAATTTCTATACGCATAGAGGAGTGGAGCAACAGACTGTTATCGCAAGGGGGAAAAGAGGTTTTCATCAAATCAGTTCTTCAGGCTATTTCCTAGTTTTGCTATGTCATGTTTTCTCTTACCGAACTCTTTATGCAAAAAGATGGAGAGCATTTTTGCTAAGTTTTGGTGGCAGAAGGGTAAGGTCAGGAAGGGCATTCACTGGTTTCAATGGAGTCAATTATGCAGACCAAAAAATGAGGGAGGCTTGGGTTTTGGGAACATGGCTCAATTTAATACAACCATGTTGGCTAAACAGGGATGGCGTTTTTTAGAAAATCCAAACTCTTTAATTTCGAAGGTGTTTAAGGTAAAATATTTTCCAAAAAGTGATTTTCTTAAATCGCAATTGGAGAATAAAAATTCGTATGCTTGGCGCAGTATCTGGGCTGCAAGAGGTATATTGGAAAAAGGGCTGATTTGGAAAGTTGGAACGGGCACCAGTATCTCTATCGTTAATGATGTGTGGGTTCCAGATCTTGTTAATTCCAGTTTATTATCTTCTTATACAGGATTAAGTGATAATAAAGTTGAAGTACTTATTAATTACCAAACAAGAGAATGGAAAAGGGTCGGAGCTGACGAGGCAGATAAAGATCCTTCGAATCCCTCTAGCACAGTATCTGAACGATGACTTTATGGTATGGAGGGGTGAACCAACTGGGGTTTTCTCGGTCAAAAACACCTATAAACTATTATAGAGCCTTGATTCTAATGCTTATGCGTTACAATTTAGCTACTTGGACTTTTACAAGAAGTTATGGTGTATTGATCTACCTACAAAGATTAAAATTTACATATGGAAAACTTCCTGGAACTACATCCCCACAAGGGTAAACCTTTCACTCAAAAAGTTAATTTCAGATAGTTCTTGCCCTCGGTGTGGCTTGGGATCTGAGTCGTTAAGGCATCTGTTCAGAGATTGTCAAACATCAGTTGATATGTGGTCACATTTATCTAAAATAAAATTGTTACAAGACTCAAATGCAGATTTTAAGCAATGGCTCACCTCGTGTTTAGTTCTTCTGTCGTATGACTTATGTCGCCTCTTCTGTGTAGCTCTTTGGCCCATCTGGGGGGATAGAAATTTTCGGGTTCATGAAAAGATGAGCAAAACGGGTAAGGAGATAGCAGTTTTTGTGAGAAATTATGTCAAAGAACTTGATGGAGCAAAAACCAAAGCAATCAAATTCTCAAAAACTGTAACCAATTAGAAAAACCCACCTTTGCAGACTGTGAAAATCAATTTCGACGTTGCTTTTGACATAAAGGAGCTCATCTCAGCATCAGGAGTTGTGGCCAGAGACGATAAGGATCTGTTCTTGTTTCAAAGTCCAAAGTACACGAGAGAGTGACCTCCGCTTTCGCGGCTGAAGCTTTGGCTTGTCGAGAAGCGGTTCAATTAGGTATTGACATGCAAAAGGAGGACGTCATCATTGAGGGAGATTCATTAACAGTTATTAAAAAGTGCAGAAATGACTCATTTGACAGATCTCAGATCAGCTCTTTTATTTTTTATATACACCAAAAGAAGTCAGATTTTAAGACGTTACGGTTTGATTTTATTTCCAGATCTGGTAACACCCTAGCACATATGATAGCTCAAGAGACTTTGAAGAACAGAGAAGAAATCTACCTGGATAGGGGAGTGTCGATCTATGCTGAAGCACGTGCAAGGAATAACAAAGATAAGGGAGCCGATTAACCGTCGAAAGGTTGGAAGGGAGGAGGAGAGGGAGGAGAGTAGGAACGCCTGTCTGCTCAACGTGTTGGAGTTTTAGAGAAGATTTCATGGGTCTCTGCAAGGAAGAAATGAAACGATGAAGGAAAAGGAAAGGGCCAGAGGTTAGGTAGCAGAAACTTATCACTTTACCTGGGGAATCGCTACCATTAATGCTGGACAGTGGGACGTGACTGAAAGTAATGATAATGGTGTCCAACTGTTTTCTCCGATTTGACTGGGTGACTTTTGAATTTTGAATCGTTTTGTTTTGTTCTATTTCTTTCGGGCCTGTTTAGATTTATTTTGTAGGCCTGCTTCATTGTTTCTGTTTTTTGTTTTTTCATTCTGTTTGTGTCCCTAGACCAAAGGCCAATATGTTTGGTGTTGTTTTATATTTCAATTAGAATCCAGTCATGTTTATTTCAAAAAAAAAAAGGATAACATCTATATAAGTAGGTACATTTTATCATATATATACACTAGTTTTTTAACCTGTGAATTGATGGTATGTATTAATAAAATGTATTGTAATTTTTAAAAAAATTATCACTAAAATTTTAAAATACATTTTACATGCAAAATGTCACTATATTTTGCTTTAATTGATATTTATCATTGTGCTTATAAATTAAACGTAAATTTTCCACAATGCTTTTAACTCTATATTAAAGTTTGTCACTTTACATATATTTGATTGAATTTTGTCTCTAAAGTTTTAATTTTTTATTAGAATTTTCTATTCAATTTTAAATTTAAATAACTTGAAAATAATTTAATATTTTTTATATTTTATCTTAATATTTAACATCAATAAGTAAAACAATATAATGTCAAAATTAATAAAAACGGTTGTTTTATAAAAATAAATATAAATTTTACATACATACATATTATTTTCAAGTATTCATTTCATTAATTTAAAATTCTAAGTTAATTTATTAATTTTGATATTTTATAAAATAACTTATTATTAACTATTGAAAGTTTTATTATTAAAATTTGTTTTCAAATTTTTAAAATTAATATTGAGTGATAGAGTTTAATTAAAAAGAAAGTTGGTGGCAAATATTAATTAAATTTAAAGCTTAGTGGTAAATTCAAAAACATAAAAATTTAGTGTCAAATTTACTTATATTAAAAAAAAAACAATGGCAAATATCAATAAAAATGAAGTATAGCTAATTTCAATATTTATCTATAGTATGACGGTGAATTTGCAATTTAAAATTTTTTAAAAGAAATTGTTTGAATTTTTGAAGTAGTAAGGTAAAAAAATTAAAAAAAAACATAGCATTTTAAAACATAATTATCATACCGGTTGTTTTAATTTTTTTTAGATAATTTGGTAAAATTTACTTTTATTTTAATTATTAAATAGTATGGCAATTTAAATAGTTTTAGTAAAATTCATATATATTTAAGGAAATTATTTGGTATACTATCAATAGAGTTTTAGACTGTATAAGCAAATTCAAAAGGTTGGCAAACGACCTATAGAAGTATAGTAAACAATTTTTAAGGTTGTTTGTGGAAAAAAATACTCACCCATATATTTAATATAATTACTCCTCATTATTTTGAATTTATTTTAAAAAAGTAATTGAAATTAATAAATTTTACTTATAATGTTGATTAATAAATAGAAAGTCTTTCATTAACATTATGAGTATTATATAAATTAGTATAATAATATTAAAATACAAAATTAAATATTATATAATGCTGATAATGTTATATAGAAATTCTTTCATTTATATAATAATCACATACCCGTATTTGTTAAATAATTTAATGTACATTATATACACATATTACGTGTACTAATTAAATTTATATAAATTTATTACGAGTTAATTTATTATATATATATATTTGGACTGTCTAATTATTCATGTTGTGTTGGATTGTATTTTAATTATTTTTCTTATATTTGTATTACTTAGAGTTTATTTGTATTATTTAAATTATTTATTTGTTGGGATCCATTAGAAATATTTAAAGGGTTTCACAAATTATAAACTTATTTTAGGTTTTGATTTATCAATTTATTGTATTTTATTTTAATATATTTCTAAATTTATTTGCATAAATATTAAAATATAATCAGATTTTGTCACACCCCAATGTGTGTGAAAGGAAATATTTTATCTTTAAAATATTTTATTTAAAATTTATTTAATAATGAATATAGGTAGTGATAATAAACTTGTACTTTAATGTTATGAACACATGTTTAATATTTGGATTTGTAATTTTAATTTTTATATTTAAAATGATATAAATTTATGAAAAGTAAAAACGACATCATGATAATATTAATTATAATTTAAAAGGTATATTTTATAATTTCATAATTGAGTTGGTAACTCACTAAAGTGCATTATAAATAGTATAGATAAATATTTAAAATAATTATAAGATAAATTTAGTTATAATTAATGGTTTACATCTCAAGCAAATTGGGGTGTAAAATCTAGTTATTATAATTTTAAGATTATCCTCTATTAATTTAAAATAGATTATAATTTTAAAATATTATTTTCTATTAATTTTAAAAAAATGGATATATAGATAGATTATGTTAGCATGTGTTGATAGGATAAGTATCTCACATTTCATAAAAATCGGCTGTCATATCAATTGGAACCTTAAGACTAGATTTGTTCATGGGTAAGGCTACTCACCCCAAACTTGGAAGGATTTGGACAAAAATTTTAGGACAAAAAATTAAACTCATTTGAAATATATATATCTCAAAAAATTTAACTATTGAAGTGTTAAAATATTAATTATAAGAAAATATATGGTAGGGTTTAAAATTACTTTAGTTTTACACTAATGTAATATGGGGAGGGATCCACTTAACAACTAATAGTTTTACACCCTTTTGTATCTATTCTTTCAATTAATATTTTAACGATCTAACCATTAAATTTCATATTTCATTCATATATACATCATGCATATCAAATTTGACATAGATTAATTTTTAAATTTTTATGTCATATAAAAAAATTTCAATCATTAAAAAATATTAATATATATAATATTTTAGATTATTATGGTAGATATTGGATTGATTAAAAAATTACAATTATATGCAATTCACGATATGCTACATCAATAAAATTAAGTAAATGTTAACTTTTCAATCATTTTAGAGTGATTTGACAAACAATACAAATTTATAAACTAAAAGTGAAAAAAATTAAATAAATAAATTTTTTATAAAATTAAAAGTTAAATGAGTCATTATGCTATATATATTTATAATGGGTTGAAGAAGAATCCAATTAATTAATGCATGCCAATATATAATATCAATCATGCAAGAAAAATAAATAAATGGGATTCAAATGATGCATATGAATGTTTGTAAGCACTATAAGCTAAGGATATGCCCTTTTTTTTTTTTTTTTGTCTAAATGCACTTAGCCACAATATTAACAGTGATTTTATGAGTCGGGGGTAAGGTCGCCCAAAATCAATTTTAGTAATAATTATATATTGTAAAGAAACAGTCGCATTATGGGTCAAGTCCAAATTCTTCCATCCTAATAATTGCATGCATCCTTTGCTAAATTACTTTTAGATTAAAAATAGAAAAGCATAACCCCACTAGTCTAGGTTTTATATTTTAGATGCTTACTAGCTAGTATTAAGAAATTTCAAAATAGAACCGAATCGACTCAATTAGATGAGAAATTGATTATGGTATCAGTTTAGAATAAGAGATTAGATTGGTTAAGTTATGAACGGGTTGAATCGGTGAATCAAATAAATTGAAATAATTTTCTCTATTTTCAATATATAATTTCATTTTTTAATAATTTATTCAATTACACTGGAAAAAATTGATTGGATTGAAATCGATAGTTTGAATGGTTCGACCGTCGGTCTACTTTTGAAAACTAAAAGAATTTCAAGAAGATTCTTGAGATATTCATCAGTGAGCCAAAAGCTTAAATATTATTTTGGCTAGCTTCATTAATTTTTGTTGAAGGCAGAGCGACTCCTCAAGAGAAGTCTGTAGAGTGTTGTCCTTGGGGACACCGATGTGGTTCCTCAAAAAGAAAGTATTGTCCCTTGGAGAGGGTTTTGCGCCCCTTTGTAGAGAGCCGTGTACAGTTCACGGAGGAGGCACATTGGTTGTAAGTGGATGTATAACCACTCACCAAAAGGTAACGTGAGTGTCTCGCCCTTTTAGGATTCAAACCCTTGACCTATGGTACATAGGTACCATATATCCCAATAGATGACCTATATTCCATAGGTCATGGGTTGGAATCCCACCAAGGGCGAGACATTCATATCGCCTCTTGGTGGGTGATTGTACGTCCACGTATAGTCGAGGTGCCCTCTTCCATGAACTGTACACAACTCTCCGTAGATGAGGGACAAAATCCTCCCTCAAGGGGCAATACCTTCCATTGTTGAGGGGTCGGGTTGGCATTCCCAAGGCTGACACTTCGAAGATTTCTCCTGAAGAAGCCAATCCCCCTCAATAGATTTACAATTTTTAAATTAAAAAAGAAAGTTGCATAATATTCATTTAATTTAATTAGTTAGAGCCCGAGAGGTTTAGAAAGCATAAAAATATTAAATTATAGCACATCAATAATGGGTGGAAAATAAAATTATATAATAAATATATATATATTTTAAATGAAACAAACTGAATGGTAAAGTACAAATGTTGAAAATCATAAAAGCTTGGAGTTAAGATCTTCTTATTATGTGTATATTTTTAAAATTTTTGTATATAAAGATATAAAATGATAATAAAAAAACACCCTCAAAATAAACAATTTACTTTGTAAAATAATGGTATTTTGTTATTATCGAATTAAGTTGATGCTTGATCAACTCATGACACTAGCTTAGTCAAATGCTTAATATATCGTATATATAAACATATAAGAAAATGTTAAAATATGCTCCAAGGCCATATACTCTTACATTGAAATTTAGTCTCTTTTATTTTTATTTTCAAGAATTCAGTCCTCTACTTTTCAAATCTCAAAATTTAAATCTAATTGTTATCACTATTAAAATTTCTTTTGTTAAATTAGTTAATGTGATATTTTAAATAAAAAATACTTAACAGTCATGTAACCAAAACATGACATTGCTATAAACCTAAATTTAACAGAAAAATTTAACGATATCAATAATTGAACTTGTAATTTCAAGTAAAAAAGAAATAGATAGATAAATTCCTGAAATAAAAGTAAAAGATTGAATTTTAAATATAGAAAGAGTACAGGGATTTAGAGCATTATTTAACCATAAAAAAAAAAAAAATTTGATGGGACCATTCTATTATTGGACATATGAGTGTATCTGCTGAAACATGGGGCCGAACCAGGGAGCAGAATCACAGAAGCCCAAATTGCCATGTGGTCCTCTCAAAATACATCTCTTATTGTATTCTTAAAAATAATGTATAAATCTTTTTTACATGATATTAAAAATTTATCCCTCTCTATAAATACTACTCTCGTCCCATTCTTCATCACCCAAAATCAAGAAAAAAAAACACCAAAAGATTCCAATGGCTGATTTCTCAGCGCAAAGTTATAGGCAACCATTTCCTTTCTTGAATATTGATCCTACCATGGAATCACTTACCCAATTTGCTGAGTTAAACCCCCAAAGTTTCATATTAGACAATTCAGCCTTCAATTTCCAAACCTTCTTCCCTCTCTCCATTAATGACAGCTTGTTCAGTAACCAAGCATCTCAAGGAGAAACCATGTCTGGTTTTATCCATAATAGCAACCAAAGTTCAGTGTCTGCTCAGCCCATTTTCAGTGCTAAAACTGAAGTGGAGGAGATTAGCAACAAGAGAAAAGCATTGGATATATCAGAGAGTAGTTCTGGGAACTCATCATCAACATCTCCTCAGGTTTCTGAAACTGGGATCAAGAGAAGAAATGTATGTGCTATGTTCTAACTTTTTTTCTTTTAAAAGTTTTATAATAAAAGTTGAATTGTATTTTTAATCTTTATACTCAAAAATGTCTAAAATAATTTCTATATATTATATCAAAAGTAAAATAATTTTTATTAAAATTTTATCTATTTTATTATTAAAAACTCGTCTCAACTTATCAACATGACAACTTTTAACCGGATGAGATTTAAAAAATATCAATTTATTATTTACTATGATATAAATGATTAATTTAACCATATTTTAAATAAATAAAATAAAATGTGATCTGATTCTAGATAATGAGACTTCCACCTCGACTATTTTCTTTTATGGCTTTTGAAGGGTAAGTTTCAACTTTGTTTGATTTGGTATGATTGTTATGCAGAATTCAGGAAGAGGGAAAAGAGCAAAAAGTAACGAGAAGGAAATGGAGAAACCTAAAGAAGTGGTTCATGTCAGAGCTAGAAGAGGTCAAGCTACTGACAGTCACAGTTTGGCAGAAAGGGTATATACACATACATACATCTTTATTTGATTGATTTAGCTATGCCAACTTATTGAAAACGATGTATATTTCTGTCAACCATCAGGTCAGAAGAGGGAAAATAAATGAGAGATTAAGATGCTTGCAAGACATTGTTCCGGGCTGCTACAAGGTAAAATGGCTTCTTTTTTGTAAGTACTGAAAGTAGCAAAAACAACGAAGTTTTCACTTACATTTTTAATGTTGGTTGATAATATGTGCAGACCATGGGCATGGCATTAATGCTAGATGAGATAATCAATTATGTGCAGTCCTTGCAGAATCAAGTTGAGGTGAGTTTGTAACATATATACACGTGTATATATATATATATATGTATGCATGGTTATATGGAAATGTTGGTAAAGCTTTAACACTAATTTACTATTTGGAAATGTTGTAGTTTCTTTCAATGAAGTTAACGGCAGCTAGCACATATTATGACTTCAACTCAGAGTCAGATGCCATGGAAAGAATGCAGGTGCTTTCCCAACTCAGAATTATACATATACATATACATATATACATATAAGCTCAAAAAGCTTATGGTTTGTAATGTGTAAAATGGCATTCCAGAGGGAAAAAGCAGAGGAGGCAAAGGAGCTTGAAAGATTGATGAGAGAAGGATATGTTGGAATTGGAGGAGTAGCTTGTTTCCACTCATCGTCAACATATGGTCCTCTTTGACTTGAAAATCTAATTGCCTTGCAACACATGATCGTGAAGATGCTCTAGTTTTCAACACTTTTTCAAGTTTAAAAGTATATAAAAATGTACCCCACAACTTCCTCACGATGTGCCTACCATAAGTGAAAAATATTTTATACTTTGTACTTTTTTCCCATCACAATGCATTAATGGAATTGTATTATGTATTTACAAGAGATTAACATAAAAGTTCACATTTCTTCAATTCCTCTTCTGCTTTCTACTTAATCTCTATTTGGTTAATTTTCTTTGATTAAATCCAGTTAATTTTCTTAGTTGAGCAATATCATCCAAAGCTTAATAAAGCATCATTCAACGTGTGCAGTAAAGATGATCAAATTGAGAATTAGACTAAAAAAAAAGTTACAAATGTGCTAATGCACTTGTTCAGCTAGGGAATCATTTTCAACCTCCTACTCCCTCGGATGCCTTTTACTTTTCCACTTTGTTTAATGTTTATAATACTCCTAGTAGTTTGGACCCTTTATTATTAGTTGATAAGCAAAGGTGTATTATTTAACAAGCTTGACTCTTATGACCTGAATTAACTAGCAAGTAAACATAAAAGTAGAAATAGATATAGAAAATTTAGTTACATAGTTCGGATTCTTCTTACATTTGTGAGATTTTATCTAAAGAGTTAAATTCACTTAAACTAAGTACAAACTATAATTTAAGTCCTACAAACTCGCCATGCAACACCTACATTGTAAATTGGATCGCCCTCCTTTAAAGCTTTTCCATGAAAATTTAGGTGTCAATTAAGTGACTCACCTGCTTACCATTTTTGCACTCAAAAAATAGTTCCTAAAATGACAATGGTAAAGTTCTCTAAGTATTTTATACCTAATACAAGTCAATCATGTATATATATAGAGAGAGAGAGATTTATGAGCCTGGATAAATTACAATCGCATTTCCCATTAAGTAGCAATACAAAAGACCTTCAATTATTAAAGACTATCATTATCAATACATCCAAAAACCAATTTGATCTGATCTACTCAATCATAAATAAACCATAACCAATTTCTAGTAATCACAAACAAAAGCTGATACAGTTTTGGATAAAAAAAAAAATACCAAATTAAACAAAAACAAATCCAGTTATACCTCAGATTGCAATAACTTGGTTTGGTTTTAATAAAACGATAAAAATGACAGCAGAAGAGACAAAAATCCATTTGGACTTTGGAGACACTAAGCTTAAAATGAATAACAACTTTAGTTACATCAGCACCTTTCTGAATAGACTTCACTTGCATTTAAGACAATAGTTTAATGGCAAACTTAGGAAAAATCAGTTGTTAAGAAAAACCAGACAAATGAACAAAAAAGAGTGAGACAAGAGTTTTCATGCATCCCATATTATTAAATTAATCAAACTTAAGACACTGTAGTTTTGCCTGTATATTAATGGTTTGAATGGATATAAGTAAATATTGACTCCAAGGATAAAGTAGTTTTAACTTCATAGCCCCACATTGTCATCTCAAAAGCTTGAGTAAAAGACATATATAACCTTGACATTTTTAAAAGCAAGAAGCATTACATGTTGCTTGCCATCAACATGTTTAGTTGTAAATTAAACCACTTCATGTTTCTTCCCAAATCAAACAAAATCATTTAAACTTGAGTTCTATTACAACATTTATGATTTTTTATACATTAATCTCTTTCATTATTTTCAATTTTAACATCATTTGTTTTCTGTTAATTATGTTAAATAATTTGACCATGCTTATTTTTATATTTTCTATACAATTGGAAAAATATTACAATCTTTCTTTTTGGTTAAAATATGCTATTACTTCTTCTACTTTTATAGAAATATTTTAAAAGTTAAAATTCAATTTTAAACCCTAATCTTATTTTTCAATTTAAAAGTTCTAGTCTAATAATTATCATAGTTGGTTGTTTCTATTAAAATTTATCAACTTTACATGTTTATTTTGGTCAATCATATGACATGTCATATGAGGTAGCTTAATCAACATATTAAATTGACAAATTTTGAGAAAAAAATACTAATAATTTTAATGATTGGACTGGGATTTTTAAATCAAAACAGTGGGAGGACTTAATTTCTAGCTTTTTAAGTATATGAACCAAATATCAAATTTTGTCCAAGTACAAGGACTAATAGCATATTTTAACCTTTTCTTTTATCTTTTTAAATATAAAATTAAAAAGTTTGGTTAGATATACAAAAAGTCTCAAGGTGAATTATTTGACGGAACTAAAAAAAAAAAATTAGTGTGAGATCTAGAAATACACACATTTCGAAAAGTAGAGAACATAAAATAATCAAAAATATAGTAAAGAGACTAAATTCGTAAAAAATATATAGTACAAGGACTTTCTCTACAATTTAACAAAACACAAATGTGTACTATAAACATATACCATAAAGACCGGTTTGTTCATCATTGTGGATAAGCTAGCTAGCTTGAAAGAACAAGTTCTTAAAAAAAATCCTACTTGTCTATAAAATTATATTCAGAAACTGCTTATCCTAATTTGACACACCAACAATTTAGTGGTGTGTCCCATGAAACAATAAGATTTTGATGCAAATAGGCTCTACAATTAGAGAGGCAATAAGTTGTTGTACTTGGAAAGATGGTGAAAACCATGGCCAATTTGTCTAATACATGCTGAATGGATCCCACAAAATAGAAGCATACATAAAATCTAATGGATGTTGCCAATTCATTAAGTGAATGATTGGAGTAAACAAGTTTGATGTATAGGAGGGGAAACAATTTTTAGTTATTTATTTGTAGTTATATTTTGTTTTGTAGTGCAAAATAAAAAGAGAAGAGGGGGCAGATGCAATGCATTCAAGAAATTGAGGGTGCAATAAGGAGAGGAAGACAGCTTGAAATGGGCCATGTAATGCCCCCAAGAGGACGGGCAACGTGGGGGTTCTAGGACCTCTTTGAGTGATACTTGATAAGGGCTTGTTAACCTTTAATTTAAAGCCACTTTTATTACTCTTTCCCCCAATCAAAATCCACCTCTTTAGACCAAGTCTTTTGCTTGTGGGTGAAAGTGTCATAAAGGTACTTGTACTAAGATTGAATTGCATTTTGTTCCCTCTACTAAAAAAGGATAAATTAGTCATTGCACATTAGCTCAAAGAGTAAACTGATCTTTCTGTTAAAAAACCATCCATTTCTGTTGTTAAAATTTGATCTCTATACGTCAGCATGAGATACATGGCGCGCAATGTGTCACTGTCTAGTTGTTTCGTTAGCCACACCAATTTTTAATAGAAATGATCAATTTACCTTTTGATCTAATATACAATAACTAATTTGTTTATTTTTTAAGTAGAGGAAGCAAAATACAATTTAATTCCTAGTATAGGAACATCCATAATAATTTTACCTGGATCTAACATGCATGAACAAGGAAAAAGTCGCCTCAAATTGGAAAGTCGCATTGTAACTAAAAGGATAGGTTTTGATGTAGGTTTAGGGTCACATATTAGGTAGATGAGAAGAGGTAACCACTTAGGGCAAGTTCAAGGATCCAAGTACAGTAGGCTTAGTCAGTGGAGGAGGTGGTTAGCTAATCATGCTTCTTATTATAACTCCCACTGCTATATAAAAAATGGCATTGAACCTTCTTGCATGCATGCTTCTATATCTTTGTTTTAAGCATTCAAAACCTAAAGCTCAACTCCAAAAAGTTGATCCTAAAGTATCTTTATCAACATTTTTGCAACTACTTTAATTAGCGGGAGTTTTTTGAGGAGGGGAGAGCATAAAACAATAACATTATAAATTTCAATGTTATTCAAGAATCAATTATGATACCAATTCGATAAAAGGTAAAAATCAATTAACCAGTGAATTTATACAGATCAATTGAATCATGCTACATTAGTTGAATCAATAGTTAGATCGAGATACAAAACTGATTTATTGATGGTTGAATTAAATTTTACTTTTTTAATTATTTTAATATTTTTTTTGAATGAATTGAATTAATTAAACTGATATAACCCGATTGACCATCTATCCAATTTCAAAAACATTAATAAACCCATAGCGAAAAGAAATTAAAGACCATTGGTCAAAGGAAAAAAAAAAAAGGCAATTACTGCAAATCCAATTATAAAATTCCTCAATCTCAAAAAAGTTATATAAAGCCAAATCATACAATAAAGATGATGCACTATATATCGTGTTTCATGTTTGGTTTCATGTAAGAGGATCTTCATATTAGGATTTGGTCTAACTTTACGTTAAATTATGTGAACCCTAAACCTACAAAAACATATATTATAATATATGTTAAGGATCAATTATATTTGTAAATAAAAGTTATACTTTACATATATTATAATTGTAAACAAAAACATATATTATAATTTTTAGGTTGAATTTCACTATTTTTCCCTGTATTTTGTGAAAACTATAGATTTAGTCCTCTATTTTAATTTGATCAATTTTAATACATATACTTTTCAAATTTTGAAATTAGAATCCTAACCCAAATAGTAGCAATTAAATGCGTTTGGTTAAATCCAATTACTAGTCATTTACTATGTGTATAGTTGTAAATTTAGTCCAAATTCTCCAATTGAATCATTCTAAGTCCATATATTTTTTCAAAATTTGAAAACCCCATCTTGACGTAAATGACAGTTGTTAATCCATTCACTAAATTTTTAGTGAGCAATATGTGAAAATAGCAAACTGACATATCATTACACATAAGATAATATATTTGCCACATCATATTTTAGAAATAACAAAACTTAACCAATTTAATAGTTATCCTTTGGTGAGGACTAAAATTTTAAAGTTCGAAAAGTACAAGGATTAATAGATGATTTAACTAAAATTTTAATTAAAAAGGAAATGTTGGTAATGAAGTTTGTAACAACATTGGAGTGTGAAAATGCTGACTTTTAGGTTCCAGCTAAATTAAAGTAAAATCGAAATAGATGTTTTAACAAGAGATGTTTCTGAATACGTCAAAAAAAAGAACATGTTATTTAATAGACAAATGTGGAGATTGAAGTTGTGGTAGATAATTATCCTTAATGAGAAGTGTAGGGAAATATATATGTTTTACCTAAAAAACACGAGCAGTGAAATGAAGTGCCACTAGCTAGCTGTCTTGACCATGCATCCAATCCAACAACATTGAGAGTTACCATGTCTTTGACTCATCATGTATTGTTGTTGGGTCTGTTCTCCAAATGTAACCTTATGCCCCAGCCACTATATTTAGACAAAAGAAAGAAAACAAAACTTGCACGTGATGAATGATTTTACAAGGATTTTTTTGTCTCTTTGCTATGTGGGGCAGAAGAGGTACTGCCAGTAATCCTCAAGATATGGATTTTGATCTAAACATTTTTGGACCCAACTTGGACTTTAAAGATTTGGATTATAATGAATGACATTAGTAGGCCCTCAAAATATGGGTTTTGAGACTAACTTAGAAGGCACAGATAAGACTTTAAATGGAATAAGCCCATGCCAGATAGAAGAAAGATTACAATAGGTATGAGTGGAAATGATAAGGATCCTAACTTGATTTCAAGTTCACTTGCACATAGTGAGGTTATTTGTGTTGCTTTTTAATTTGTGAACACAACAAATAAAAGAGTATAAAGGTCTTATACATTGGAAATACAACCCAAACAAAGAAAGCGATGTCGACTAAAAAAAGCAATATGAACACTTGACAAAAGCCAAATTATATTGGAATTTTTTTTGAATCAAGGATTAAATGCCATCATCATGGATACTAGACATATCATTGGTATCAAAGCGACGTCGTCAGGTGCCAGCCACTAGGACAAAGAAGACGAATTGGTGTGTTATAACACCATCAACGATCTTGTTCTTCCTAGAGCTCAATTTAAGGTTTTGAAGTATATTGAATTGTTATGATCAAATGTAAACAAAAGAGTCAATCAAGTCACCACAGCTCGGCATAAGCGAGTCATTGTAGACCAAGAGAACACGAGTCTTACTGACTCGTAAAACTTCTTTCAAGGGAGGAGTCAAAGGAAAAACCTATTGCCTTAATATTATTTGAATAATTCACTTGCTAGAAAAAAGAGGTGGTTGACGAAGGGAACAAGGGTGTTGGAGGATGAGTGGAAAGATAGTGCTAAAGATCTCCAACAAACAAGGCACGAAATGTCCTATGTAGAGTCGTCACTAATCAATTTTAGGCTAGTGTGATTAGTCACCTATGAGTATATTCAATTTATGATTTACTTAAGTGTAAACTAATGAAAACCTTAAAAGAACAGACTCAAGTCTATGTTATCGTATTTAGGTTCAAGCATATAGGTATGTGTAGGGAAGGATTAGCCCTTATAAAAATGTCGTAGCCTTGTAATGTCCAAACTTGAACCTTAAAGTCTTTTTCAATAAAAGGGTAGTTAGGTAGGTATTGATTTCCCTTTTTCCATGTGTAGATATTTTAGTAGTGATACTAATACCACTTCTCAAGGTATCAATTCAGGACCACTCTCAAACACTCAATTGGTTACTAACTTGTACTTGTATTAATACCTTTATTGTGGGTATCAATACCTAATTGTAGAGCATTCTCTAAGCAAGATCAAAACACGTTTATAACTTTCAACATTAGATATTCCCTCTCCAATATTCTTAAATACTTCTAAAGTACCTAATGATAAGAAATGCTACATGAAACATCTTATAATTGGATATAACCTCACATGATAGACCCATTTCAATTATTCTTATTACCATGTTACCACATTCTAGCCAACTAGGAACTTCTCCTCTCAAACATATCATTTCATTAGAATAATCCATCCAATTATCCATGCCAACTCATAACTCATATAGAAACATTATAAGGCACCTTATTATGTAACCCAAGGGCAAAGCAAAAAAATTTGGATTGTGAGGTCAACTTTTTAAAATTAAAATGTTTATGAAAGTCATATAAATTAAGTAGACTTTCTTTTAGAATATTTTTCCATTATTGTTAAACATTTAAAATAAATATGTCTAAACATAAAGGTTTTTATGAAGTCAATATATCACTCAAGTAATTTTCTTTCACAAAATAAACACCAGTTAAGTGCTTTTTATTTTCTTGAAAATGCAATATATCAATTTTCCAAACATAAGATTCACAATAGTCACACTACCAACAACAATTTCTAAATAAAACATTAAATTTCTAATCAATCTTAATTTTTCAAGGGTTCAGATTAATCAATCTTAATTTCTCCAATGATTTGTATTAATCAACCTCTAAAATTATTACCCAATCATGATGTTAAGAATCTCATACAAATTCAATAATTGTAAAATCATTCAATAAATAAATAAAAACCTAAATCTTGCATAAAAAATCCTACTCTATCATAAGAAAAACACAATCCTAATTTTCTAGAGATTAATCAATAAAGCATGAAAAGAAAAGAAAAATATTAACATGAACTATTGAAAGATTAACACCTATCTTTTAAAAATTCTAATAAAAGAAATTTGAGGAAAAAGTGATAAGTGTTGGAAGAAATTAAAAGAATTAGGATTTTTAAATTTTAGTGATAGGGAGAAATTCATTTATTTTATATAAAATAGTTTATTTTATAAAAATCTTTTTCAAAAATTTTAGTGGGAACGATTTCTTGTGGGGTCATTTTCATTTTATTTTTTTGAATTAATGCATAAATTATATAATTATAAGTAATATTTACTTCTTCTTTTTTATGGGGTCAATCGACCCTACAACCATCAAATTTGGCTCCACCATTGATGTAGTCTATGTTCGTGCCAATTATACCATTTGAGTAAAATAGCAAAATAGATCAAAACCTATAATATACATTGCCTTGGATGAGGCTTTGATGTTGTATAATTCAGAAGCAATCTTTATGAGTCGTTCTTCAACCTACGTAAGAAAAAATAAATTTGTACGCTAAGCATTCAAGAATATTTAGGTAGTATTTGAAAAGTCACTTAATAATTAAATTTGGGTGTAATTGTTTGTAATTACATGAAGATGGCATGTTTCGCAACTATTGTAATTGTGGGTCCCACTGAAATGGGTGTAATTACAAGTAACATGAAATGGGTGTAATTGCAATTACAATTTCGACTTTATGAGGAGGGTGAGAATTGGAGTAATTATGCGTAATTACACCTAAATTTAATTTTAAAAAATCACTTTATACAAGTTTAACTTATAGCTTTTTATATTATAAGCATAAACACATATGCGTGTTTGGAATAATTACAAGTGTCGAAACTATTTTTTTTGGAAAACGGGCCGACTTTAAAAAGAAAAATAGAGTCGCCACCAATCTTTTTTTGAAGTGTAATTGGGTCACCTTATAAAACATTTTGGTCTACGAATCTTAAGAAAACAGGTCCGGAAGTCGGTTACGCACAAGGAAGAATTATCACCCTCGCGACGCCCAAAATTAGTACCTTATTGATTGATAAATGTCCTAATATCGGAAATTGAAAGAGATTTTAAAATACGAATCCTTTAGAAAATGTTTGGATAATTCGAGTTGGATATCGAAATTTTCTTGTTCCGAAAGAATGAAATATCACATCCAGCACATTAGGATACGATGTTTCAAACCCTTTACACCAAGATCATTTCATGATTTCCAAAATTCATGCTTTGCAAATTTAAAAAGGGTATTCTGTTATTTGGCCAAACGAAAAAACCGAAACCCAGCACGTTAGGGCACGATTTCTCGAATTTTCAAACATGAAATATTGCCTTATTTTTGAAGTTAAGAAAACACGATCAAAATTTTAAAAGGATATTTAGTCATTTGGATGAATGAAAAATCGAAACCCAAAGACGTTAGGGCACAATTTCTCAAGTTTTCAAAAGCTCTTCAATAAGCAATTATGAAATTGACCGAGAATGCATTTATTCGATTTTTTGGGCTAAAAGTGATATGACCGTATTAGCCAAAACGTTGGAGTTTAAACCATAATGTAATAATAAGAACCACACAAGCATAATATCGAGCATGAAATAAAAATACATGGTACTAATACTACAGTAAAAAAATAATACATATCAATCCAAATAAACAACGACATGAAATGAAAAAAAACTTATTATAAAAGTATATATAAGTAATAATATAGAAAAATGTTTGAAATAAACAAAACTATAAAATAAGTACTTTAAAAGAAAAATTATATATTATGGGTTTTAAGAATATATGTACATAAATAGATTTAGGAAAAAAATAACATGAAATCAATAATATATATATATATATATATATAATAAAAAACTATTTAGTATGAATAACATATATATATAAAAATGATAATAAAAAATAATACTAATAATACTAATGAATATAATAATAATGATGAAGTTAATTATAAAAAAGGTAATAATAATATTAAAATAATAATTATAATAGTAGAATAATAATAACTGAAGGGGTAATAATAATATAAATGAAAATAACAATAAAAGTAGTAGTAAAAAAAGAAAATGGTATTAATAATAAAATAATAGTAATAATATTAAAACTAATAGTGATAAATAAAAAATAATGGTAGTAAAAAATAGAAATAATATTGGCCATATCAAAATAATAGGAATAATAAAAATAGCAATTATAATGTAAATAATAAAAATACTAATAGTACTAATAATAATAAATATAATATTAATAATAAATATAATTATAGTAATAATAATATACTTATATAAAATAATGGTAATAATACAAATAATAATAATAATACAAAGGTATATAATAATAACGCGAAAGTTAATTAAAGACAAAAACTATAGTAGTAATAATATTAAAATAATAGTTGTACGACCCAATTTTAGCCCATACCAAAAACCAGAATAAACCAAAAAATAAATAATAAAGTCCTTTTAATAAAAAAAAGTCCAAGTTTACAAAAAGGCCCAAAATTAAACTACCCAAGCCCAAACACTAAACCCAAACGGACCCAAACCTAGACCTAGCCCGTTTAGCCCAAACCTTAACACTTTTCAGCTACCAAACCTAAACAAAAAAAAAAAAAAAGATGAAACCCTAGCCGCCAAGAGTCTCGCACGAACGCCACGTCACCCCACGCCAAACCACCTCCGAACCTCCGCGACGTGCCTCCTCCACCTCTCGATCACACACTGCAGAAAAGGAGGACAAAGCAACAAGCAAGCAGAATAGATTTTATTAAAAAAAGTTTGATTAAAAGATGAATTTGGAGCCCAATGAGTTGAAAATTTGAAAATAATTAAAAAATTATATAAATATAAGGGTTAAATTTTTTTATAGGGGCTAAATTTCCTTTTTATTTATATTTAATAATTATTTAATTTATTTTAATTTTAAAAATTATAAAATAAATTTTTGTTTAAAAATATAGAAAATAAATATTTATTTTTTTAAAAATTAAAAATAAAAAATAAAAATTTTTAAATAAATAATTTAGGTAAACATATACAAAAAAAAAAAAGGTCAAAATTAAAGCCTTTTTTTTTTAATCATATTTGGGAGCCCAAAATTTAATTAAAATGGTAGCAATTCTCAATACTTAATTTTTAAAAAAAACCCGTTTTTTTTAAATTAAAACAATAATTGTTAATTGTATAGTAGAAAAATAAATTTTTTATATTTTTTTAATTATATCTTGAAAATTTAATTAGTGAGTTTAAAAAAATTAAAATTTCAAATAATTTTGTTTTTTTTAACAATCTGGGCTCAAAGAATCCTGGGTTCCTTTGAGCATGTAGACCACAAATCTTGTAACCTCGGCCCAACTCGGGTTGATCCAGTCTGGGTCCCTGCCCAGGAAACTCCAGACTCTTGGGGTGTTAGTATTAAACACCCATTCATTTAATAAAAAATATTTATTATTAACGTTAAAAAATAATAAGGGAAAAAATATAATTTTAAAAAAAGAAAATAAAAAATGTATCTTTTTTAAATTTTAAAAAAAAAAACAAAAAATTTTAAAATTTTTATTTAATAATAAAAAAAAATAAACACTTTAATTTTTTTTTTTAAATCCTTTAAAAATTAAATTTAAATTTTTTAATTATTTTAAAAAAAAAACAAATAACAATTAAAAATTAAATATATTAAAAAAAAAATCAAAAAAAATATTTAAAAGGTTTTACAAAAAAAAATTGGCTTTGAAGGGCACGGAACCAATCGCAAATTTTTTAAAAAAATTTTGTAAATTCCAACCTTTCCAAAAAAAAAAAAAATCAGTTAATGACTTCTTTGTCCGATCCATTTAACCCAATTTATCTATTCAACTTCCCTATTACAAGAACGTTTCAACAATCCTTTAAAAGGTAAAAATGTGGAACGTTAAGGAAAATAATTTTTTTTAAATTTAAAATATTTTTATTAAAAAAAATTTAAAAAAAATTTTTAAATTTTTTTAAAATAATTTAGTTAAAAATTTTTTAATATTACTTTAAAAAAAAAAATATCCTTTTTTGTTTAGGAATTATTTTTTGTTATGAGAAAAAAAAAGAAGAACAAAGTAGATTGAAGGTTTTTTTCATTAAATTACGAGAAAAATATATTCGAGAAAGCTTTTAAAAAAATTTTTTTATGTACGGGTAAATCTAATGTTAGTGAATGAATTAATTTTGAATTTTTAATAGTTACGAAAGTTCCAATAAAAGTTAAAGTCGAAAAGGAATAATAGTGATGGTTTCAGCTTTAAAATCTATATTTATTTATTAAAAAACCCATCCCAAAAATTTTTTTTTTTCCATAGATTTTATAAATTTTATCTTTTATTGTATTTTTTAACTATTTTTACAATAAATAAAAAATAAAAATAAATTGGATTTACCTCCGCTTTTTTCTTTTATTACTTGCCTTTTTAAAGTTTAATTTCATAAAAAAAAATAAATTTTGTTTTTTTTAATAATTAAAAAATTACAACACTAATGCCCTAATTTCAAATTGATACTCTTTAAAATCAAAAGAATATTTCAACAATTCGAATATTCCTAAAAACTATTAAAACAAACAAAAAACACATTAAAAAATTTGAAAAAAAAATAAAAAAACTCTAATGTTGTTTAAAAAAAAAAAACTTGTTGATAAAAAATTTCTTATTTTAATTAAATGAAAATTAAAACAAAAAAAATTTCCTTAATAAATATTTCTAGTTAGAAATCAGAATTTATCCCTAAATAAAACTTTTTAAAAATTTCATTTAATAATTTTCCAAAAAAATTAATTTATTTTTTTATTTTTTATTTATTTTTTATTAAATTCTTTTTTTTATGAAAATATTTTTTGTAAATTTTTTAATTTAAATAATATTTAACCATTTTTATTAAATAATTGTTTTAAATTATTTTTTTTAGTAATATAATTTAAAAAATTTATGGGTTTAAAAAGGTATTTTTAACAAAATTTCAAGATTTACTTTTTTTTTTAAAAATAAAATTGTTTAAAAAGATTTGAAAAAAATAAATTAAAAAAAATAAAAAAAAATAAAAAGTTATTTAAAAAAAACAACGTTTTGATAAAATTAAAAACTAAATTAATTCATTATTGCCAAAATTTAAGATAAATTTGAAGGAAACGCATTATAGCCAAAATAAAAGTCATTAATGAAATTGGAAATTTTTTTTTTTTTTTTAAAAAAAAGGGATAAATGAAGGATAAGGCACCCAGGAGGGTGCTTTTAGGTGTACTTAATTAAAAATACATGGTACTAATACTACACGAAAAAATAATACATATCAATCCAAATAAACAACGACATGAAATGAAAAAAAACTTATTATAAAAGTATATATAAGTAATAATATAGAAAAATGTTTGAAATAAACAAAACTATAAAATAAGTACTTTAAAAGAAAAATTATATATTATGGGTTTTAAGAATATATGTACATAAATAGATTTAGGAAAAAAATAACATGAAATCAATAATATATATATATATATATATATATAAAAAACTATTTAGTATGAATAACATATATATAAAAATGATAATAAAAAATAATACTAATAATACTAATGAATATAATAATAATGATGAAGTTAATTATAAAAAAGGTAATAATAATATTAAAATAATAATTATAATAGTAGAATAATAATAACAAGGGGTAATAATAATATAAATGAAAATAACAATAAAAGTAGTAGTAAAAAAAGAAAATGGTATTAATAATAAAATAATAGTAATAATATTAAAACTAATAGTGATAAATAAAAATAATGGTAGTAAAAAATAGAAATAATATTGGCCATATCAAAATAATAGGAATAATAAAATAGCAATTATAATGTAAATAATAAAAATACTAATAGTACTAATAATAATAAATATAATATTAATAATAAATATAATTATAGTAATAATAATATACTTATATAAAATAATGGTAATAATACAAATAATAATAATAATACAAAGGTATATAATAATAACGAAAGTTAATTAAAGACAAAACTATAGTAGTAATAATATTAAAATAATAGTTTACGACCCAATTTTAGCCATACCAAAACCAGAATAAACCAAAAATAAATAATAAAGTCCTTTTAATAAAAAAAGTCCAAGTTTACAAAAGGCCCAAAATTAAACTACCCAAGCCCAAACACTAAACCCAAACGGACCCAAACCTAGACCTAGCCGTTAGCCCAAACCTTAACACTTTTCACTACCAAACCTAAACAAAAAAAAAAAGATGAAACCCTAGCCGCAAGAGTCTCCCAACGCCACGTCACCCCACGCCAAACCACCTCGAACCCTCCCTGACGTGCTCCTCCACCTCTCGATCACACACTGCAGAAAGGAGGACAAAGCAACAAGCAAATGAATAGATTTTATTGTAAACCCGCTATAGAAAGCCAAATCAAAATCTGTAAAGGGGGGTTCTTTTGTTCAGATATACAGAGGGGATATACGTTCTAAAGAAAGAAGCAATACAAATATTTTGGAATACACAAAAAGATTCGAAAGAATGTCAAATTTGCAAGGTCTTTGTTCTCTTGTTTTTTTTTCTCCTTTTTCTCTTTATTTTCGTTTGAAAATATATATACATATTGAAATAAAAAAGAAAAAACTTACTTTTTAAAATTCGCCACCATGTACTAGAGCGAAGACTAGATGACGGTGGCCGGAGACTCGCCTATGGACTCACCGAAAATCGCAAGGGAGAGAGAGGGGGAGAGAAAAGTTTTTGGTTTTTTGAAGAAAAAGAAAGAAAAATGAATTTTTTGTCAAAAATTTTACTTATATAGGAAGGGTGAAACGATGTCGTTTCACCTGGGCCATTAAACACAAAAACAACGTCATTTTAAGATGGGTCGGCTAACCCGACCCAATCCACCATGGATCCGCGTGTTTTTCTTAGGGAGGGGCTAATTGCATTTAGCCCTCCTCTTTCCATGGCTTCATAATTTGGTTTTTTATTCAGATTTGGCCCAAAAGTTCGCTCCTCATTTCAATCGAGTCCTCGCTGAGCTAGAGTTTCAAAGAGTGGGGTTTATTTCTATTTTGGTCCTCTAAGTTGCACGCGTATTTCAATTCTTGCTTTATCATTATTTGTTTTAAATTCGCCCTAAATATTCTTTTCAACCCAATTTGGTCCCTTTTCGATTATTTTGCTATTCTACCATTAAATTAATTGTTTTGTTATTTTTTTATTACCATCTGCTTATATGTATATATCCTTGTTTACTTTAATTTCTTATATATTATGATTATACCCATTATTTTATTGTTGTTAAATACTTTTATTTTCTTTTTATTATTAGTGTTTTATTAATACTATTATTTTCTTATTTTCTTATTATTTTTATTTATTTATTATTATTATTATATACATATTCTTGTTTGCTTTAATTCTTTTAACTATATATTATTGTTTTTATTATTTTTTTAGTATTACTTTAATTATTATTATAGTTACCGCTTTCACTTTTTTTAATATTATTGTTGTTGTTTTATTGATAAATGTTATTTTAAATTTACTAGTACTATTATTATTATAATTATATACTTTCTATTATATGTACTATGATTTTATATATTATTTTGCTTATTTCTTTTGTATATTATTATATTTTCATTTTCATTGTTAATATTTTTTTTACTACTTTTTAATACTATTAATTCTAATATTATTACTATTATTTTCTTATTGATATTTTTATTTTGTTTTTTTTTCTAAATTCATAAAAAGGGTTTTACAAAGGTAATATTTCGTGGTTGGAAGTTCGAGAAATTGTGCCCAATCGTCTTTGGTTTCGATTTTTCGTCGTTCGATCACTAAATACTCTTTAAAGATTTTGATCATGTTTTTGAAAATAAGGCAATGTTTCGTGTTTGGAAGTTCGAGATTCGTGCCCAATCGCATCGGGTCTCGATTTTCTATTCGTCCAAACAACTAAATATCCTTTGAAGATTCTTTATCGTATTTCTTAAATAAAGGTAATATTTCATGATTGGAAATTCAAGGAATCGTGCCCAATCGTCTTTGGGTTTCGTTTTGGTTTGGCCAAATAATGAAACATCCTTTTAAAATTGCAAGACAAGAATTTTGGAAATCATGAAATGATCTTGGTATCGATAGTTTGAAACATCGTGTCTATCGTCTTGGATGTGGTATTTCAACTTTTCGAACAAGAGAGTTTTGATATCTAATGTGAGTTATCTAAACATTTTTAAAGATTCACATTTTAAATTTTTTTTTTAATTTTTGATATTAAGGACATTAATCAATCAATACGGTACCAAATCAGGCGTTGAGGGTGCTAATCCTTCCTCGTAGGAATCGACTCCGAGCCGTTTTCTTAAAATTCGTAGACCAAAATGTTTTATAAGTGGCCCAATCACACTTCAAAAATATTGGTGGCGACTCGCTTTCTCTTTTTCAAAGTCGGCCCGCTTTCCAAACAAAAATGGTTTGACACTTGCGACTCCAATCGGGGACAAATAAGAGAGTCAAGTAAATTTGGTTGATTAATGTCCTTTTATCGAAAATAAATTTTTGATTTCGTTTTTCATTTGCATGAGTCTGTCGCGTCATATATCTACTTTGGTTTGAGACACATAGAATATTTTTGCATTTATATTGCATGACCGTTATGGTCACACCCTTTAAGTGGGAGCGAGAAGCTATGCTTTCGTGAGGTTTTCACCTCCGCATGGGCTAGGGGACTACTCCCGGGATACATTCGTACCTATGATTCCGTAAGGTTTTCACCTCCGCATGGCCATAGGGAAATGTATTCCCCTGAACCGAACTCGATCTGTATGAGCCTATAAGGGTGAGGATTGAGGAATCTTCGGTTCGTACCCTTCCTTTAGAACTAAACCACATATAGTGAACCCTAAGAGCTTACCTTAGGTAGAGCCATGCTACACCTTAGTGGTTACCCATACAGTGGTTTGACATTTTTTACTTGCTTTGGTTGCTATTATGCGATACTACCTGTTTTATTTTGGCCATGTTTGCATATCATTTCATACTTAAAAGGCATCGGTTCCTATTTTAATTACTAAGTTAGAAGGCTTGTTATGGAGAACGAATTCCTTGATAAAGTAGAAGATAATGTGGCGTGTATATGGTCGACTTGAGAAGGATAGCGTATATGTGACTGCTTTTATGTAAAGGATTTTGTTCTTTAAATAAGTTTTCTATAAGAAATTGAACCAGAATCGACATCTTTTTGCATTCATATCATGCATTTACATTGCATTTATCATATGCATTTAATATCGCAAAACAACCTTATTAACTAAAGATAATATTATAATGACCCTGGAACATCATTACTACACACGAATGTAGAAACGGCTAAGGATATAATGAAAACCTTGAGTATCAACGTCGTATTCGAGGAGGGATCGAATGAAGGAAACCTAGGAGGCATTCGCCCCTTTGAGCCTGGAAGTGTTCTAAACAACGGATCAGAAAGAAATTCTTGTAGTTTTTAGAGCTGACATAGAGTAACGTTCAAAACAGACTTGTTGTTTTAAGCCTAGAAACAATAAGAATCTTTTGTGAAATAGGCTCATGTTCAAACATTTTTATTTTTAATAAAAAATGCATTCTTGTGTTTCATGCCAAGCAAATATGTTTTCATTTTTTTGTGTCATACTATACATTATTTTGTCTTTTTGGGGATTTCTTCCATTCTTCATCATCCTAAGAAATGTTTATTCTTTGGAATTTGCCTTCGTACCTACAATGGGTCCCCAAATATCGATGTCATGAGCAACGCTGTTACAGACTCCCTTCTGAGTGAGATATGAGTCTAAAAGGATCCAAGGATTTTGAAAATATCAGAGATTGTAACTTATCTTTTGATTTGTTAAGGATGGTAGAGCAAAATGAGAATAGACTCTACCATACAAAGGGTCAGTGGACATTGCGAGTCAAGGAAAAGAGTGAAACATTACCCACCATAGAAACAAAGCGAGACGACATTGAGTTATTCAAAGAATTCAAAGATGTCTTTGTGTGATCGCATCAAGATATGCCTAGGCACGATGAGGCTACCATGAAAGGGAGATTTCGTCAGTGTTGCCGTAAATGCCAAATTGAGAAGACATAACTTATATGCTTTTTCTATACATGGGGCATAGATGTTACGGGGATGATTTTGTCAAAAGTATCTAGTTGACGCCTATTCATTTTTGTGATTGTCAACGATTCCACTAAGAGGGTGAGGGTCGGTTCCTATGACAAAGTTACAGGGTCAATCATCAAGTTCAATTTCAATTTCGAGTTCAAGTTCGAATTTAAAAAAAAATAAAACAAAACAAAAGAAAAGAAAAGAAAGAAAGAAGAAAAGAAAAGAAAGAAACCATTCAAAAAAAGATTTTGAAAGATGATGGAAACTCAGAATATTGGCATAGACTAGTTACCATTTACCTCTATGCTTCGAATGTTGGCGAGGACTTCCACCGGCAACACCCTTCTCATTGGTTTATGGATGGATACAGTCTTGCCCATCAAGTACTCGTTAGATTTTGTCGAATCAAGTTGGACGAAGGAATGGGTTCACTCTCGTATGATCAACTCAAACGATCGAGGAAAAGGTTAGGCCAACCGTCATGGTCAAATGTACCGAAACAAATGATACAGGCTTATAACAAAAGTTCACCCCAGAGTGTTCTATAGATTCTCCCTAGGCAAAAGGACTTCAGAGGAAAGTAGATGGGAATGACCTATGTCAAAAAGAGGGTCTTTTATAGAGGAGCATTGATACTAGCCAAGATGGACGGCAAGAGTCAGTCGAACCCAGTTAATGCAGGCTCAGCCAAGAAACACTTCGCTTAAGAAGGAAATAGGCCAAGGCAAAAACCCATAAAGGGCGCTTTAAAGTTTTTCGCAAAAAAAAAAAACGGAGAGGCCAAGGTGAAAACCCGCAAAGGGCACTTTGAGACCAAAGGGGCTTTGAGTCGAAAACCTAAAAAAAGGGCGGCTCAAATTATGATCAAATCGTGATGGGGCACACAGTAGTTTTGCTGCGCTTGAATTAACAATGAGGAAGTATGTTACATCTTGGGGCATCGACAAAGTACTCTGAATCCCCTAGACACATATTATGCTTAAATGGTCCTCAAGAAGTTTGAACAAAGAAGCTCATGCTGTAATATCTGGGGCACCTAGTTTTCATCTTACCCATTCTAAATTTGTTCATTTCAAGATACATTACCAATAAATTTCCTTTTTGATTGCATTTTGCTATCTTATTTATTTTAAGCTATACTCCTAATTAGTTTTTTCTTGTCTATTATTATGGTCTTTTTCAAGCATTTTTCATTGAAATAATGATTACTGAACTAATAATGCTTTCACAAAGAAGTTTTGCATATTACTCGAAAGTCTCTAAAAATACAAGATTCGAAATAGGACAATTGTTTAGAACTAACTAGCTTAAAAGGCTCTGAGCACTTCGAGATAAGGGCCTAAGCAAAGATTTACATCTTGATTCTCCGTTAGAAGTATCATGAACAAAAGACATACGTTAGAGATGTCACCTTAATAAATGGCAAGCAACGCATACCTCAAGTGTTAAAATTGGATCATTCTCATAACATTTTGTATTCATTCATAACATTCATAGTATATATGGTTAGGAGCATTTTTCATGACATCCTAATCATTTGGTATAAGTATATACCCCATGAAATTAATTCTACAGGTAGGTTCCCTAGAGGACAATGTAGCAAAGTTAATGGGAGTTAAAGAAGCAGATCTAATCCCACCGAAGAGGTGGAACAGATCGAAGACGATGAGTCTTAATTCCCTAAGCAGTAGGGTAACAGGCCGAAAATAGCAGATCTTATCCCACCGAGCAGGAGGGAACAGATCAAGACGATGAGCCTCAATTCCCTAAGCAGAGGGTAGAAGGTCGATATGCACCTTATCCCACCGAAAGGAGTGGAACAGTCAAAAACGATGAGCCTCAATTCCTTAAGGCAGGGTAGCAAGTAAGAAAACAGATCTTATCTCTATGAAAGGAGTAAGCGATCGAAAGACAAGCCTTATCTTTACCGAAAGGAGTGGAGCGAGTTGAAGATACTGATTCTATCTTCACCGAAGCGGAGTGAAGCGGATTAAAGACAATGATCTTATCTCTACTGCGAAGAGTAGAGCGATCGAAAGATCAAGCCTTATCTCTATTGAGCAGGAGTGGAGCGAAGTTAAAGATAGATCCTATCTCCACCGAGAGAGTGGAGCGGATTGAAGATAATAAATCTTATCTCATCGAAGCAAGAGTAGAGCGGATCGAAAGACAAGCCTTATCTTCACCGAAAGGAGTGGAGCAAAGAGGATAGTAAATCCTATCTCCACCGAAAGGAGGAGCGGATTGAAGATAATGATCTTATCTCTATCGAAAGGGAGTAGAGCGATCGAAAGACCAAGCCTTATCTCTACCGAGTAGGAGTGGAGCAAAGCTAAAGATAGTAGATCCTATCTCTATGAAAGCGAGTGAGCAGATTGAAGATAATGATCTTATCTCTCTGAGTAGGAGTAGAGCAGATCGAATGATCAAGCCTTATCTTCACCGAAAGAGAGTGGAGCGGATTGAAGATAAAGATCTTATCTCTACCTGAGGAGTAGAGCGATCGAAGATCGAAGCTTTATCTCCACCGAAAGGAGTGGAGCAAAGCTAAAGATAGTAGATCCTATCTCCACTGACAGGAGTGGAGCGGATTGAAGATAACGATCTTATCTCATCGAGTAGGAGTAGAGCGATCGAAAGATCAAGCCTTATCTTCACCGGCAGGAGTGGAGCAGCTAAAGATAGTAGATCCTATCTCCACCGAAGCAGAGTAAGCGGATTGAAGATACAGATCTTATCTCTACCGAGCAGGAGTAGAGCGATCAAAGACTAAAGCCTTATCTCCACCGAAGGAGTGGAGCAAAGTAAAGATAGTACATCCTATCTCCACGAGAGAGTGAGCGGATTGAAGATAACAGATCTTATCTCTACTGAAAGGAGTAAGCAGATTGAAGATCGAAGCCTTATCTCCACCGGCAAGAGTGGAGCAGCTAAAGATAGTAGATCATATCTCTACGTAGGGAGTGGAGCGGATTGAAGATAACAGATCTTATCTCTACTGAGCAGGAGTAGAGCAGATCGAAAGATTAAAGCATTATCTCCACTGAGCAGGAGTGGAGCAGGCTAAAGATATAGATCCTATCTCCACTAAGCAGGAGTGGTGCGGATTGAAGACAACAGATCTTATCTCCACTGAGTAGGAGTGGGGCAGATCGAAGATAATGAACCTTATCTCCACTGAGCAGGAGTGGAGCAGGCCAAAGATACAGATCTTATCTCTACTAAGCAGGAGTAAAGCAGATCGAAAGTAGCAAGTCTTATCTCCATGTATCGGTAATAGAGCAGACTGAAGTTTATAGCCTTATCTCCACTGAGCAGGAGTGGAACAGACTGAATATACAGATCTTATCTTCATTGAGCAGGAGTGAAACAGATCAAAAATTACAAGTCTTATATCCATGTATCGGTAATGGAGTAGACTGAAGTTTATAGCCTTATCTCCACTGAGCAGGAGTGAAGCAGGCATAATATACAGATCTTATCTTCATTGAGCAATAGTGAAGTAGATCGAAAATTACAAGTCTTATCTCCATGTATCGGCAATAGAGCAGACTGAAGATCCCTGCCTTATCTTCACTGGGCAGGAGTGGAGCAGATCAAAGGGCGGATCCTATCTCCACTGAGCAGGAGTGGAGCAGATCGAAAATTACAGATCTTACCCCCATTGAGCAGGAGTGGGGTAGATCGAGGGTTATAGCCTTATCTCCACTGAGCAAGAGTGGAGCAGGCTGAAAGAAAGCAGACCTTATCTCCACTAAGCAGGAGTGGAGTAGATCGAAGACGATGAGCCTTAATTCCCTAAGCAGTAGGGTAGCGGGTTAAATAATAGCAGATTCTATCATTGAAGCAAAATTCCTATACCCCTGAAGATGTAGTGGATGGAATGAAGCTACAAGAAGTCAAGATTCAATAACACAAGGCAAAATTGGCCCTTTTAAAGTCTTTGCTTCATTCTCGTTACACGACAACAAGCAAAGAAGGGCAGCTGTACGACCCAATTTTAGCCCATACTAAAACCGAATAAACCAAAAATAAATAATAAAGTCCTTTTAATAAAAAAGTCCAAGTTTACAAAAAGGCCCAAAATTAAACTACCCAAGCCCAAACACTAAACCCAAACGGACCCAAACCTAGACCTAGCCGCTTAGCCCAAACTTTAACACTTTTCACTACCAAACCTAAACAAAAAAAAAAAAAGATGAAACCCTAGCCGCCAGCATTTCCACGCCAACGCCACGTCACCCCACGCCAAACAACCTCCGAACCCTTTGCGACGTGTCCTCCTCCACCTCTTGATCACACACTGCAGAAAAGGAGGACAAAGCAACAAGCAAATGTAATAGATTTTATTGTAAAATCCGCTATAGAAAGCCAAATCAAAATCAGAAAGGGGGTTCTTTGTTCGATATACTGAGGGATATCGTCTAAAGAAAGAAGCAATACAAATATTTTGGAATACACAAAAGATTCGAAAGAATGTCGAGTTGCAAGGTCTTTGTTCTCTTTTTTTTCTTTTTCTCTTTATTTTTCGTTTGAAAATATATATACATATTGAAATAAAAAAGAAAAAACTTACTTTTTAAAATTCCCACATGATAGGTAGCATACGACAAGCAGATTGCGGTGGTCAAGACTCACTGATGGACTCACCAAAATCGTAAGGGAGAGAGGGGAGAGAAAAGTTTTGGTTTTTGAAAAAGAAAGAAAATGAATTTTTGTCAAAATTTTACTTATATAGGAAGGGTGAAACGACATCGTTTCACCCGGCCATTAAACACAAAACGACGTCGTTTTGAGATGGGTCGTGACCCAACCCAATCCACCAAGGATCCACAGTGTTTTCTTGAGGAGGGCTAATTGCATTTAGCCCCTCCTTTTCCATGGCTTCATAATTTGGTTTTTTATTCCAGATTTGGCCCAAAAGTTCGCTCCTCATTTCAATCGAGTCCTCGCTGAGTCGCATTTCAAAGAGTGGGGTTTATTTCTATTTTGGTCCTCTAAGTTGCGCATATTTCAATTTACTCCTTTATCATTATTTATTTTAAATTCGCCCCAAATATTCTGCTTTCAACCCAATTTAGTCCTTTTCGATTATTTTGCTATTCTACCATTAAATTAATTGTTTTGTTATTTTTTATTACCATCTGCTTATATGTATATATCGTTGTTTACTTTAATTTCTTATATATTATGATTATACCCATTATTTTATTGTTGTTAAATACTTTTATTTTCTTTTTATTATTAGTGTTTTATTAATACTATTATTTTCTTATTTTCTTATTATTTTTATTTATTTTTATTATTATATACATATTCTTGTTTGCTTTAATTCTTTTAACTATATATTATTGTTTTATTATTTTTTAGTATTACTTTAATTATTATTATAGTTACCGCTTTCACTTTTTTTAGTATTATTTGTTGTTTTATTGATAAATGTTATTTTTAATTTACTAGTACTATTATTATTATAATTATATAATTTCTATTATATGTACTATGATTTTATATATTATTTTGCTTATTTCTTTTTGTATATTATTATATTTTCATTTTCATTGTTAATATTTTTTTTACTACTTTTTTTTAATACTATTAATTCTAATATTATTACTATTATTTTCTTATTGATATTTTTATTTTTGTTTTTTTTTTCTAAATTCATAAAAAAAGGGGTTTTACAAAGGTAATATTTCGTGGTTGGAAGTTCGAGAAATTGTGCCCAATCGTGCTGGGTTTCGATTTTTCGTTCGTCTGGATCACTAAATATTCTTTAAAGATTTTGATCATGTTTTTGAAAATAAGGCAATGTTTCGTGTTTGGAAGTTCGAGAGATTCGTGCCTCAATCGTCGTTGGGTCTCGATTTTCTATTCGTCCAAACAACTAAATATCCTTTGAAGATTCTTTATCGTATTTCTTAAATAAAGGTAATATTTCATGATTGGAAATTCAAGGAATCGTGCCCAATCGTGCTGGGTTTCGGTTTTTGGTTTGGCCAAATAATGAAACATCCTTTTAAAATTGCAAGACAAGAATTTTGGAAATCATGAAATGATCTTGGTATCGATAGTTTGAAACATCGTGCCCTATCGTGCTGGATGTGGTATTTTAACTTTTCGGAACAAGAGAGTTTCGATATCTAATGTAATTTATCTAAACATTTTTAAAGATTCACATTTTAAATTTTTTTTTAATTTTTGATATTAAGGACATTAATTAATCAATACGATTTCAAATCATGGCGTATGAGGGTGCTAATTCTTCTTCAGTCGTAATCGATTCTCGAGCCCGCTTTTCTTAAAATTGTGAGACCAAAATGTTTTATAAGTGGCCCAATTACACTTCAAAAAAGATTGGTGGCACTCGTTTCCTTTTTCAAAGTCGGCCTGCTTTTCCAAACAAAAATGGTTTCACAATAGTAATAAAAAAATAGTAGTGGTAGTAAAAATAAAAGTATGTTAATAATAATAAAATAATAATCGGATTAATAATAATAAGAATTAAAAAATTAATAATTAAAATAATAAAAACCAAAGAAATAAAAAAGAATGAAATTGAACTAAAAATAAAAGTTTGGGGTAATTTTAAAGAAAATAAAAGAGAAAGGGACCTATTTGAATGCGAATAACATGGAGAGACCAAAGGAAATTTTCCTTCCCTCCAAAACGCGACACTTTGTGGGACTAAATTGGAACCGAAGGAAAATTATGGGACAAAATTGAAAATAAAAAAATGTGATTGTAAATCAATATTATTTATTTGTAGTTATATTTTGTTTTGTAGTGCAAAATAAAAGAGAAGAGGGGCAGATGCAATGCATTCAAGAAATTGAGGGTGCAATAAGGAGAGGAAGACAGCTTGAAATGGGCCATGTAATGCCCCCAAGAGGACGGGCAACGTGGGGTTCTAGGACCTCTTTGAGTGATACTTGATAAGGGCTTGTTAACCTTTAATTTAAAGCCACTTTTATTACTCTTTCCCCAATCAAAATCCACCTCTTTAGACCAAGTCTTTTGCTTGTGGGTGAAAGTGTCATAAAGGTACTTGTACTTAAGATTGAATTGCATTTTGTCCCTCTACTAAAAGGATAAATTAGTCATTGCACATTAGATCAAAGAGTAAACTGATCTTTCGTTAAAAACCATCCATTTCGTTGTTAAAATTTGATCTCTATCGTCGAGATGAGATACATGGCATGAATGTGTCATTGTCTAGTTGTTTAAGTTAGCCACACCAATTTTTAATAGAAATGACCAATTTACCTTTTGATCTAATATACAAGAACTAATTTGTTTATTTTTTAAGTAGAGGAAGCAAAATACAATTTAATTCCTAGTACAGGGACATCCATAATAATTTTACCTGGATCTAACATGCATGAGCAAGGAAAAAGTCGCCTCAAATTGGAAAGTCGCATTGTAACTAAAAGGATAGGTTTTGATGTAGGTTTAGGGTCACATATTAGGTAGATGAGAAGAGGTAACCACTTAGGGCAAGTTCAAGGATCCAAGTACAGTAGGCTTAGTCAGTGGAGGAGGTGATTAGCTAATCATGCTTCTTATTATAACTCCCACTGCTATATAAAAAATGGCATTGAACCTTCTTGCATGCATGCTTCTATATCTTTGTTTTAAGCATTCAAAACCTAAAGCTCAACTCCAAAAAGTTGATCCTAAAGTACGTTTATCAACATGTTTGCAACTACTTTAATTAGCGGGAGTTTTTTGAGGAGGGGAGAACATAAAACAATAACATTATAAATTTCAATGTTATTCAAGAATCAATTATGATACTAATTCGGTAAAAGGTAAAAAATCAATTAACCAGTGAATTTATATAGATCAATTGAATCATGCTACATTAGTTGAATCAATAGTTAGATCGAGATACAAACTGATTTATTGATGGTTGAATTAAATTTTATACTTTTTAATTATTTTAATATTTTTTTGAATGAATTAAATTAATTAAATTGATATAACCCGATTGACCCATCTATCCAATTTCAAAACATTAATAAACCTATAGCGTAAAGAAATTAAAGACCATTGGTCAAAGGAAAAAAAAAGGCAATTACTGCAAATCCAATTATAAAATTCCTCAATCTCAAAAAAGTTATACAAAGCCAAATCATACAATAAAGATGATGCACTATATATCGTGTTTCATGTTTGGTTTCATGTAAGAGGATCTTCATATTAGGATTTGGTCTAACTTTACGTTAAATTATGTGAACCCTAAACCTACAAAAACATATAATATAACATATGTTAAGGATCAATTATATTTGTAAATAAAAGTTATACTTTACATATATTATAATTGTAAACAAAAACATATTTTATAATTTTTAGGTTGAATTTCACTATTTTTCCCTGTATTTTGTGAAAACTATAGATTTAGTCTCTCTATTTTAATTTGATCAATTTTAATACATATACTTTTTAAATTTTAAAATTAGAATCCTAACCCAAATAGTAGAAATTAAATGCGTTCGGTTAAATCCAATTACTAGTCATTTACTATGTGTATAGTTGTAAATTTAGTCCAAATTCTCCAATTGAATCATTCTAAGTCCCTATATTTTTTCAAAATTTGAAAACCCCATCTTGAAGAAAATGACAGTTGTTAATCCATTCACTAAATTTTTAGGGAGCAATATGTGAAAATAACAAACTGACATATCATTACACATATGATAATATATTTGCCACATCAGATTTTAGAAATAACAAAACTTAACCAATTTAATAGTTATCCTTTGGTGAGGACTAAAATTTTAAAGTTCGAAAAGTACAAGGATTAATAGATGATTTAACTAAAATTTTAATTAAAAAGGAAATGTTGGTAATGAAGTTTGTAACAACATTGGAGTGTGAAACTGCTGACTTTTAGGTTCCAGCTAAATTAAAGTAAAATCGAAATAGATGTTTTAACAAGAGATGTTTCTGAATACGTCAAAAAAAAGAACATGTTATTGAATAGACAAATATGGAGATTGAAGTTGTGGTAGATAATTATCCTTAATGAGAAGTCTAGGGAAATATATATGTTTTACCTAAAAAACACGAGCAGTGAAATGAAGTGCCACTAGCTAGCTGTCTTGACCATGCATCCAATCCAACAACATTGAGAGTTACCATGTCTTTGACTCATCATGTATTGTTGTTGGGTCTGTTCTCGAAATGTAACCTTATGCCCCAGCCACTATATTTAGACAAAAGAAAGAAAACAAAACTTGCACGTGATGAATGGTTTTACAAGGATTTTTTTTTGTCTCTTTGCTATGTGGGGAAGAAGAGGTGCTGCCAGTAATCCTCAAAATATGGATTTTGATCTAAACATTTTTGGACCCAACTTGGACTTTAAAGATTTGGATTATAATGAATGACATTAGTAGGCCCTCAAAATATGGGTTTTGAGACTAACTTAGAAGGCACAGATAAGACTTTAAATGGAATAAGCCCATGCCAGATAGAAGAAAGATTACAATAGGTATGAGTGGAAATGATAAGGATCCTAACTTGATTTCAAGTTCACTTGCACATAGTGAGGTTATTTGTATTGCTTTTTAATTTGTGAACACAACAAATAAAAGAGTATAAAGGTCTTATACATTGGAAATACAACCCAAACAAAGAAAGCAATATCGACTAAAAAAAGCAATATGAACACTTGACAAAAGCCAAATTATATTGGAATTTTTTTTTGAATCAAGGATTAAATGCCATCATCATGGATACTAGACATATCATTGGTATCAAAGCCACGTCGTCAGGTGCCAGCCACTAGGACAAAGAAGACGAATTGGTGTGTTATAACAGCCATCAACGATCTTGTTCTTCCTAGAGCTCAATTTAAGGTTTTGAAGTATATTGAATTGTTATGATCAAATGTAAACAAAAAGAGTCAATCAAGTCACCACAGGCTCGGCATAAGCGAGTCATTGTAGACCCAAGAGAACACGAGTCATTACCGACTCAGAAAACTTCTTTCAAGGGAGGAGTCAAAGGAAAAACCTATTGCCTTAATATTATTTCGAATAATTCACTTGCTAGAAAAAAGAGGTGGTTGACGAAGGGAACAAGGGTGGTGGAGGATGAGTGGAAAGATAGTGCTAAAGATCTCCAACAAACAAGGCACGAAATGTCCTATGTAGAGTCGTCACTAATCAATTTTAAGCTAGTGTGATTAGTCACCTATGAGTATATTCAATTTGTGATTTACTTAAGTGTAAACTAATGAAAACCTTAAAAAAACAGACTCAAGTCTATGTTATCGTATTTAGGTACAAGACCACACTTCTCAAGGTATCAATTCAGGACCACTCTCAAACACTCAATTGGTTACTAACTTGTACTTGTATTAATACCTCTATTATGGGTATCAATACCTAATTGTAGAGCATTCTCTAAGCAAGATCAAAACACGTTTATAACTTTCAACATTAGATATTCCCTCTCCAACCCCTCTCCAATATTCTTAAATACTTCTAAAGTACCTAATGATAAGAAATGCTACATGAAACATCTTATAATTGGATATAACCTCACATGATAGACCCATTTCAATTATTCTTATTACCATGTTACCACATTCTAGCCAACTAGGAACTTCTCATCTCAAACATATCATTTCATTAGAATAAGCCATCCAATTATCCATGCCAACTCATAACTCATATAGAAACATTATAAGGCACCTTATTATGTAACCCAAGGGCAAAGCAAAAAATTTGGATTGTGAGGTCAACTTTTTAAAAATTAAAATGTTTATGAAAGTCATATAAATTAAGTAGACTTTCTTTTAGAATATTTTTCCATTATTGTTAAACATTTAAAATAAATATGTCTAAACATAAAGGTTTTTATGAAGTCAATATATCACTCAGTAATTTTCTTTCACGAAATAAACACCGTTAAGTGCTTTTTATTTTCTTGAAAATGCAATATATCAATTTTCCAAACATAAGATTCACAATAGTCACACTACCAACAACAATTTCTAAATAAAACATTAAATTTCTAATCAATCTTAATTTTTCAAGGGTTCAGATTAATCAATCTTAATTTCTCCAATGATTTGTATTAATCAACCTCTAAAATTATTACCCAATCATGATGTTAGGGATCTCATACAAATTCAATAATTGTAAAATCATTCAATAAATAAATAAAACCTAAATCTTGCATAAAAAATCCTACTCTATCATAAGAAAAACACAATCCTAATTTTTAGAGATTAATCAATAAAGCATGAAAAGAAAAGAAAAATATCAACATGAAAGCATTGAAAGATTAACACCTATCTTTTAAAATTCTAATAAAAGAAATTTGAGGAAAAAGTGATAAGTGTTGGAAGAAATTAAAAGAATTAGGATTTTTAATTTTAGTGATAGGGAGAAATTCATTTATTTTATATAAAATAGTTTATTTTATAAAAATCTTTTCAAAAATTTTAGTGGGAACGATTTCTTGTGGGGTCATTTTCATTTTATTTTTTGAATTAATGCATAAATTATATAATTATAAGTAATATTTACTTTTTTTTTATGGGGTCAATCGACCCTACAACCATCAAATTTGGCTCCACCATTGATGTAGTCTATGTTCGTGCCAATTATACCATTTGAGTAAAATAGCAAAATAGATCAAAACCTATAATATACATTGCCTTGGATGAGGCTTTGATGTTGTATAATTCAGAAGCAATCTTTATGAGTCGTTCTTCAACCTACGTAAGGAAAAATAAATTTGTACGCCAAGTAGGGGTGAGTATTCGATCGAGTCAAGTCGAATGGAGTCAAAAAATTTCGAGTTAGTCGAGTTGACGAATTCTATTTTCGCAACCGAATTCAATTTGAATTTTTTTCGAATCGGATCGAATCGAGTCAAAAAATTTCGAGCCAAGTCGAGTCGAGTTAACAAATCCTATTATTTATACTTAACGTTGCATTTACATGAACCAATTATTTAACTAGTAAATGAAGTATAAAGTTATTTAACTACATAAACAATATAATAGTTTTGCCTTTTAACTTAATGAGTAAATATTTATCAAAACAACGTAATTTTGACTTTTAACTTAATAATTTTGACTTTTAACTTTAGAAAAGGTAAACATTTATTAAAATGACGTAGTTTTGCCTTTTCTTATTGGATTTTGGATAACCCGAATTGTGTAATTCACATTCGAGTTAAACCGAAAAACTTAATTTTTTATTCGAGTTGATCCAAAAAACTTGATTAACTCAAATAACTTGAACTATTTAATTCAAAATTTGAAAAATTTATCGAGTTTTTCGAATCGAATCGGATTTTGCTCACCCCTAACGCCAAGCATTCAAGAATATTTAGGTAGTGTTTGGAAAGTCACTTAATAATTAAATTTGGGTGTAATTGTTTGTAATTACATGAAGATAGCATGTTTCGGCAACCATTGTAATTGTGGGTCCCACTGAAATGGGTGTAATTACAACACTGCAATTACAATTTCTGACTTTATGAGGAGGGTGAGAATTGGAGTAATTATGCGGGTAATTACACCTAAATTTAATTTTAAAAAATCACTTTATACAAGTTTAACTTATAGCTTTTTATATTATAAGCATAAACACATATGCGTGTTTGGAATAATTACAAGTGTCGAAACTATTTTTTTTGGAAAACGGGCCGACTTTAAAAAGGAAAATGGAGTCGTTACCAATCTTTTTTCGAAGTGTAATTGGGTCACCTTATAAAACATTTTGGTCTACGAATCTTAAGAAAACAGGTCCGGAAGTCGGTTACGCATGAGGAAGGATTATCACCCTCGCGACGCCCAAAATTAGTATCTTATTGATTGATTAATGTCCTAATATCGGAAATTGAAAGAGATTTTAAAATACGAATCATTTAGAAAATGTTTGGATAATTCGAGTTGGATATCGAAATTCTCTTGTTCCGAAAGAATGAAATATCACATTCAGCACGTTAGGATACGATGTTTCAAACCCTTTACACCATGATCATTTCATGATTTCCAAAATTCATGCATTGCAAATTTAAAAAGGGTATTCTGTTATTTGGCCAAACGAAAAAATCGAAACCCAGCACGTTAGGGCACGATTTCTCGAATTTTCAAACATGAAATATTGCCTTATTTTTGAAGTTAAGAAAACACGATCAAAATTTTAAAAGGATATTTAGTCATTTGGATGAACGAAAAATCGAAACCCAGCACGTTAGGGCACAATTTCTCGAAGTTTTCAAAAGCTCTTCAATAAGCAATTATGAAATTGACCGAGAATGCAATTATTCGATTTTTTTGGGCTAAAAGTGATATGACCGTATTAGCCAAAACGTTGGAGTTTAAACCATAATGTAATAATAAGAACCACACAAGCATAATATCGAGCATGAAATAAAAATACATGGTACTAATACTACACAGAAAAAAATAATACATATCAATCCAAATAAACAACGTACATGAAATGAAAAAAAACTTATTATAAAAGTATATATAAGTAATAATATAGAAAAATGTTTGAAATAAACAAAACTATAAAATAAGTAGTTTAAAAGAAAAATTATATATTATGGGTTTTAAGAATATATGTACATAAATAGATTTAGGAAAAAAAATAACATGAAATCAATAATATATATATATATATATATATAATAAAAACTATTTAGTATGAATAACATATATATATAAAAATGATAATAAAAAATAATACTAATAATACTAATGAATATAATAATAATGATGAAGTTAATTATAAAAAAGGTAATAATAATATTAAAATAATAATTATAATAGTAGAATAATAATAACTGAAGGGGTAATAATAATATAAATGAAAATAACAATAAAAGTAGTAGTAAAAAAAGAAAATGGTATTAATAATAAAATAATAGTAATAATATTAAAATTAATAGTGATAAATAAACAATAATGGTAGTAAAAAATAGAAATAATATTGGCCATATCAAAATAATAGGAATAATTAAAATAGCAATTATAATGTAAATAATAAAAAACTAATAGTACTAATAATAATAATAAATATAATACTAATAATAAATATTATTATAGTAATAATAATATACTTATATAAAATAATGGTAATAATACAAATAATAATAATAATACAAAGGTATATAATAATAACGGAAAGTTAATTAAAGATAAAAACTATAGTAGTAATAATATTAAAATAATAGTAATAAAAAATAGTAGTAGTAGTAAAAATAAAAGTATGTTAATAATAATAAAATAATAATAGGATTAATAATAATAAGAATTAAAAAATTAATAATTAAAATAATAAAAAACCAAAGAAATAAAAAAAGAATGAAATTGAACTAAAAATAAAAGTTTGGGGCGAATTTTAAAGAAAATAATAGAGAAAAGGACCTATTTGAATGCGCGAATAACATGGAGAGACCAAAGGGAAATTTTCCCTTCCCTCCAAAACGTGACACTTCGTGCGGGACTAAATTGGAACCGAAGGAAATTATGGGACAAAATTGAAAATAAAAAAAACGTGATTGTAAATCAATAAAAAATCGAAAAGACTAAAAGTGAAATTAACCCTTCCGTAGGAAACACGCGAATCTTGAGGCGGTCGGATCGGATCGGGTCGGTTAAGGGCAAAACGACGCCGTTTTGAGCATTTAAGGCCAGCTCCAAAACGACGTCATTTTGGGGCCTATAAATCCTAGATTTTTTTTGAAAATTTCATTTCCTCATACATTCTTAAAAAAAAAAGGAGAGAAGCTCTCCCCTCTCTCCTTAGCGATTTCCGGCCACAAGGCCGATCATCGGCCGACCAGTCGCCGCCGTGGACCACTACCGTCAGCCACCGCGCACGGTGATCGAAACTCCAAAAATGGTAAAAAAATTCCCTTTTTTATTTTTATATTATTATATATATTATATAGTTATATATAACAGAAAAACCAATAAAGGAAAATAAAGGAATAAACCTTGGGTGTCATATATTCTGTGTTTTTCCTTGTAGGGTGTTTTTGGCTTTCCTATCTATCAAAAAATCCTCCATTTTACATGTTTTTATGCGGCTTTTATAGCCGAAAATCATAAAAAAAAAAATACAATCCCTTGTTTCTAGCTTTACTGTGCTGTGTCTTCCTTCTTTTCCGCAGGTACGGCGACAACGTGGAGGGGCGCACGATGCGAGATGCTTGGTGCGTGGTATGCGGTGGTTCTGGCAAGACATGGGGGAGAGTGCAAAGCAAAGGTTGCTGCTAGGGTTTCAATTATGTTTAGGGGTTTAGTGGGCCTTAGGCTAGTTGGGCTTGTGTTTGGGTTTGTTTGGTTTTTTTTAAAATTGGTTAATGGGCTCGGGTTAAAATTGGGCCTTATAACAAGCATTTAAAATATTTTAAAAATATAAATCCTAAAATTAAAACATTATTATTTTTATAAAAATAAATGTTTAAACTTAAATCATATATAAACATGTTTGAAAAGTCATAGAGTAATTGGATTTGAGTTTTATTATTTGTAATTATCCGCGTAATTATTTAAATTCTCACCCAATCCTTTAGAGGTGAAAAGTGTAATTTCATTGCTCCAATTATACTAAATTTAATGAGACCTACTCATTGTAGTGGTTACCCAAACATACTACAAGTTTGTAACTACAAACAATTATATTCAAATTTAATTATCGGTGACTTTTCAAATTCACTTTTTAAGTTAGTAACATTTATATATATGACAATATATTGTAGAATATACGAAAGGAGAACTAGGATATTTTTGAATTGTTTGCTTATCTAAATTCATAAAGTAAATTTATTATTTTGAGCATTTATGTATTATTTTTGCAACTATTTCTCTTCATTTGCAAGCCTCATATGTTGTTTTATTTAATGTGTGAAATTTCTCTAAATGGAGTGAACAAGTCAAGCTCCATTTAAGTGTTTTAGATCTTTAACTTGGTATTATTAGAAGATAAATTGACTATTATTACTGACTTAAATAATGAGGAAGAGAAATTGTACCATAAGCAATGAAAACGGTCCAACAAATTGAGCCTTTCTTTCTTCCTTTTTTGTTTGCAAATGAAAATTGCTAAAAACATTAAGACCAATATTTCACAAACTAAAAGTACAAAAGAATATCTTAAGTTTGTAGAAGAACATTTTCATTCTACAAACAAGTCATTCGTTGAGATTTTAATGACACAACACACAACCATGAAGAGAAAGCGAGATTAAAGAGTTAAGGAAGTCATTCCATCAACCTTGTAGGTTAATAAGTTGACAAATGACTTAAGGTGAAAACCAACAAATTTAAGAAGAAGAAAAACACATTCGTTAGTGTCTTAAATGGTTAGAAAAAAGAATGAATGGAAGATTAGTGTCACTTCTATAAAATAAAAAATAAAAAGTGGTACTATTAGAAAGATCACCAAAAATGCAAATCTTGGTTCAAAACGGAAAGAATACTTTATGGTTTTGTATGTTTCGAATAAAACTTAATTGAAGTTCCTAATAGTATTTGGTGGTTGTGCTTCTACTCATGTATGCAACAAGATGCAGGGATTCATTTTGATCCAAACTATAAACCTAAATGAAGATTTTCTATATATGGGGAATCGTATGAAAGCTCTAATTGAATGTATAGGGACTTATCATTTAGTCTTTGATATTAGTTATCACTTAGACTTATTTTAAACTCTTTATGAACCTTTAGTTTTAAAAATTTTATTGTTGTTTCAAAACTTGATTTTTGGATTTAATGTTACATTTAGATACGATTATTTCAATTTATTTAAGAATAATATTGTTATTGATTCTAAAAGTTTATTATATTGAAACTTAATAATAAATAATAAAAAATCTAAATCCATACTTGTTTAGTTGGAATTAAATGTAGTATGCTAAATAAATATTTTTCTTATTTGTGCATAAAAGTTTAGGTCATGTTTCCAAACAAAGATTAGAAAAATTAGTAAAGAATTAATCCAAACAAATTTAATTTCATTATGGAAAATTTTAATATCTAATTTCTAAAATATTATAATTTGCCCGATATACAAATAAACATATAAGATAACAATATTTATTTATAATATAAGAATTAAACTATTCAAAATTATTATTATTCGTAAATTTTTAATTTTTATCTTTCAATATAAATTTAAATATAAAAAATTTTATATCGACTAATATTACTTATTATTTTTAATTTATTTATCAATTATTATATTTTAACTTTTTATATGATTATGATATAAGCATACTTGAATTCAAGTCTTTCTTGTTATTGTACAGAGTTGTCCATGGGCCGAGTCGAGTCCTGACAAAATTCTAAGCTCGACTAATAGGCTCGAGCCTGACCCGAAAAATGGACTTAAAATTTTTCCTAAGCTTGACTCAAATAAAAATGTTAAAAACTGAGTTCAGCTTGGTTCGCCCGTATTAAAAAATTTGATTTTATTTTTATATAAAAAATTTTAAAATACAATTCATCAAAAACACTAAAAACATTAAAATAAATATTTTCCAAAAAATTGAAAAAAAGTCTACTTAAATAACATTAAAATAGGTATAATTTAACAAACAAATGCCTCTAAAATAATAGCAAAATTAACAATAAAATAAAAGTTATACAATATTCAAATAACAACTAACAAAATAGTACTAATATAATAGTGAAATGATAGCAAAATAGTGGAAAAACGATAGAAAAATAGCAGCAAAATAGAAAAATAGAAACAAAACAAAATTTTTTTTTGCAATCGGGCCAAAAAAACCTTACTTGAGGCTTAGCCTATTTTCTAAACTGGCATTATTTTTTTGTCAAAACCCATTTTTCAAGCCTATATTTATGCCAAAAACCTCTCACTTTTTAGACAAGCCTTTGGGTTGAATCGAGTGACCTGACCCATGAACAAGTCAATTATTATAATAACAATCGTACAAATTGAATTAAAACTCAATAAAAAATAAACTTTATTTTTTTAATTATATAAAAATAGGAGAGGAAGAAAAGCGATGACATAATTTGAACCGTGACATTTATAAGATGAGAATTATAAAAATTATTTATATTAAAATCTTATCACACGTGCATGCATTCAATATAAAGGATTAATTAATTAAATAAAAATAAAAAATGACTTAATTTGAAAATAAATGAATTTTTATCGTAGAATATAATTCTCATCAAAATTAAAGTGAAAAGGGTAGATAAAACGAGGATTTTACCTCTTTTCACCTAAGTTAAAGTTAAGTAAAAGAGGACAAGAGAATAAAATTTTCAGAGTATAATAGATATATAGGGTTTTTCGTCCCTTTATGCTATTTTTGTTTTCCATATTAAAAGGAATTGGGAATAGTTTAGTTATTTCCTAATTAGATTAGGAGTTCTTTTAATAATATAAATACACAAATAATGAGAGAAAATATTTTATGGTAAAATTATTATTATTTTAAATAATTATATAATCTTAAAAAAAGTAAATTTTATTAGAAATAATTTCAAACCAGTTATAACAAACAAATATTTAGAGATGCAAAAACCTAATTTTAAGGTTAAACCGTTAAAAAACATCGCGTAGCGCTGTCACTTCCACTTTTGATTCTCTCTATCGCTTTACTTTTTTCCTCTGCCTCGCAGTTTATATTTTAGGGTTCCTTCGAAACAGGGTGATCTCTACAAATCTTTTTGACTTTTCTTATCTTTCGCCTGTTCTTCTTTGGTACGCTAATCTTCTCTATCTCTTTTTAACCCTTAATATTTGACATTAAATCTGCATCTTTTCTGCAATCTTCTAATTGTTCTTCGTTATCGATTAGGTTTTACTTAATTGCTTCTCGGCTTCTGATATGAATAATTGATTTTTTTTTATAATGCTTTCGATTGCAATCTGTTGCTTTTTATTTGGTTATCGGATTAGGACTGTATTAAATTATCTGATTTTTATGTGAATTCTGGAGTTATATTCGGTTGTATACGGACTGTTTCTAGGGTTTTGCAGAAAAGCCAGAGTGACATACGTAAATTCTGAATTTGAATGTATACAACTATACTGCTAACTAATTTACGGTTTGATTGAGATGATACAAATTGTGAGGATGATAGTATCGACGATAAAGAAAGGGGAAATTTTCTTCTTTTTTCCTTTTTATTAAACAAGATGTGTATCTTGCTATGTTAATTTCTTTAGCTAATGTAGTTTGGAGATTTGTGCCTGCTGCATCCTGTTTTTGGTTGTTGCAGTAAGTGCTTTCACATATGCAGAAGCAAATACCACATGCTTCTTAGATGGTTGAAAATTGAAAACTGAAATTTTGTAAACTGCTAAAGCATGATCATTAATTTAGTATTGAGAAAATCGAAATAGAATGTATTGCGTTTGGATTATTTTCTGTTTATAAAACATGATCTGGTTTTTTTATTATTCACTTTTCCTTTTTTAGCAACACTTGTGGAAGCAAAATTGTGACAACCATGGAGTGCATAATGTTATATGTACTAAACTTGTTTAAGCAAATACGATGAATTAATTTTGTTATATTCTGTAGCCAGTCCTTTACTTTTTTATTACAAAAAATTTGGTGCCTTTAACCATTTTTAATTTTCACAAAATATTTCTTTTGAATGTGTGGTGGCATCATAAGTCATAAGTTGCTTTAATGTCTGGAGAGTGTTTACATCTTCTGGGTTATTTGTCATAAGTTGCTTTCTATTCTTTGTTGCTCATACTTTGAAATCCTCTTGCTCAATTATTACATTTATTAAGCATGTTTCGTCCATTTCTCAATGCTGATTTGATGATGGCATGTTAATTTCAAGATATCTATAATTCATTTAACAGATGTATGCTAGTTGATAATTTTGTGTTGATATTCCTTTGCTGAAAAAAAATGCAGCTTACAGGATGCCAGAAGACGTTGAGTACCGTTGTTTTATAGGTAATCTTTCATGGTCGACCTCAGATAGGGGCCTAAAGGATGCATTTGAGAAGTTTGGAAATCTTATCGAGGCTAAGGTAATGAATAATGGAACTCTCTCATCATGATATCTCTTATGTTATTCTTTTTTAAGAAAAAACTTGAGTTCACTGATTTCATCAAATTGAATCCTGGTCAAAACTTGTATTTCTGTATGTTACTTTTACACAGGGAATAGCTTTCATTAGTTTATAAGCTTTTTTTCTGTCTTTGTTGTCACGACTATGCTGCCACCTTCTATTTCTGACCATGCAACCCTCTCACTTTTGAAAACTATCCCTTCTACCTGCAGATGTTCACTTATGCTTCAATTTGGGGTGAAGGCAATGCAAAACCTGAAAGACATAATTACTTAGATAATAGGAATATGTTTTATGGGACAAAACTAGTAGTTGTAATGTAATTATTTATTTAAAGATTTATAATTGATGAACTGTTATAGAACTTTATTAATTTTAATACATTATGGCATTAATTTTTATGGTTTTGGTTTGCACAACAAAATTTGACTGAACTTTTTCTTGATTCAGGTTGCCGTCGACAAGATTTCTGGACGTTCTCGTGGATTTGGATTTGTCTCTTTTGATGAGAAAGCGGCCATGGAAGAAGCTATTGAAGCAATGAATGGAATGGACTTGGATGGGCGGAATATAACAGTTGATAGAGCTAAGCCTCAACAAGGGTCGGGGAGAGATTATGATGGTGACCGTAACCGTGGACGTGATCGTGATCGTGACCATGACCGTAACCGGGGCTATGATGGCGGGCGTGGATCTAATAGTGGGGAGTGTTTTAAGTGTGGAAAGCCTGGGCACTTTGCCAGGGAGTGTCCTAGTGATGGGGCTAGAGGTGGCAAGTATGGTGGTAGGGGTGACCGTCATGGTGGAGGTGGTGGCCGTTACGGTCCTGATCGGAATGGAGATCGATTTGGTGGGCGCAGCAGGGATGCAGGTAGTCGTGGGGGATCTGGAAGTGATAGATACAATCGTGATCGATCTGGACCCTATGACCGTCGTGGAACTGGAGGTCCTCGTTCTGGTTAAGATGACTGCTTGTGGTATGCATATTTATTTTCACTGTTCTTTTTTGCTTGCTATTTTCCTTTCTTCTTTTGGATTGAAATTTATATTATAATTGGACTGATGGAAGCCTACTCTGATTGCAGCTGATGAACTAGGTTGCTGCTTTTTGGCAAAGCATGAAGTTTCTTTTTTACAGAATGTGCTCTCTTCATTGTTGTCTGGGTGGAACAATATAATAGTTCAGTCCTTTGAAGTGTGAAACTTGGCACAAACCTACAACTATTTATGTGTTCGTAAAATGCTGTGTTCGATGGAGTTTTGTGCTTTCTTGACATGCACTTTCAAATATGGTCTTATGCTCTCTGCTCCATTTTTTGTGACTCATGCATTACCAACAGCACTTGCCGTTACTTCTGTCCAACTTCTCGTTGACTTTTTCATTGCCCAATTATGGAAGATGGTTTGGTCTTTGCATGGGTATTTGGAAGAATGATGGGGAGGGGTTCACCATTTGAGTTTTGCTTTTTCTCACTTGTGGAGTAGAATCTTTAGTTAGAAGTAATGCCATTTTGTCTGCCCTGTTTTCGCTATCTAGTAAATAAACAGGAGTCAAGCGGGTAATTTATTTTCCTCATGTATTGCTTTGCTCTGTGCTAGTTTTTTAATTAATAGTTTGCGCAGTATTAATGCTGTTGACATTTTGGCAGGATGCTTGGCCGTGTCTGGTTTTTATGGATACTTTATTGGGTTTCTTTGTTTCTAATTGGGCATGGTTTAATAAACTTTAAAATTGCGAGTGCTTTTGGGCGCAGCAAGGCCTCTGCATACTAATTGAATATTAAGCAGACCCAATGTTCATGGCGCGCTGATGAAAGAGTTCCATTTCCACTAAAATACATCAGCAGCCGCTGTTATTTGGTCCCATGTGTCTATACTATGTTGCTCTGTTTGGGTTCAGATTGCCCTTCTTGCCTAGTTTTTCTACCAGGCTCTAGTGTCTCGATCTTTTTGGCTAAGTTCAGACAAGTTGTTGATATATAGTACTTTCGGCTCAGATCATGCTTTTGAAGTCCTTTACGGTTCGTAGTGTCAAAACTCTTCGACTTTGAGGTTCAGTTTGCCTCTGGCTGTGTAGCAGATTGGTACCTTCTTTTCTTAGCCCTTTCTGAAATATCCCTGAAAGGAAGTTGCTCTTTGGTTCCTTTGTCCTTAAATTGTTGGGGTGTGGTATTTGCATGATGAGATATTTTCTCGGTTTACCTGCTTAATTATTTGCTTGTTGCGTTTATCATTTTTTTTCCCATTTCTTTTTGCTGATTATACCTACGTCGGTGCTTTTTGTATAGGACCTACCGGTTTGGTACTAGACTACTACTAGTAGATGATTGACTAGGATATAGTTCCATCAATTCATTGAATGAAATTGAATTCATGTTTTTGTAGGTATGCTTTTAGCAGTAGCTTTTCTTAGGATCCAACCATCCACAAACGATTTTAACTGAATCAAGATTTCTGTATGTATGTATGCATGCATGTGTACGTACACTCGTAACTCTGATGTGTGTTTATTTAGAAGGGATCCTTTTTTCCCTGCATCTGGATTTATGATATAACGCTGGGAAGTCGTTTAGAGGGCATAGCAGGAACTGGGGATTGCAATTTGGCAGTTCCTATGAAAAATGACTTGGATGCGTATCATGTTCATGGAAATTGAGTGCGTTTTGGTTATTTCGAATGATTTTGGTATCGGGTTATATTGGTTTCATTTTTGGATCAGAGTATTTTTCATTCAAAATATTTTGAGTTTGGAGCAGTTTCGGATACTGATATATTTTACTGTCATTTTTTGTTTAAATTACAGTAGAAGGTCAATTTCCTTCAATTCATTTTAAACTTTTAGAAACTGGCAAGTTAGTTACTATTTTGTTTTACATCTAAAGCAATTTTGGTGAAAGCCTGGAAGAGAAATTTGAATTAGCAAAAAAAAAAAAAAAAAACAAACTCACAGAATAGATTAGTTGATATTTCCAGGATTGTCAGATAGGTTTTTAATTATTGTTAGGATCCACATTGGATTCAATTTGAATTAGTAGAACGAATTTAGCTTTATGACTTGTGGATTGATTATTTACATCATTTTCCATTAATGCTCGCTACTATTAAGGTAGATCATCTACTAAATTTATTAGAAACTTGAAATAATATTTACTCCTTCCATTTCATTTTACCATCTCAATCAAGCAATATTTAATTTTTATTAACATTTTTATATTTATTACACTTTTATTTTCACGGGTGTGCCAAGGTTTAATTTTATTTAATATTTTGACATATTTGCAAGTTTTATTTTTATTTTTATCTAAGTGATTTTATTTATGTAATACATTTGTCCAGAATATTAAAAAGTGTTATATAATCTGAAAGGAATAATACACACGAAGACATGTTATACTTAGCCTTTTTACTTAATTTTTTATTACAAAAGTGTGATATAGGTACAAGTGTATGTTGAATCAATTTTAATGTAGAATCTAACACAACATGTAGTGGATGAAGAATTGAGCAAAGCTAGATTAATCTAAAAGAACAAAATAAAATTTACATATGACATAAGTATATCGTGGGAGTGAGACCAATTATGTTAAAGCCTACTGGTCTTGATGATTATTATCGCATTTGTTTTTAATTTAGTAAGTAATATATTTTATAATTGAAAATGTATATTTGTTAATTAAAAGAAATTGGTCTAAGTTATAACAAAAACTCATTATTTTTGAAAAATAATTTAGATAATAAAATAATACTTTAAAAGTAATGAAAATTAGAAATAAGTAATAGTAAAATATTAAATAATTAAATAAAATAAATTAGTATTCGAATATGAGTTAGAATTTCACATACAAAAATAATCTTTTAATATTTTATTACTTTTGACATAATATTTCACAACATAATGATAAACAATATTAATAATTATATAAATAATAAAATTATCGAATATCAAATAATAATAACTAAGCATCTCAAATAAGAATGAAAATAATACTTTTTTTATGTGATGAAAACAAAATCTATTAAAATATGTTTATATATATATATATATATACATATATATATATATATGTGTGGGGGATTGTGAGACATAGTATCAAACTGATAATTTAACTATAATGCAAGAATCAAAAGGAGTGTTAAGATTATTTGTTACTTACTTTTTATCAAACTTTTGTACTTTATTTTTGTTATCAATTTAACCCATATATATTCATTCTATTAATCCCTTATTTCAACTCAAATTTTCATTAAAAAAAGTAGACCAATTAATGGCACGCTACCACATGTCAAGAAAAAATCATTAGAAATAAAAAAATATAAAACTCCCCAAAATCTTAAAACCTAAAAATAAAAAATAAAAAATTATAATCTATTTTTGAAAATTATAAAATAAAATTATAAGCATGCAAAACATTAAAAAAAAATAAAACTTTCATAATTTAAATAAAATTAACAATTATAAGTCTCATTATAAGTGTATGAAACTTCAAAAAAAAAGTACAAAAAAATGTTTAGAATTTTAGGTTTTAGAAAATTTTAGAACTTTTATGAATTTATTAAAGATTTTAAGGATTTTAGAAGTCTGATTGAGAAACGATTCAATTCTTCTCATCTACAACACCAAATTACCCTTTTTTTTAAGTTCCCTTCTCTGTGATCATCATTCGGGAAAAAAAGAAAACGAAACTGAAAATCTTCCATTCTGCAAAACTGAAAGTTCTGATGCAGGGTTAAACCCAGACTTGGTCTACTCTCTCTCTCAACCATTGTTTCAATGAAATTAGAGCTTCAAAGACCGAGTTTTTAAGCAGTAACAGGTTGCCTTTGCACGAAAGCAATTCCCTTTTCGATGCTGGCCTTTAATTCAGGCTTAAGCGCTTCCATGGCCTTCTCTTCATACTCGGATAACCCGGAAAGGTCAGATGGAATCAAAGCTTCAATCCCTTTTCTTCCAAGCTTGATCCTAGATGCAAAAATGGAAGATCGGTTAGGTCGGACTGCACGAAAGAGCACTTATAGACGTCTCCATCTCCATCCAGAGCACGAAGAGATGATTCAACAAATCTTGCTGCTGCATAAGCCATAGATAAGGTGACAAACAATGATTCAACAAATCTTGCTGCTGCATAAAGCATAGATAAGATGGCAGACCCTGCACCATCCTTTGCCTCCACAACTTCAGTCCCAGCATTTTGAATCCTAACAGTTAATTGTTCCACTTCTTCATTGGTAAAGTTAACGGAGGGTTTCGTCTTTGACAGAAGAGGTAAAATGGTGATACCAGCATGTCCCCCGACAACTGGAACATCCACATCAAGGAGCTTAAGGTTTTTCTTCTCAGCAACAAATATGTTAGCTCTCACAACATCCAATGTTGTAACACCGAAAAGCTTCTTTGGATCGTAAACACCCTTCTGCTTCAGAACTTCGGCAGCAATTGGTACTGTGGAGTTAACTGGATTGCTAATTATATGAATGAAGGCATTGGGACAATTATCAGCAACCGCCTCAACCAAGGTCTTCACGATGTTGGCATTGATGTTGAAGAGGTCATCACGATTCTTACCAGGCTTTCTTGGAACTTCAGCAGGAATAACCACTACATTTACACCTTTCAAACAATTTCCTAATTCAGAATCACCAGTGAAATCCTGAACTTGAGACGGAGTATTGCAGTGACTGAGGTCCACAGCAACTCCCTTGACATTTGCTATATCATAGACGTTCAGGGCTGAAACTAATGGAGACATCTTGATTAGAAGGGCTAATGGCAGATCTATCCCTCCAGCAGCTCCAAGTATTGCCACTTTGTAAGATGCCACAGGCTGTAGACCATACTGAGACTTCTGGTTTGCTTTCTGTGCTTTTGGTACAAATGAGCCTCTAAGAGCGGCGCCGCTTTCCTTGCCGAAGAATAAGGACTCTGATTCACAGTTCACATATGTTGCTGCCTTGAGGCAACTAAAACTTGCAAGTGAATTTGGGGAGGTGAACCTTGCAACAAAAGGTTTAGATTGTGGAAGTGGATTCCCCCTGCTTCCAAAGGAGACAGTCTACCCAACTGAGAAGGTTGTTGCTGATGTTGTCGCCATCTCACACTATAAAACAGGAAAAAAATGTAAAATGATGGTTTAAAACCAGATATAAGGTAATATAATTATAATCAACAAGCTGAACGACTCACATCCAAATGAACAAATGCAAAAGCAATACATGATATGCATATAAAAGTCATCAGTGAGTGTTTAAAGAAAACTATAAGGAAAAGGTCTAATAGTGCTATCATGCATTTAAACCAAAAGGCTCAAATTTTTAGCAGGGCCTTCCATGCAACAAAAGTTAGCAATTCCTTTTTCCCTTCATTTCAAACCAAAATGAGCAATGACTATTCTCTTCTTACACAAGATCCCCATTTGTCACTTGGGAAAGTTAGATCATCAAAACCATGTAGATAAAATACCAATGATCCCATTGCTTTTGCAGCACATGTCTAGTTAATGTTGGTGTTATGAACAGCAAGCAACAAACTCAGCTGAAGCTTGAGTAGCAAGTCTCGAAGCTTGCAGAAGAAACAAAGTAGAAAACAAATAGAAAAGAGAGCAAAGCTAAGAAAATTGGAGCATATGAAAGGAAACTTGTTAAGATTTCATTCAAATCTGAAAAATGGCATAATGCTAATACAAATACAAATTAGTGGCTGGTCATCCAAGACAACTATTACCTAAACTTTCACCTAACATCACTAAATACATAGAAACTTGTTGAATTAACTTATAGATATTGCATAGCTGATTTTCAGTCAATCAACACCTAATTACATCACAAAATGTTACCGACTTAGTTCAACTAAAACTAAATTACAAGTAGTAAAAGTTGGAGTAACAAAACTTGTAACACCCCTTAACCCGTCTTCGTCGCCAGGCTAAAGTTATGAGGCATTACCAACAAAAAAACACAACTTTAAACTAATATTTTATAAGCTGGATGTCAAACATATCACTTTGCACACATTGTATAATTATAAATATAAAGATCAATTCATAGCATATCAAGTTCACTTACTTTATAATCAATCCAAAGTACATATACCAAATTTATCATATACTCTACCAATTTGATTCAATACAAGATCAAGTACATAAACTATGATAATAAATTTTCCTTTAAAACATCTTGAACACATATACAATTAATAATTCGCTTATTACGAATGACCTAATAGCATAGTTAAAATATGCACATTCAACCCATAAATTGATTACCTATTCGGTCATAAGGAACCTTTAATACATTATGCTTATGAATTGTGCCATCCACCACATCATATCCATCAACAAACCAAATACATATATGCACTTTGAAAGCCGAACCAAATGATCAAATTTCACAACCGAAACACATATATATAGCTTGTATCCATTTCTCACTTTATATATATACCAAACTGTACCCTAAAAGCAATTCCCAAATAAATTAATTACAAAGTTAAACAACTTTAATATTTTCATTATTTAAAATTTATCTAAACCAACCATCTCAAGAATACGACCATGACGCATGCTTTACCACGGTTCGAATTATGACCCAATACATAAAAGATTGACCTTCAAATGAAATTCAACTATTAACCTAATGCCAAAAATACATGACTAAATTAACTCGAACATTAATATCATAAACGAGCAATTATGTCGAATGCATATTAAATATATTTGTAACACCCTTAACCCGTATCCATTGCCGGACTAGGGTTACGAGGTATTACCTGACAAAATTTTAATTTGACATTCTCATAAAACATTCAATTCAATTCAATACAAGCATATACAATGCCATCCTTTATTAAAATATGTCATCAACATTTAATTACAAATTAAACACATATTAATCGTATGCACTATGTATTAATCGGATTTAATATCTCACATACTATCGCTTAATCACATGCTGAATATGTACCCTATGAATTCGGCCAAATAATGTAACAAACTCATCATATTCAACCGAATGCAAAATCATTATACACACCACATATATATACTCTTTTGTTTAACCGAATCTACTCATCCAAATTAAGCAACCTCACAAGTCAAGCACATATATATAAATATATATATATATATATATACATTACAATTATGCACATCTCTATATTCGAATATGAGTCCAAGCATTTAGTTCTTAAAGCATGTTAACTATATCTGACTATAGCAATAAGACTTGGCCGAATATACATACATACATTATATAATGTAAATCTCTCTTTATAATTCTTTTAACCAAAGCCACATTGAAATATTAAGGTTACAAAGATCATTATTAACATATCAAACACATGAGCTATATCATTCCCTGGAGTACATAAGCATAACAAGTTCAGTGACAACATATTCGGACCTCAATTAAACACTTCAATGATCGACTCCAATATATATATTAACATTTCTACTAGCACCACCGAATCATGGATAAACAACTCTAGATAACTATCATAACATATATACATACATGCTCAAAATAAGCTTTAAACTTATCTAGAAACACTTAACCGTTTACAAGTTTACAAGCTTAAATACCTATTGAAACACACAAGTAAGATATAAGCAAAAGAAATAGCCAATATGCATGGCTACATTATAAACAAAATTAGATACCATCAGTTTACAATTTAACCTAGCTTATACATGCCTTTTTAATAAAAACTAAGTTTATAAGTACCAAACAGGTTGATAGTGTGGATAACTTTCTTGATGATCCCTCTTGAGCTCGTAGTTTTAGCCAAATCTATAAAACAGAGGAGAACATATCACACAAGTAAGCTCACTAGCTTAGTAAGTCTTAAGCATTTACGAATCAATAATCATACATTCCAACATTTAGTACACATATATATATGAATCAAATTATTCATGATTATAAAATCCAAATAATTTAACTAATAATTCTACTATGGCCGAATAGTCAATTCTTTAACTTGGTATCTATTATTTCCCTCGTCGAAAGCATACAATCCTCCAAAACACTTTAAACCTTAAATATTCACATATTCCACCATTAACAAGTTTAACATTTACCTCAATCATATACAATTAGTCATAAATACATGTATGCATCTTCGATAATTATCACATTTAACATTTGCTCATTTGATCGAATTTCAAAAATATTACCAAGCTTATATTTCCATATACATATCACACTCATTAATGAATAAATCAAATGCACATATCATAAAAACTCATTACTAAAATCTTTAACCATTCTACCACTTATGTAATTTGAAAGGAAAGATAATCACTTACCTTGTTCTTTGCATCTATAAACCTTTATATTTACCCGAGCATTTTGTTTATTGAAGTATTTACATTTCACCTTGTGAAGGGTTCATAATACATCACCGGCATTAAGCCTGCTAGACCCGAGGTCTGAATTTGATCATCGACATTTAGCCTGCTAGGCAATAAGCCTGATATACATCACCGGCACAGGGCCTGCTAGGCTCAAAGCCCGAATTACATCATCGGCACAAGGCCTGCTAGGCATTTAGCTCGATAAGTAACACCGGCACGAGGCCTGCTAGGCATTTAGCCCGATAAGTAACACCGGCACGAGGCCTACTAGGCTTAAAGCCCGATATAGATATAATCATCAATTCAATACTCATTCCATAATACCAACAACACAAACAACTCATATATTTCATGTTACTTTCACTTACCAATCCGAACATACTTATACACTTCTCGTTTTACAAAGTAAGTTCAATTCAATACCATACTCTTATATTCGGCTATCACCTATAAATCCACTTTAACTATTCGAGTTTCATTGTTCAACATAATCATAAATATTTCTTTAACGTATATTTGCTTAAGGACTTACCTCGATCGTCGATTTTGACCGTAAACCGACTATTCGATAACCTTCGCTTTTCCCCAGGTCCAAACTGCTTTTTCTTTGTTCTTGATCTAAACACATTAAAATTTAGCTCATTCAAGTACATTTCATCTCAATTTAGTCCGTAAGTACATAAATAGGAAAATTACCATTTTACCCCTAATATTTCACATTTTTACAATTTAGTCCTATTTGCATAAAACACAAAATACACAAAATTTCTCAATACCACTCAAGGGCCGAATACTCCTAGGGACTATACAAGTCTATTTCTTTCATATATTTTGCAAATAAGCCCCTCTAAAAATTTATTTTTACAAATTAAGCCTAAATACTCAATTTCACCAAAACTTTCAATATAAAACATACTAATCTTTAACATATCTTTAATCTAAAATCATCAAACATCAAAAACCACATGAACATCTCAATGGCCAAACATCAAACATGATTAGTTTTAAAAATTCTAACATGGGTCAGCTACTGTTCGAAGCAACGATCTCAAAAACGTCAAAATTAACAAAAACCGAGCTAGAATTCATACCTAGTTAAGCCAAATGGTTGCTGAAATTCAAAGCTTCTCTAACCCCTATTCTTTAGCTAACATTCAGCCATGAGAGAAATGAAGATGATAATGCTTTTGTTTTAGTAATTTATGACATATATTATTTATTTTTTTAAATTACCATACTAACCTTTATATAATAATATTCATAACATATATCATAAGGTTATTCTTGACATATGCCTCCCATACCCTTAAAAATGGGTTAATTACCCTTTTAATGACTCATATTAAAAAGCCATTATCATTCTAGCACTTTTCACTTTAGTTTGCAACTTTTACATTTTACGCGATTAAGTCATTTTTCTAAATTAAACACATAAACGATTAAATTTTTCTACGAAACTTTCACACATATTAATTCACATATAATAAACACAAAATATAATATTTAAATATTTCTCGGACTCGAATTCGTGGTCCCGAAACCACCATTCGATTAAGGTCAAATTCGGTCTGTTACAATATTTCACTAAAAGAAACAGACCATAGCCGAAATATTGAAACCAACATACCATACTCATAGCCAAGAACAAATAAAACCAACTTAAACAAAACGATCAAGCCATTTTCACATGGCTATACATATATATATGAATAGAACATCATTCAAACGTTTATCTAGCCTATACATGCCTTTAATTCGAAATAAACTAACTGGAAGGTACTAAAAAGAGATGATAGTGTGGTTGACTTCTTTAACGATCCTGTGAGCCAGCAGCTAAATCCAAAATTTATAAAATCAACAATGAGCATACACAGAGTAAACTTAATAGCTTAGTAAGTCTCAAACAAATCTTATTTTCACTGTAAAACGTTTAAGCATTATAAACTTTAATCTTTAAACAAATAGCATTAAATATAAACATTTCAACATTTGAATCAACCATTGCCAAATGCTATTAATTCATTAACCAAAGTACTTGTACTTTATTAACATAACATATAATTCATCAAAATACAAAGGATATATATATTGCAAATATTTGCATAATTCAAGTAAAATGAGTACACACTCATACCAATCACATAAACTCATTTATACACAAATGAAAACACATCCAGTTACTTTCACTCTTAGCATTTTTCACTTATAGCCGAATTTCCAAATAACTTATTTAAGTCAACTTCTAATATAAAGTGTTTGCACACAAAAATAGTAAGCTTAATAGCTTTTATCCGAATTCAAATTGAACCACCAACCATATCCCATCATACTTAATTCGAATCATAGTACAACAACTTACCTTGCTCCTTGTAAACACCAAAAGCATATACTTACGAGCTTTTAGCTCCTTGCGAAGAAATTATGTTTCACTTTGTATAAGTCACATGTTCTTTGTTTATAACGTATCACCAAGCATTAAGCCGCTAGGCATCAAAGCTCGAAATATACACCGCATTAAGCCCGCTAGACCGAGGTCCGAGATATAAACAAGCAGATTTAGCCTACTAGGCAATAAGCCCGATATAATTCACCAAGACAAGGCACCGCTAGGCTTTAAGCCCGAATATCAACATTGCTAAACATTCATTTCACATTACTTTGTGCTAAATTCATAACATTTCAGTATATTTCGTATTTCTTCCACATATCAAGCTGAACTTAGTTATTCATATTACTAAAAACAAGATAGAGTCAATCCAATAATACATACTACTACATTCAGCCATCATATAGATTTATACTAAAAATCATCAAATATTATCATATGATATGTTCACAAATAATTCTTTAACACATACTTGCTTAGGGACTTGCCTTGATTATCAACGAACCACTTAAACCGACTATTCGACAACCTTCGTCTTTTCCCGATCCAAATCCGTTTTTCTTTGTTCTTGATCTAAACATATCAAAAATAAACTCATTCAAGTACATTTCATTTCAATTTAGTCCCAAAGCACATAAATGGGCAAATTACCATTTTACCCATAATGTTTCACACTTTTACAATTTAGTCTTATTTGCATAAAACACAAAATACACCAAATTTCTCAATACTACTCAAGGGCCAAATATGCATAGGAACTATACAAGTCCATTTCTTTCATTTATTTTGCAAATAAACCCTTCTAAAAATTTACTTTTACAAATTAGCCCTAAATATTCAATTTCACCAAATCTTCCTATACAAAACATACTAATCTTTAACATATCTTTAATATAAAATCATAAAACATCAAAAATCACAAGAATATAACAATGGCCGAACATCAAGCATGCTTATTTTTAAAAATTCTAACATGGGTCAGCTACGGTTCGAAGCAACGATCTCAAAAACAAAAAAATTAACGAAAACCTAATAAAAACTCACCTTGAATTTAAACCTAGAATTGCCGAAAATCAAAGGATTTCAAAGCTTCCTTCCAAGGATGAACCAAAAAGATGATGGCTTTATTTTTATGATATTTTAACATATAAAGAAGTAATTGTTTAATTACTAAATTAGCCTTTCAAATAAAATAAAACTAATATATAACTTAAGGTTAGTTATGACATATGCCACCCACTAAGTTAAAAATGGGTTATTTATCCATTTAATACCTCATATTAAAAAGCCATCATCATTCTAGCACTTTACACTATGGTATGCAATTTTTACACTTTACGCAATTTAATCCTTTTTGTTAAATTGAACATGCAAACGATCAAATTTTTCAACGAAACTTTCACACACATTAATTCACATATAATAAACACAAAATATAATATTTAAATATATTTCAAACTCGGATTCGTGGTCCCGAAACTACTATTCTGATTAGGGTCAAATTCGGACTGTTACAACTCTCCCCCTTTAGGGATTTTCGTCCCCAAAAATTTTACCGTTAAATAAAGTCGGATATTGTTGTCTCATTGAATCCTCAGCTCCCACATAGCCTCTTCAACTCCATGACGATTCCATAGCACTTTCACTAACGGTATTTTCTTGTTTCTCAACTCTTTCATTTCTTGAGCTAAAATACAAACCGGTTCCTCCTCGTACGTCATATCGGATCAGATTTCAATTTCAGACGGAGAAATCACATGTGATGGATCTGATCTGTATCTACGGAGCATCGAAACATGAAACACATTGTGTATCTTTTCTAGTTCAGAAGGCAACTTCAACCTATAAGCAACAGGTCCGATATACGGTCCGATGAATCTCGGACTTAGTTTGCCTTTTCGACCAAATCGGAGTACTTTCTTCCACGGGAAACTTTCAAAAACACTCGGTCTCCGAATTGAAACTCAACATCTTTACGTTTTAAATCAGCATAGGACTTTTGTTGATCCGAAGCAACTTTTAAAGTATCTCTTATTACAGCTACTTTATGTTCAGTCTCTTTAATCAAATCAACTCCGTGTATCTTGCTTTCACTAAGCTCAGTCCAATACAACGGTGTACGACATTTGCGGCCATAAAGAGCTTCGTATGGTGCCATTTTGATACTAGATTGAAAACTATTATTATAGGCAAATTCAATCAAAGGTAAGTATTTTCCCACATACCTTCAAACTCAAGGACGCAACATCTCAACATGTCCTCCAGTATCTGAATAGTTCATTCCAACTGACCGTCTATCTGCAGATGAAAGGTTGTACTAAAGTGAAGTTTAGTACCTAAATCATCTTGCAACTTCTTCCAAAATCCCGATGTGAATCTTGAGTCTCGCTCAAAACAATAGAACTCAAAGACACCATGTAACCTCACAATCTGTGATACATACAATTCAAGCAAGTTTATCGAGCGAATAGTCTGCATTGCAATTGACACAAAGTGAGTGATTTAACGATCTATCGACAATAACCTGATCGCATCTTTCTTGCTCGGTGTCGAGGCAAACCGGATACAAAGTCCATAATAATTCTATCCCATTTCCATTCAGGTATCATGATTGGCTGAAGTAATCCAGAAGGCACTTGATGCTCAGCTTTTACTTGCTGACATATTAAACACTTCGAAACAAATTCAGATATATCCCTTTTCATGCCAGGCCACCAATAGAACTGTTTCAAATCATTATACATTTTGTGTTACCCGGATGTATCAATAATCGACTATTATGAGCCTCGTTCAAAATCATCTAAATCAAATCTACATTCCTCGGAACACATATTCGGCCTTTGAAGTTCAAACAATCATTTTCATCAATTCAAACTCGACTCAGACATTACTTTCATCGAACTCGTTTAAAAATCAAGTCTTTGTCAATTCTTTGTGCATCACAAATTTGCTGAATAAACATCGGTCTTGCTTTCAACTCGGCTATTATCAAACCATCAGCCATATGTGCGATCAATGCACGAAAAGCAAACAATGATTTTCGACTTAAGGCATCCGTAACAATGTTGGCTTTTCCCGGATGGTAGTCAATTACCAATTCATAGTCTTTCAACAGTTCTAACCATCTGCGTTGTCTCAAGTTCAAGTCTTTCTGAGTCATTAAATACTTCAAACTTTTGTGACCCAAATAAACATGACATTTTTCACCGAACAAGTAATGACGCCAAATTTTCAATGCGAAAATGATGGCTACTAATTCCAGATCGTGAGTCAGATAATTTTTTTCATGAGGCTTCAATTGTCTCGAAGCGTAGGCTATGACTTTGCCTTCCTGCATCAAAACGCAACCCAAACCATTCAAAGAAGCATCACTATAAACAATAAATTCTTTACCCGACTCCGGCTGAACTAACACTAGAGCTTTGGTCAAAAGAGCTTTCAACTGATTGAAACTTTTCTGACACTTTTCCAACCATTCAAATCTAACATTTTTCTGTAATAGCTTTGTTAACGGGGTAGCTATTATAGAAAAATCTTTCATGAATCTTCTATAATAACCAAAGAAGTCCCGTAAAGTCTCAATTTGTAAACATTCTTTGGTGGTTTCCAATCAAGTATAGCTGATATTTTGTTCGGATCAACCCGAATACCTGACGCTAAAACAACATGACCCAGAAAGCTGACTTCATTCATCCAAAATTCACACTTACTAAACTTTGCATACCACGTTGATCTCGCAAGGTCAGAGCACTAATCTCAAATGCTCGGCATGTTCGGTTTCATCTTTGGAGTAGATCAAGATATCATCAATAAACACTACTACAAATCGGTCCAAATAATGTCTGAAAACCCGATTCATCAAATCCATAAAAATAGCAGGTGCATTAGTAAGTCTAAAAGCCATAACCAAAAACTCAAAATGTTCGTACCTCGCTCGAATGCGTCTTTGGCACATCGTAATCTCGACTCAGAATCGATAATAACCCGATCTCAGATCTATCTTCGAAAACACTAAGCCCCTTTCAACTGATCAAACAAGTCATCAATTCGAGGCAATGGGTATCTATTCTTTATTGTCACTTTATTTAACTGCCGATAATCAATATACATTCGCATAGTCCCATTTTTTTCACAAACAGAACTGGCGTACCCCAGGGAGAAAAACTCGGGCGTGCAAAGCCTCTATCTATCAATTCTTGCAATTGTGCTTTCAACTCTTTCAACTCAGTAGGTGCCATCCGATATGGAGCTATCGAAATTGGAGTCGTCCCCGGTACTAATTCAATGCCAAACTCAATCTCTTGTACTGGTGGTAAACTCGGTAATTCTTCAGGGAACACATCTAAGTATTCACACACAATTGGTACAGATTCGATCTATTTTTCAGACACCTTACTATCCAACACATAAGCCAAATAAGCTTCACATCCCTTTCTCACATACTTTTGGGCCAACATTGAGGATATTACTGTAGGTAATCCACTCAGATCATTAGATTCAACCTGAATGATTTCACCATTCTGACATCTCAAATCAATAATCTTTCTTTTGCAATTCACCATAGCATCATGCAAAGTTAGCTAATCCATTCCCAAAATTATATCGAGCTCATCGAAAGGTAACAACATTAAATCAGCTGGAAAATAGGAGTCCCGAATCATCAACGGACAACCTTTACACACTTTATCAACAAGTACACATCGACCCAAAGGGTTGGACACACGAATCACAAACTCAGTAGACTCAATGCATGAGTAGTCGATCGCCACCATAGTTTCATACACATATGAATGAGTCGAACCAGGATCAATCAATGCAATTACAGTAGTATCATAGAGTGTGAAAATACCGGTAACAACATCTGGGGAAGAAGCTTCCTCTCTGGCACGTATAGCATAAGCTCTAGCTGTTGCTCGAGCCTCTGATCAAATTGTAGTGTCATTCGTCCCTCTCTGACTGCCACCTACATTTCCTGAATGTCTGGGTAGTCTACCTCGTGCTAACACGTTGCTAGGTTTAGTGTTCTGAGTTGTATTTTGCTCGGCTAGCATCGGGCACTCTCGAATAAAATGGTCCGACGATCCACATTTAAAGCAAGACCGATCACGAAATCTACAACTCCCAGAATGCCATTTTCCATAATGCTTGCACTCAGCCTGGTTCTGCTGAACATTACCAACACTAGCCATAGAAGTGGCTCGGGAACTCACTGGAGGTCGATCTCGTCAGACAGTGTCCAAGTAGCTTTATGTCTAATCAAGTCATCTTTAAACTTCTTAGGTGCTGAATGGAAAGTCTTGATAATCTTTTACGAGTGTCTCTAGCTTCTATTCCAGCCTTTCTTTTCTCTTTTCCAAGCTCTTCAGCTTTACAAGCTCGCTCGACAAGTACTACAAACTCTTTGATCTCAAGAATGCCCACAAGCAACTTTATGTCTTCATTCAGACCGTATTCAAATATTTTGCACATAATGGCTTCAGTTGTTACACACTCTCCGGCATATCGGCTCAATCTGACAAATTTTCGCTCATATTCAGTCACAGTCATGTGACCCTATTTTAGTTCTAGAAATTCTTTCCGTTTCTGATCAATGAATCTCTGACTGATATATTTCTTACGGAACTCGCTCTGGAAGAAATCCCAAGTCACTTTTTCTTTCGGAACCACTAATACTAGTGTATTCCACCAGTATATGCAGTGTCCCAAAGTAGCGATATAGCACACTTTAGGCATTCATCAGGAGTACAGGATAGTTCATCAAGTACCCGAATAGTGTTATCAAGACACATCTTAGCTCGCTCTGCGTCATCATCATCATTAGCTTTGAATTCTTCGGCCCCATATTTCCTGATTTTATCAACGGGCGGCCTACTAGATCTCATCGGATCTATCATCGGGGGTGCTGAAGGTACCAGAGTTGGATTATTCGGGGGTGGAGGTTGTTGTACAGCCGGGTTAGTATGAATAAACTGGGTAAACCATTCGTTCATCATCTGGTAGAAGGCTTGTTTAGCCTCTCCCTCATGGCTACCCAAAACTAGGGGTGTTCATTCGGTTAATCGACCCGAAATGTTATTAACCGAATTAACCGACCTTTCAAAATTTTTAACCGTTAACCGAACCGAAATTTTTTCAAAAAAATTAACCGAACCGAATTTTTTCGATTAATTCAGTCGGTTAACGAATTAACTGAAAATTATATTTTTTTAAATTTTTGATTAAAAATTAATCGAATTAACCGTCTTAATCAATTAACCGAATTAACTAAATTAACCGAATTAACACTACATAATTTGTTTAAAAAAATCTTTAAATTAATACATAATTGAAATGTAAGTATTTAATATTGTTCATTTGTATCTATTTCTTCTCTTCAAAAAATCTCCATTTGCATTAAACCTACAAAAAGGACAAAACAAGTCCAAAAGTTTAGCGTATAATAGAAATATATGCATTTAAAAAAATCAAATAATATAAACAAACGAATAGATTATAAGTTAACAAGAATAAGATAGTAAGCATACCCTTCAACTCACGAAAGCTCATGAATTAAGGGTAGGCTCTGATGTATTCCAAGAAAAGTCTAGACATTGAATCAATTAAATAAGTAGGAGTGATATGGTAAAAAAATTTAAAACTATTAAAATAAGACAATAAATATACCATTTTCAATCTTGTCAAGCTCTTGGATTTGTTCTTCAATCTTTTTGATGTCTTCTTGTGATGATGATTTTCGAATCCAATCTTGAGTACACACAAGAGCTTGTACAATTTTAGGAGTTAAAGAACTCCTATATTGATCAAGCACACGTCCCCCGGTGCTAAATGCAGACTCTGAAGCAACCGTAGAAACCGGTATAGCTAACACATCTCTGGCCATTTTTGAAAGAGTGGGAAATCTAGGACTGTTCACTTTCCACCACAATAAAATATCAAAATCTTTAACAAATTCCTTATTAGCCTCAGCTAGATATTTATCCAACTCAGATGTTTTATCCTCACCACAAATTTCCAACTCATGCTTTTTATACAAAGCTTGCATTCGCTTTTCATTTTTGTTGTGGTTCACCAAGAGAAGCATGTGTTGGTACACTCGATTGGCTACAAGTACTATGAAGTGGAGGCTTATACTCATCAAACATTTCATACAAAGATTCCTTCAATTTTTGCATCATTTCACAAGCTTTTTCAGAACTAGACATTTCACTAAGTGCAAATTCAAGATACTTTAGTTTTTGTCTAGGATCTAAAACACAAGCAACAAACATAAGCATATTCATCTTATCAATATCACCCCAATACTTATCATACTTCTCTTTCATCTTGATGGCCATAACATTGAAATCAACATTACTATTTAACTGAGCATCTCGTAAAAGAATATCAATTTCAGAAAGCTCATCAAAAAAATTATTGGACGTGACATATGAAGTGCCAGATATACGCAAAGTGACTTCATAAAAATGTTCCAAGAAATCCCTCAAGTTTCTAACATTATCCCAATCATCCACACTAGGCCAACCATCACCCCTTTCAAGTTCAGCCCTAAAATTTGTATCTTGCTCCTCAAATCTCTCAAAAGCTCTCTCAAAGTTCTGAGCAGTATCTAACATTAAGTAGGTTGAGTTCCACCTAGTACAAACATTAAGACACAACATCTTCTTACACTCTATCTTTTCCACCATAACACACTCCTTAAACTTTTGTAATCTAGATGGAGATTGTCTAACATATCTAACGTCCCCCCTAACACGTTCAACAGATTTATTCATTTCCTTTAAGCCTTCAACAACAATCAAATTCACAATGTGTGCCATGCATCTCATATGAATATATTTACCATTTTGAACTAAACCCCTCGAGGTTAAATTTCTTTCTCAAATAACCAATAGCAACATCATTTGAACTTGCATTATCAACGATAACGAAGAAACAACTTATCAATCCCCCAATTCAACAAGCATTTCTCAATCACCATCCCAATGGACTCACCTTATGACTAGCAATTGGACAAAAGTTTAAAATCTTTTTACTCAATTTCCAATCATTATCAATAAAGTGAGCAGTGATACACAAATAATTAACTCTTTGCAAAGAAGTCCATGTGTCCGTAGTTAAACAAACTCTAGAACAAGAACTTCTCAAAAGTTGTTTTATCTTGGCCCTTTCATCTAAATACAATTGATAAACATCCCTAGACATAGTAGTTCGTGAAGGAATGTGAAACCTAGGACATGCCATAAACATAAATTTCTTAAAACCTTCACTTTCAACAAACTTGAAAGGTAATTCATCAATCACAATCATTTGTGCTAATCCTTTCCTACATGCTTCTTGATCAAATCTCCAAGTTGAAAGATTCTCTTCCCTCCTTTCAACTCCCTTTCTAAGTAAAACTAGTTGTCCTTGACTATTTTCAACAACATTACTAGGATTTTTCTTACATGAACCAATATGACATTTTAATGACCCCGTACCATTTTTTTTTCATATCACAACAAAATTCCTTTTGACAATAATTACATTTAGCTTTACTTGCACCCTCATTATTAATAATCTTAGTGAAGTGAGACCAAACTTCTGACCTTGGAAGAGTGACTTTTCTTTTCCCGGTAATCCCCTTTGCTTGGCTTGAAGCTCCAACTCCCGAATTTTCAGAATCTATCGAAGTAGGAGGTGTAACACTAGCCTCAATAGATGTTGGTTCAGTTGACATTCTGCAAGAAAAACATATATAATAAATTAAAATACATTTATGATATTAAACATATTTTTATGTTGAGTTTTAGATAAAACATACTTTAGATATTGAAAGGTTAGAAGCGATTTTAGGTGAAATTATATGCTTTGATTTTAATCGGAAGAGAAAGACATTCAGCTCTTTTGAGATACCATTTGTCAATATTACAATGGAATGTCAAATATTTTCAAGTAAAATCCCATTCCCATGTACAAAGATCATAACAATTGCAATTGAACACATTGTCTTCAAATAGAAGAAGTTAATATATTTTAGAAAATTTTAAAAAGATGGAAAGAAAGTTTAGGATTGGCATACCAATGTCAAAAATAGGGATTATTGAATATACGTTATATTCCAAGTCCATTCCGAAGTTAGTCTGTGCAGACCCATATTCAGATACACAAAGGAAGCTTGGAGATGAAAACTGGACATTCAATTTGCTGAATAAATATGTATCAATTAAAATGTAGTAGTTTTTAAAAATTTTTTATATTTTTTATGAATGACATTAAAAAAATTAGAAAGATAAAATTTTTAATGAAATTATTAAAATTAATTAGTAATAATATTGCACAAAATTTAATATAGAAACTTAGATATACCATAAAAAGATAGGATTATTTTATTTTATTTTATTAAATAGATAAAGGAAAGACAATTACAAGTAGAGGAAGAGAAACTGATTTATATGTGAAATGAAAGAATTCAAGCAATATGGAGCATGGAAAAAACATTTATTAAAAATTGGACAGTAACATTGATATCCTTTCGGAAATGAGATTAACCCTGAAAATACACGCTTAATAGATTAAGGCTCCAATCTTACTTACCTTGTGAAAGTTGATACACAAATGACACATGGATCAAACATTCAAGTAAGGTAGAAGTTCACTCTTTAGGAATAAGTTTAGGAAAGGTATTTGATCAATTAACAGGTTGTAAGCACACTGGAAAACATTTATGAACATACATTTAAATAATAAACAAGTAAACTTAATAGGATTCCTATTGCGGAGTGCAAGTGCAAGATGACTAAAATCAGAGCATTCTCATGCAAGAAGGTACTAAGGAAGTAGAGAAATTAAACTGGAGTTTGTTACTATGAAGTTTGAACTCAAATAGAAAGACTAAATTGAGTTTTAATTTCAACAGAAGAGGCACAAAAAATTGAAAAGAACTTATGATGATCTTTCATTAGATAGAGCCATTTAACATTAGAACACTCATCTACAAAACTAACAAAATAATGAAACTCCAGTTTGGAGGTACATTCAATATTTTTGCTTCTTATCTCAAAAGTAATGATTAAGGATGGACCCAATTTTTTTTTTTTGTGAGGATTTAAAATGTATAGATATTTTACAAGGAACTGGTTTAAGAGTGTTGTGGAATTTTATTTGCCGATATGCAATAATCAATCATGGAAACCTTGTTTTAAATCATTTATGTTGAGCTAGGTATGTCGTGTTGTTGGTAAGGCTAAGAAGAAAAAGTACTTCAAACAAGTGGTTCTCATACACTCTGTTAAAGAAGTCAAAACAAGTAGCACATGACCACATACCATGTCCTATGTTTCTCATAGAAAACCTTTAGCTCACTCTTTGAAGACATGACCACACATGCCACCAAATAAATAGCTTGGATGTTCATATAACTAAAATTTACTAACCCTACCATGGATATCAACCGATCACATGAAAAGGTGAAGTGGTGACCACCTACAATGCAAGTATAGATAGAAAAGCAATGGTGAAGGTAAATGTAATCTCACGGTAATCATCAACTACGAGCACGCTTAATTGCATATTACCAAGCCTTCCTAAAATATGGAAATAAAGAAGGTTCATCACGGGAAGAAAAATTCTTCCACGATGATGGATGGTCTTTCTTTTCTTCTCTTAATTTGGACAATGGTGATGAAATGAATCATTCCTAGAATTATTATATAGTGGGAAAAAAAACAGCAAATATATAATTGTGGACAAGGCTAAGTTACAACACCGGTTTAAGATTAGTAGAGCTTTAAAATATTGGAGAAATGAACAATGATTCATGATCCATATCAATATATTCTCTTTCCTCTCTTTTTTGCTTTTCATTTTCAAGAATACTAGTGAGACATTATTTAGGAAGCATCCCTAGCCCCAGAAGAAGGGGGGACGGAGGGTTCAGCAAGCTGCCAAGTTCATACAATATGGTAAAAGAAACAGGAATGAGTTATCAGTAAATCAAATAAAATGAACCCCCCCAAAAAAGATAAATCAGATAAAATGAAACAAGATAAATCAGATAAAATGAACCCCCCCAAAAAAAAACTTGTATTAATGGAGTTTTGCTCTTTTGTCTGATATGTAAGCATTCTTTGAGCTAGTAAAAACCTACCTAAACTTGAACTCGCTGGTGATGGATGGTGATCTGGTAGACACCGGAGTGACGGACGGAAGGTGGCTGGCCTGGTAGAGACTTTGGGAGTTATCAATTAGGGATTTGAAGTTGAAAGGGGTATTTTTTTTCGTCGTGTTTACTGTGAGTGACTGAGTAGGGAGTTTAGTTTAGTTTTATTTATTAAATTATTAATAAAATGATATAATTTGGTTGGGTTGGGCAATTGGGGGTTGGGTATTTGGCTTGGTTGGTAATTGGGTTTGGATTGGATTGGGTAAGTGGGCTTTTATATATTATAATTTTATTTTTTAATTTTTTCGGTTTAACCGAAAAAATTTGGTTAACCAACCGGTTTCGAATCGAACTAACCGTTAACCAAAAAATCAAAAAATTATTAACCGACCCCCGACCGAAAAAATTCGGTTAACCGACCAATTAACCGAATTCGGTCTGTTAACCGAATTTTTTCGGTTTTACCCGAATTTTGCACACCCCTACCCAAAACTGGTCGAGAGTCTACTAGCACTGATCCGTGCGCGATCAGGTGCTACACTCTCTACATCATCTGCTACGACTCTGTCAGGATCAGAATCCATTTACTATATAAAACACAGTTTGAAATGTCAGAAGTCACCACACTATCAAATATACAATAAAGGCATGTATAGCTAGACTCACACGCGCTACGGTAGTCCTAGAACCGACTAAACCGTAAGCTCTGATACCAATCAAATGTAACACCCCTTAACCCGTCTTCGTCGCCAGACTAAGGTTATGAGGCATTACCAACAAAAAAACACAACTTTAAACTAATATTTTATAAGCTAGATATCAAACATATCACTTTGCACACATTGTATAGTTATAAATATAAGATCAATTCATAGCATATCAAGTTCACTTACTTTATAATCAATCCAAAGTACATATACCAAATTTATCATATACTCTACCAATTTGATTCAATACAAGATCAGGTACATAAACTATGATAATAAATTTTCCTTTAAAACATCTTGAACACATATACAATTAATAATTCGCTTATTACAAATAACCTAATAGCATAGTTAAAATATGCACATTCAACCCATAAATTGATTACCTATTCGATCATAAGGAACCTTTAATACATTTTACTTATGAATTGTGCCATCCACCACATCATATCCATTAGCAAACCAAATATACATATGCACTTTGAAAGCCAAACCAAATGATCAAATTTCACAACCGAAACACATATATATAGCTTGTATCCATTTCTCACTTTATATATATACCAAACCGTACCCTAAAAGCAATTCCCAAATAAATTAATTACAAAGTTAAACAACTTTAATATTTTCATTATTTAAAATTTATCTAAACCAACCATCTCAAGAATACGACCATGACGCATGTTTTACCACAGTTCGAATTATGACCCAATACATAAAAGATTGACCTTCAAATGAAATTCAACTATTAACCTAATGCCAAAAATACATGTCTAAATTAACTCGAACATTAATATCATAAACGAGCAATTATGTCGAATGCATATTAAATATATTTCACTAAAAGAAACAGACCATAGCCGAAATATTGAAACCAACATACCATACTCATAGCCAAGAACAAATAAATCCAACTTAAATAAAATGATCAAGCCATTTTCACATGGCTATACATATATATATGAATAGAACATCATTCAAACGTTTATCTAGCCTATACATGCCTTTAATTCGAAATCAACCAACTGGAAGGTACCAAAAAGAGATGATAATGTGGTTGACTTCTTTGACGATCCTGTGAGCCAGCAGCTGAATCCAAAATCTATAAAATCAACAATGAGCATACACAAAGTAAGCTTAATAGCTTAGTAAGTCTCAAGCAAATCTTATTTTCACTGTAAAACGTTTAAGCATTATAAACTTTAATCTTTAAACACATAGCATTAAATATAAACATTTCAACATGTGAATCAACCATTGCCAAATGCTATTAATTCATTAACCAAAGTACTTGTACTTTATTAACATAACATATAATTCATCAAAATACAAAGGATATATTTATTGCAAATATTCGCATAATTCAAGTCAAATGATTACACACTCATACCAATCACATAAACTCATTTATACACAAATGAAAACACATCCAATTACTTTCACTCTTAACATTTTTCACTTATAGTCGAATTTCCAAATAACTTATTTAAGTCAACTTCTAATATAAAGTGTTTGCACACAAAAATAGTAAGCTTAATAGCTTTTATCCAAATTCAAATTGAACCACCAACCATATCTCATCATACTTAATTCGAATCATAGTACAACAACTTACCTTGCTCCTTGTAAACACCAAAAGCATATACTTACCTGAGCTTTTAGCTCCTTGCAGTAAATTATGTTTCACTTTGTATAAGTCACAAGTTCTTTGTTTATAACGTATCACCCAGCATTAAGCCTGCTAGGCATCAAAGCCTAAAATATACCGGCATTTAGCACCTAGACGGTAGGTAATAAACAGACATTTATAATTCAGTAATAACAATTCAAGCACAAGGCTAGGCTTTAAGCCGAATATCAACATTGCTAAACATTCATTTCACATTACTTTATGCTAAATTCATAACATTTCATATATTTCGTATTTCTTCCACATACCAACCGAACTTAGTTATTCATATTACTAAAAATAAGATAGAATCAATCCAATAATACAAACTACTACATTCGGCCATCATATAGATTTATACTAAAAATCATCAAACATTATCATATGATATGTTCACAAATAATTCTTTAACACATACTTGCTTAGGGACTTACCTTGATTATCAACTGACCACTTAAACCAACTATTCGACAACATTCGTCTTTCCCCGATCCAAATCTATTTTTCTTTGTTCTTGATCTAAACATATCAAAAATAAACTCATTCAAGTACATTTCATTTCAATTTAGTCCCAAAGCACATAAATGGGCAAATTACCATTTTACCCCTAATGTTTCACACTTTTACAATTTAGTCCTATTTGCATAAAACACAAAATACACCAAATTTCTCAATACTACTCAAGGGCCGAATATGCATAGGAACTATACAAGTCCATTTCTTTCATTTATTTTGTAAATAAGCCCCTCTAAAAATTTACTTTTACAAATTAGCCCTAAATACTCAATTTCACCAAATCTTCCAATACAAAACATACTAATCTTTAACATATCTTTAATATAAAATCATAAAACATCAAAAATCAAAAGAATATAACAATGGCCGAACATCAAGCATGCTTATTTTTAAAAATTCTAACATGGGTCAGCTACGGTTCGAAGCAACGATATCAAAAACGTAAAAATTAATGAAAACCGACTAAAAACTCACCTTGAATTTAAGCCTAGAATTGCCGAAAATCAAAGGATTTCAAAGCTTCCTTCTTTCTCCAACATTCGGCCAAGGATGAACCAAAAAGATGATGGCTTTATTTTTATGATATTTTAACATATAAAGTAAGTAATTGTTTAATTACTAAATTAACCTTTCAAATAAAATAAAACTAATATATAACTTAAGGTTAGTTATGACATATGCCACCCACTAACTTAAAAATGGTTTATTTATCCATTTAATACCTCATATTAAAAAGCCATCATCATTCTAGCACTTTACACTATGGTATGCAATTTTTACACTTTACGCGATTTAATCCTTTTGTTAAATTGAACACATAAGCGATCAAATTTTTCTCTGAAACTTTCACACACTTTAATTCACATATAATAAACATAAAATATAATATTTAAATATATTTCAAACTCAAATTCATGGTCCCGAAACCACCGTTCCGATTAGGGTCAAATCCGGACTGTTACAAAACTAGTCACAAATGGGCAATCTCGATAGGCTTCAGCTGCTGCTTCCTTAGGTTGGTCTGCATGGCTACCTTTCCTGCTGCATGAGTTGCATGAGGAACTTCTTTGTTGCTGCATGTGTTGCATGGAAACTAACTTCAACACTATTCTTTAGTTTCCATGCTTGTAACACCATAGCTGAGAGTGCCTTTGATGTACCTTAGCACCCTTTTTGCTGCTTGAAAGTGCTTCTTATTGCAGCAATGCATAAACCTTGATAACATACCAACAGCAAACATGATATCAGGCCTAGTTGCTATCAAATACAACAAACGACCAACTAGGCTCCCATAGGTAGGCTCACTGACTTGTTCATGAACCCCTTGGCTTAATAGCTTTACTCGAAAAGCCATAGGAGTACTTGTTTGCTTGCATTTCTCCATAGAGTATTTGCTTAAGATTTTGCAGCAAATGTCTTCTGCTCCAAGAAGATTCTTCCTTCTGCTTGGTATACCTCCATTCCAAGAAAATAAGTCATAAGCCCCAAGTCAGACATTTCAAACATGTCTTTCATTTTGGCTTTGAAATTAGCCAACATGACTTGGTCTCCTCCTGTCACCAGAAGGTCATCTACATAAAGAGACACAATGAGCTGTGTTTCAGCTTCATTTTTCTTAACATATAATGTTGGTTCACTAACACTTCTTTCAAATTCCAAATCGACCAGATAACTATCAATTCGAGCATACCATGCTCTAGGAGCTTGCTTCAATCTTTCATCTACCTTAGCTTCTTCAAAGTTGCTTAGTTCCACTATGGCAATATGTGCTCTCTCATAAACCTTAGCCAAGGGTCTTGTGCCCTTGACTGGCATGTCATCAAAGACCACATCTCTGCTTACTAGAATTTTATTTGTTGAAGGATACAAGATCCTATAACCTTTCTTGGCTGAGCTGTAGCCTACCAGAATACCATGATAGGCTCTTTTTGACAACTTGTCTCTCTTCACAGCTGGTGTATGAGCATAACACAAGCAGCCAAAGACCTTCAAATGAGCCAATAATGGCTTGAACACGAACCAAGCCTCAAAAGGTGTCTTGTGATGTAATGCCTTAGTTGGTAGTCTATTTTGAATGTAAACAGCAGTGTTGACTACTTCAGCCCACATGGTTTTGGGCATGTTCTTCTCAAACATCAAGCACCAAGCCATATCCAACAGACTTTTATTTTTTCTTTCACTTACCCCATTCTGCTTGGGTGTATAGATGTTGGTAAGCTTGTGTTTGATGCTAGCTTCATCACAAAAAACTTGAAATTGAGCTGAGATGTACTCAGTTCGATTGTCTGACCTTAGAGTCTTGAGCTTGTAACCTATTTCAGTCTCTGCAATAGCCTTGAACTTTCAAAACACTGAAACCACTTCTGATTTATGCTTCAAGAAGTAAATCCAACAATATCTGGTACAATCATCAATGACAAGAATGAAGCACCTATTACCATTGAGTGATTCAGTCTTCATGAGGCCACACATCAGTGGGCACCAGCTGCAATTTCTCTGAAGCTCTCCAGGCCTTATTGGTAGGAAATGGCAGTCTTGCTTGTTTTCCTAGCTAGCATACTTCACAGATTTTCTCCTTCTCAACTGAGTTAGTGAAGTTCTCAACTAATTCTTGACTGATCATCTGATCTATTGATCTGAAGTTGGCATGACCAAGCCTTTGGTGCCACAATTTGGACTTTTCTGTTAAACTGTGTAGGCCAAGTTTGAGCCACTTAGCCAGTTAACTTCAAAGCATTTACCAGTCATAGTGACTGACATAAAGCTTGATCTATTTGGATCAGTAATTTGGCAATCCTTGTCCTTGAACACAACTGAATAACCTTTCTCAAGCAATTAAGCAAAGCTAAGAAGGTTCCTGTCGATTTTAGGTACTAGCAGCACATTTGTGATGAGCTTGTTACCTGTGGAAGTGCATATCAACACATCCTCTTTGCCTTCAACTTTGATAAACTGACCATTGCCAACTTTTACTTTGGTTTTGCACCTTCTGTCCAAAGTCTTGAAGATGGTTGCATCTGGGGACATGTGGTTAGTGCAACCACTGTCTAGTAGCCAGCCTTTTGAAGCTTTCTTCTAATCAGGTGAGCATGATACTGCAAACACTTGCTCTTCATGGTCACTACTGTCTTCAGCTACTTGAACCTCTGCTTGAGCATGTTGTGGTTGATTCTGCCTTGGTCTGCCCTTGTTCTTGCAAACCCTTTCAACATGCCCCCTCTTCTTGCAGTGTTGGCATTGTGCATCTGATCTAAACCAATATTTTTCTTTTGGATGACCAAGCTTCTTACAATATCTACAAAGTTGATCACCACTCTTTGCAGCATCAGGCTTAGGCCTGTTTTTCCAAGTCTTCTTGCCTTGGTTGGCAGAAGTGCTCAAAGCAAACTTGGTCTTGGCTTGAAAAGCACCTTCTTGGTGCTCCTCTATTTTGCTGGCTCTCTTTTGCTCTTGTGCATATAGAGCATTTATGAGCTCTGTTAGGGAGATGCTGGCCAAGTCCCTTGAGTCCTCGAGGAGGATATTTTTGCCTCATACCTTTCAGGTAAGGTTGAGAGGACTTTCTCCACAATTCTAGCTTCACTGAATTGCTCTCCAAGGAGCCTTATGCTGTTTACCACAACCATAATTCTGTCTAAATACTGCTTGACAGTTTCTTCTTCTTTCATCTTCAAATTCTTGAAATCCCTTCTCAAGTTCAGTAGTTATTGCTGCCTTGTTCTCTTAGTCCCTTGGAACTCCTCCTTGAGCTTGTCCCAATCCTATTTTGGTGTTTTACAAGTCATGATCCTTGTGAATATCACATTTGACACACAATTTTATATGCAAGACATGGCCTTGTGCCTCTTTGTTCTTTCATCAGCATGCTGCCTAATCTAAGCCACTGTTGGGTTGGCTCTAAGAGGTGATGGCTCGACATCTGAGTTGACCACCTCCCATAGATCAAATGCCTATAGGTAGGTCTTTATTTTGACCACCCAAATGTGGAAGCCCTCTCCATTAAAGACTGGTGGTGCAACCGGTGAGAAACCTGACGAATTCATTGTTTGAAGTGTTGAAATATAACAGGTCCACTAAGACTAAGGCTCTAGATACCAATTTTGGTGTTATGAACAACAAGCAACAAACTCAGCTGAAGCTTGAGTAGCAAGTCTCAAAGCTTGCAGAAGAAACAAACCGAAAACAAATAGAAAATAGAGCAAAGCTAAGAAAATTGGAGCATATGGAAGGAAACTTGTTAAGATTTCATTCAAATCTGAAAAATGGCATAATTCCAATACAAATACAAGTTAGTGGCTGGTCATTACAAGTCAACTATTACCAAAACTTTCACCTAACACCACTAAATACATAGAAACTTGTTGAATTAACTTGTAGATATTGCATAGCTGATTTTTAGTCAATCAACACCTAATTACATCACAAAATGTTACCAACTTAGTTCAACTAAAACTAAATAACAACAAGTAAAAGTTAGAGTAACAAAACTAGTCACAAATGGGCAGTCTCGATAGGCTTCAGCTGCTGCTTGCTTAGGTTGGTCTGCATGGCTACCTTTCTTGCTGCATGAGTTGCATGGGGAACTTCTTTGTTGCTGCATGTGTTGCATGGAAACTAACTTTAATAGTTAACAACAAATCTATTCAAAACGACAAATGAGGCTTCTTTACTACATAAACTCGGATGCCATTAAGTGGTCGTGTTCTTTCTATTCATTATATTTGGTACGTCATATGAACTCTTCATTGTTCCTAAAGTACTCTAATGAGGCTACAAAGTCATGATCCTTGGGATATATCAAAAATGTTAGAAGAAAATTTAAGCATGCTCATGTCATACACATACATGAACATGACATTTACCCCCAACTCCAGGTAACATAGCATATTCCTAATATAATTTTCACAAACTTGAAATAAACAATAATGTCGAAGGGATCATATGTCACTTATCCATAATCCATAAATCTTGGGTGTAGAATCCTAGAATTTCAGTATTGAGGACCATTTTATATTTCATTAAAAACACTTTCACCAACAACATAGCATATTTTGCAGGAGATAGACAAAATGCATACATTTCTATATTTATATATAAATGAATAGAAATCTCAAGCTCCAATCTGAAAATGAAAGAAAATAGCAATTAAATACAGAAAATGATAGAACCAGATCTAAGCAATATTACACCAGGGAAAGGATTGTATGAAACAGTGACACCACATCATCTATATCCCTTTTCTAATAGGTTTATGCCACATCAGCATTTCCATCCTGAATTTTAGCATTTTCATCCTGAAAAAAATCAAATCTAAATTAAAATCTTGAAATTCAGGATAAAAATACTGATGTGGCATAAAACTATTAGAAAGGGATAATATCCATGTTTCATACAATTCTTTCTCTACTACACCATTAGTCAATTACTAAGAAAAAATTAGAAAAAAAAATGAACATCTTAAACAATACAATGAGAATCAGAAACAAGATAAATAAACAAAATCTATAGCTTAGATTTTATGAATAATAACCCATATGAAGATCAAAAAATGAAAAGAAAAAAAAAACCGAACCTTCAAGATCTAGCTTGAAGAGAGAGCTTAGATTTTATAAAGAGAGAGCTAGCTTGAAGGAAACGAGTAATATATAAGAAAAGTGGACTTTTTTTTTCCTTTTTTATATGAAACTCCACAAATGAAGTTAGAAGAAAGCAGTGTTAAGGGTAATCAGTTAGTTAGTTAGTTTGTTAAAAAAAAAAAAAAACTCAATCTAATCAGTAAAGCTTGATGGTTAGTTGCAATCCAGAAATGAAAGGTTGGGTGTTGGAGATCTTGCAAGACAAATTATAATTATATATTGTTATCTTTTAATTCCAATTCTAGACCATGATAGTGGAAACCACCGGAATTCCCTCTTTAAAAAACAAAACACCTCAACCTATCAACCATTTTTAATGCAACAATTATATTAATTAATTCTCTGCTCCTATTAGTCCTTTTAATTTGATTATTGAAATTTTTATTATTAAATAATAACTTGAATTAATGGTTTTTTTAAATTATTCAAAACTTAACTCCCATGTCGTATATGTCCGTGGCTGATGAGATGATATATATTGCATGAAATCCACACCAAATTATGATTTGCTCAAGTATTAACTGAACCATTATGGAAATAAGAAATATTAATTCCAAAGATAATTCAGAAGCTTGAAACCCTCTCAGCAAGAAGCATCCTGGGCAAAACTGTCCAACCAAACATTTTCAATTATCCACATAATATAATTTTTGGTCTTTAATTTAACAATTAGATTAACTTTACTATCTATGCTTTTAATTTTTTTTTTTTGAACTTGACAATTAAATTCATTTTAGTCTTTAAATTTAAATTTTATCAAGATTTGATAATGTGATAGATGTTACTAGAACAAGATCAGATTGGACAGACCGAGAATTGATCGATATGATAATTTGAACAAAGGGGTTGGATCAATTTACTCAGAAACCACTTGAAACTGGTAAAAATTCAAAATCGGGACAAAATCAACGATTGAACAAATTGAATTGATTTAATATTTTTTAAATTTTTTAAAAAATTTTAATTAATTATTTAAGTATGATTAGTCTGACAATCAAATTGATCGAAATAACTGAATCGAAAATCAATGAGCTAACTTGTTCGACCATTAGTTTAATTATTAAAACATTAAATATAGCATAATCTCTTAGTATCATATCATTAAATTTATATATTTTTCAAGTTTAGAATAAAAAAGTTGGACGAAATATTTGCTATCAGATAAGTCAACACCAAAATCTTCTTCAAGTTGTCTCCTTAGGCTACCGGCAATGGCGATGTCAAGGCCAGAATCCTAGAGGATTTCTCAAAGCCAAGCCACGAGATCCGAAATCCGACACGATTTCTATTTTTTTGAAGCTTAAAATAAATCTGATTTCCTCGATTCTATCTCAAGGATTTGAAAAAAAAAAAAGATGGACACGTGGCGTAAACTTATTGGTAGGATTGAAAACATTGAATGTTAATGAGGTACTTACCACGTTGGCTCATGGATTACAACTTTCGGAACCAAATCAAAACATTGCCAAGAGTATTCTTTCATTTTCAAAAATAATTTTGAAAATTATATAAAATTCAATAATGCAATACTCAATAATTAACACAAATCAATCACAATATCAAAAGAAAAAAATTAGTTTTACATAAAAATTTCCTTTAAGCAAAGGGTATAAATCATAAGACTTAAAAGTCCACTATAATAATAAAAAAAAAATCTTACTATAAGATTACAATGCAAAATTACAAGAAGACCGTATAACTCGACAAAGATTATTAACAAGTAATCTCAAATAAATTAAAAAGAAAAATTGATAATATCACCAAAAGGAGGCTTACTTGGAAAATGAAAATTAACCTAAAAAAAATTCTACCATACATAACTGAGATTCCCAAATCTACTAACCACTGAAAAAAAGAAAAAGAAAAAAAACTGAAATGAACATCAGATAAATCTCAATCCAAGAATTGACCAAAACTACAGTTAAAGCTAAAGCCGACTAAAAATACTATCCCAATACTGATCATCATATATATTAGAGCTAGCAGTTTTACGGTACACTCTAAAAGTATACTAAAATTTTAAACGTTTAATTAATACCAAAATTTTTAACAAAAGAAATAAAAATTTTGGTACGTGGCAATATCAAATTTTCGAACCAAAAAAATAAAATTTTTAATAAATATTAAATATTTACGTTTGTGTTTGAGGTGGAAGAGAGAAATTTGCTATTAAAACACACGACTAAAGGGCTAAAAGGCATGAGGCACCCACATAATGGGACCTTGGGCCCACACCAAACAGGTTCGGGTAGGTGTAATACATGATCTAAATGTTACATTTCAATATAACTTACTAATTTATTATTAAAGAATATGAAATTTTGATAAGATATAATAATTATTGTTTAAATTCTAAAATACATGACATAAATTATATGTTTGAAGTATAAAATTTTAGATCTAAGTTTTATTAACTAAAAAATGATTTATCTCGACTAATAAGAGTTTACACCCTATTTTTTACTTTGGTAATATAAATATTTAAACTTTAATGTAGTTTTGGTTTTATAAATTCTCTAATCATTTTATTATTAGTTGGAATAAGAAACATGTAAATAATTATTAGTTCCAAATTATCTAAATTAGGAATTAAGTGGTCTAATATAAATTGATGTTCCATGATTAGAAGTCAAAATTATGCGATTAAAATGGAAAAGAACTAAAAATTAGATACTAAATCATAGAGGTTTTTGGTTTGTGTTCTAAAATTACTATTTCAAATAAATAAACAAATAATTCTGTAAGAAAATATTATAATTTTTATAAAAATATTTAATTATTTTATTTTGCTTATTAAATTTGGCTTTGGGTTTAAACTTTTACAAGGAATTTTAATTTTTGATAAAACTGAAATTAAACACATACTTTTGGCATAAAAGAAGAGAAAATCAGTCTCTTTTGTACCAAAAATGGCACAAACGAAGGAAAAGAAATGGTAATTAAGAAAGTGAATGCTTAACACATCATACTCCACTTGGCTCCACTGCAAAGCACATTTAAAATCTGGCTTAGAGATGGATATTTACTAGGGTTTTGTGAGTGGTTCACCTACAAAGTTCCTTTCTAATCAACATTTAAATAAAAATATGATGGATTTTTCAGTATTTTACTCCAGTGTGCTCTTTTCTTTTACCAAATTAAGTGTAATCACAAGCACTTTTTACGGTAAAGGTTGAACAAATTTGGGTTGGCTACCACCATTGCTCCACTTCACTTGTTTACATCATTATCTTACCAAGAATTATTTATTTAAATATGACTAGTGTTGATGTAAAAAAATTAATAAAGATGAAGTCAGATAATCTATCTGAACCAGAGAGTCAAGAAGAGAGAGGAGATTAAAGAAGGTAGAAGAATAAAGACGATAAAATCGATGCACCTCTTTTGTTCGTGTTTAAGTTTATATAATGGTTATAGGATTATGTGACCGTCGTATTAACATATCAAAGTTCATGGATGAGAAGCTAATCTCTTTTTTGAAAGGCAGAAATAGAATCAATTCCATCGTTTTCATTCTTCAACCTCTTTCTCTCTCCTCTTCCTTTGATGACTCTCCGTCTCACACTAATGAACCGACCTCATCCCTCATTTTCATTCCTTTCCCATTATGATCCTTGGTATCAACAAGTACAAAAGTATGGTGTACGACGGTTCGAATGTAAAGAAAATGTTTAGAAATTGATCCAACACATTGAACAATCAAAGCAGAAGAAATGAACAGATTTTGCAGCACCAATATCAAACGACCAATTATCATTTTTTTTTAAAAGTCGGATTAATTGGTGATTTGCCGTTATAGTCCATCTCACAAAACTATAATATGGAGGATTATCAGTTGGTTTTAAAGTATCTAAACATTCATGCTATTACCAGAAACTTACTTCTATGAATAGCTCTAAATGCAGATTAACTTCCCAACTCTTAAAACAGACAAGAAACGAAGAAACAAATTTAAGAAGCAATAAAATGAGAGATTATGGACCAAAAGCATTGTTTTTAAAGGATTATACTATGAGAAAACATACATCTACACTCAACAATCGGCACATCTGCCAAATTGTGGCCTTGGAGTGTGACGATTATTAGCTCCTGAACCTGGATAATCATTCAACTCCGTAAAAACCCTTCCTTCCTTTGAACTTTTCTCTGCAATTACCTACGAAAAAACAAAAACGATGATAACCCATTAAAGGTTTGATTCACAAGATTCAAGCCTTCTAAACTGGTTTTGTTTATACCGGGTGAGGATTCTCTGGAACATGATGAACTTGAGGTCCATGCACCAAGCTTTCGATTCCTTCAAAGCAAAAACATGAACATATTAGGGCATGGGGAAGATGATTAATTTATAACAATAATAAAGCGAAGAGATGAAAGGGTATGATTTATAGAGGATTTACTTGTAACCGAGACTGCATTCAGGCTTATAATATGAGAAAACCCTAAAAAAACAAGGAATAGGTGAAAGAGAGTTCTTTCCATGGCTGACTTGCTTTCTTAGCTAGCTATAACAGTCTTTTCTTGCCAACGAACTTCAGTATTGTATACATATAAAAAAGCATCACACTTAATATATACTTTTACATTATAGACTTTTCTAGACATTTATGATGATGGTGATGATGATAATGGAAGCAGGTAATAATTAAACCATATTCCAAAGTCAACTCGTTTCCAGTTTCATGAATGCTTTTAGAACCCACTCGTTTATCAACCCTTCATAAACCACATTGTAGTAAGAGTTTAAATCTAGGAGATAATATGATTGAGAAAATAGTCTTTATGAATTGTGAATCACATATGAAAGATGAAATGTGTGCAAGTCTTATATACTGTTAATAAATAATAATGTGATATGATACATTATCATTAAATTAAATAAAAATATAAATAAATTGTAAATAAATATCAATAATTTTATTTAAACTTAATTAAATATTAAATTTAATTATTATAAATAAATATTAATAACTCTCTAAATTTAAAAATTTAGGATTTAAGATATTGAATTTAAAATTTTAACATTTATTTATAATTAATTGATGGAAATTATATTGAATCTATAAAAGTTTTGAAAAGATGGAGCACAATGTAAAGGTGGAAGGTGACCAAAGAATGATGTTGTGGCAGGCAACATTTAAAGGCTTGCATTTATTTAAGACTAAGGTCTATGGTGGAAATTATCATTAGTATTTAATCATTTGGTCTATCTAAAGTGTTTTTCTTTAAATTTAGGTTGATTTATTAGATTTTATTATTATTTATTAGTGATAATTATATTATATTATTTAAATTTAATTATAAATATATAAATATTAATTCAAAAATAATTTTAATATATTTCTAAAGTATGATGAATTATTAGATATTAAAATAAATTCTCGTGTTATATAATGTAATAATTTTATATTAAATTTACGCAAAGAACTTTTCTTTTTGAGGAGAATAATACTTATATGAAAACTTTATTCCATGAATTGAACCGCTTAATCATTAAATCTTTAATAACTTAATATTACATGAAATTTTAGCGGCGTTTTTGGAAAAGCTTAGCTAAAACTCCTGAAAAAAAAAAGGTAAGAAATACTCTCAAAGTTTCAACAACAAAATGATTTAGTTTAGTAAAATTTAAAAGTTTATTTGAATAAAAAATAAGTAAAGTAATTTATTTTTTAAAAAATAATATATAACTTTATTAAGATTATCAAAAAATAATATGTCATGAGATACCATGTACCATCAATATCAACTAAGAATTTGCACTAAACATAAACCTAAAACTTGACTAAAGACACCAACATAAACTCAATGTCGAAACCATTTTTTGTTGGAAAATAGGGTTGACTTTGATTTTGAAAATGAAAACGAAAACGGGATCGCCACCAATCCTTTTTAATGAGGTGTGATCGGGTCACCTCTTAATTCAATCATTTTAATAAAATTTGAATTTATTAAAACGACGATTTTGATCTACGAAATACAAAAATAGGTTCGGGAGTCGGTTACACACGAGGAATGATTAGCACCCTCAATAAGCTCAAAATTGGTACCTAGTTAATTAATTAATGTCTTTACTTCGAAAATCGAAAACTCGAAAAGAAATTAAACTACGATCCTTCTTTGCATTATGTATATTTTATTTTGAAATATTTAAACAAGTCGAAAATATATTAAAGATCTTCTTATTTCAAGGCAACGAAACGTCACATCCAGTAAGTTAGGACACGACATTTCGAATCTTGGAGAATAATTTGGTCTTTGATTTTTATTTGAAATCTTACGCGTTTTAATTTTTGAGAGGATATTCAATTATTCGAATTTAACGAGAAAAATCGAAACCCGTAAGTTAGGGCACGATTTTATCAAGTCATTCTGAGATAGAACATTGCCGAATTTTTAAGAGATTTGTTGACATATTTAGTAAAAATTAATGATATTTGAAACAATAATTATTTAGGTTAAAAATACATAAATGTGTTTAAACATGGCTCATGATGTAGTTACAAGAAAGTGAAATTAATAACATTAACAATTCAAAATATCTAAAATATCTAAAATGTTGATAATAATAAAAGCACCAAATGAGTATATAATGAGTATACACTAGTATGATAATAATAAAGAAAAACAAGTAATGGGAATGATAATAATAATAATAAGAACGATAGGTATATATGAAAACAAGAAAACATATATAATATAAATTGGTTAAGTACACACAAAAGGGTAATAAATAAATAAAAGAATGTGTGATAATAAAATAACAATGAATAAATATTTAGTAAAAATAATGGAAGTATAACTAAACCGAAGGAGAAAATAAAAAGAAAGCATAATGAGCAATTATTTACAATGATAAAAATATAATATAAAATAAGTGAATAAATAAATGTACAATATGTGAATGGCAAAATAAATAAATAAATAAAGAAACAAAAGAATAATAAATAGCTAAACAAATAAAAATACAAGAATAAAATAAAAGGGCTTGATCGATGTCAAAGGAAAATTAAAAGATATAGATTGCAAATAAATATATATATAAAATAAAATAAATAACACATAAAATAGTTTAAACTAAGTAACATATATATATAAATTTAAAATGGATAATATATACAAAAGTTTAAGAAATAAATAATATATATAAATTTAAAAACAGATAAATGAATAAAAAGATTAAAATAGATAATATAAAAGTTTTAAAATAAATAAATAAATGATAAATTTAGAAAATAAATTGAAATTAAATAAATTTGGAATTAAACCAGAATAAAAATGAAGTTAAAGGTAAAAATTATAACAAAATAAATAAATGAGGCCTATATTGAAATCAAAATAAAAATTAGGGTCTAAAATTGTAGTAAATTAAAATAGAAAGGGCGAATAGGGACTAAAATATAATTCACGGAAAACAGAGAGGACCGAATTGCAAAATATCCTTGTCCTTTATGCGTTGCGTTTCATCATGGACCAAAATGGAACAATGTAAAACTACAGGGTAAAATTAAAAAAAATAAAATAAAACTAATTGCAAAACCATAAAAACGCAGAAGGGCTAAAATCGCAATTAGCCCTTCCAATGAAAAACGCGGATCCTAAGCCGGAGCGGGTTGGATCTAGTCGAGCCAGGGCAAAACGACTTCTTTAGGATGCTGGCCAAAACGCGCCGTTTTAAGTGGCTATATAAGCCAAAAATTTTGAAAAAATCATTTTTCTCGTCTCTTCTTCAAAAAACTTCAAAAACTCTCCAAAACACTCTCTCCCCCTATCCCCTCCGGCAAAATTCCGGTAATCGATCCTAGCACCGGACCACCTCCGGCCACCGTACACGATGGCCGGAAATTCTAAAAATCTCCTTTTTGCCCGTTTTGCCCTTAGAACCTGAATATTGGGTTATTTTCCTAAGAAAATGGCAGCAAATCACCGAAATGAGCAAAGGACTTTTCGGTTCCTAACTCCTCCGATCGTCGGAAATAGGTAAAAACCTTTTCTTTTTATGTTTTTTGAATGTAAAATAAAAAAACGAAGAAAAAGAAAAAACTTAAACAGAAATATTGAAAGAAAACAACCTTTAGAAAAAACTTTATTCTGTATTCAAAGTCTCTTTTTTCATTGAAAAATCCCCTCGATTACATTGGTTTGGTCTTGTATTTTATAGCCAAACAATATTACAAAATAATAGTTTTTCTTTGCTTTTGCTACTGTTGGTTTTCTTGGCTGTCTTCTTTGCTCCTTTTGCAGGTGGAGGGCGAGTTAACGAGCCTTGGGCGATGTGCACGCCGATGGCAGCACATGGGGGCGGTGTACGGAGGTCAGCAGACCCTAGGTGCGGCGTTTGAGAAGTTCTGTTTTAAGTTTTGGGCCATGGGCTTGAAATTTTTGGGCCTAGGGTTTTCTTTAAACTGTTATTGTAATTTTTTTTGTTTGCTTTGTGGGCTCGGCCAAAATTGGGCTCTACACTCAACATTTACCCCAACACCTAAAAAGTTCCTAAAGACCCAAATTAAGCATCAAGCCTACACACATGTAAAGCAAACTAGTATCCCTCAATATTTGACTTCTTCTTGTTCAAGCTCAATCAATCCCCATTGTCTTCACTCACCCAAACTAATGGATTAGCTCTATGCTGTCCAGATTTTGCAAGTCTATCTAGATCCCTTAAGAATAGCCTTTACTATCCAATTTTTATCGAAGGGAATTAAACCAAAATGGCAGCATATGCATTTTTATACTGCCTTGGAACATAATCTTGTCGTGAGACCCAATTGATCACATTCTCACTATCTGACTCTAGTATAAGATTAACCATCTTGATGCCAAGACTATTTCAATAGCCTCTTTTGCAACAGGAAGCTGTAGAAGACTTTAAAATGCCTCGCCCTTCACATTACAAAGCAGGCCTGCGATCCCATCTATCTTCTAACTATAATTCACTGAACCATCCACATTAAATTTCAGAAATCCTTAGTCTTCCACATGACAACATTTCTTTTTCTCTTATTCCAAGTTTGAGGATTGCCAATGCTTGTTGATATTGAAGGCCATTTTGCTTGGAACCACCAAGCAGATAAAATTTCTTTATTATCCGAGATGCAGTAAGACTACTACCAACAAACAATGTATCAATTACAAACATTCAACCCTGTAGCACTGACATATGATCCCCCGGTCCCTGCACAATTGAATATTCACAGTATCAAGAGTATTAATATTCTTCCTCCATAGCCTAATCCGTTCAAAATCCCTGATGGACTTCAAAACCACAGTTTCTGTAGCCCAAGCTCCTTTAAAATGCCTTCAATTCCTCTCTATCCATATCAGATAAATGAATGCATTCCATGTTAATTTCAAAATAAAAAGTAAGCAAAGATTTCCCCTTAAGACGAGAAATTACCCAATGAACCTCCTGACTCCAACTCATAGTCTCTCTATGAATATGACAGAGGTTGAGAACACCCTTCCATACATTTTCGCATATCCACATCCAAAGAACAAATTATCTCCTCTTTCAACTTCCCTTCTGCAAAAACTACAAGAACTGTTAATGTTAAGTCCTCTAGAAGCAAGTCTTTGCTTGGTTGGTAATCTATCTAAAAGAGCCATCCAAGCAATCAATGAATGGTTCTTGTGCAACAGTATCGTCCGTACCTTTCCCGAAGTACCTCCTACACATTTGATTAATTTTCTAAAGAACAACTTTCGGCAAAATAAATCGTCTACACCAAAAGTTTTGAACTTGAAAGAGAACAGACTGAATAAGTTGCATTCTCCCTGCATAGTTAAGCATCTTAGCACTCTAGCTATTTATTCTTGTTAATATCTTCTCTAACAAAGGAGTACAGTCCCTCATACTCAAATTTCTCCCAAGTACCTCACAGGCAACTAACTCCCTTATTTTGGAACCTGTAATACTATCCTCAAGCTCCTCCCTAGATATACCAAAGCAAAGGTTTCACTCTTAGAAAATTTTAACTGAAGGCCCGACATCTTGTAAAAATGATCCAAAACACACCTAACCCCAACTACTGAATCCAAAGAACCCTTGGAAAAAGTCAGTAAATCATCATCCAAAGGAAGGTGAGTCATCTTAATTTTTTAGCGTTTCGATAAAGCTTAAAGATCCCCCTCTTAATTGCAGCATCCAACAACCTAGATAACTTAATGATCATCTCGGAGGTTTGTCTTTTACTCCGTGGGGAAGCACCATCTCACTCAGATCATCTCAAACATCATCTTGGGAATGTTTCGTGTTCACTCGCTCACCCTATCAGCATCTCCCACTCTTGAAAATTGTCGCTCTTCAACAATTATGATTGGATGGATATTTTGAGCATATTATTTATTACGTTTTCTTGAATAGCAGAGGAAAGGACAAGGCCTTAGATTGAAGGAATAACTGGTTTTATTTTGTTAAGCTCAAGAGAATTGTAAGTACTCATTTGAATTTTTACTTACCTGTTTAATAAATGTATAAAATGGTGCCATATCTTAGAATATGTATCCAAAGATGGAAAAAGGTTGAAACGTTTGATAAAAACTAATGAGTTGATGAAATTTGTTATAAAAAGAAGGATGTGGATATAGATAATTATAGTTTTAAGTCGATGTAAATGAATGTTTCAATAAGAAATTAATTAAGAATGTGTATTGAATTGGTATGATATATTTGTAATGAGATTCAGATAATTATTTATATGAGTCAACATTTGGCAATTGTGATGTTATATGTTTCACATGTGATTTATTTTGAATATAATATAAGTATATGCTTATTATGTATTGAATTGATAAATGAAATGTGTAGATTTTCTTAAAGAAATGATTATGATATGATTCACATTTCAATAAAAAATTGTCGAGACATTTTTTTTTTTTAAGTGCTTGGACCAATGTTAGCTAATAGTAACACTAGCTACATAGAAAAAGTGTCGTGTTTGGATTGACAGACTCGACTCTTGCAACAAATATGTTTGAGTTAAGAGTTTTGGCTTGAAAACTTTGAGGCTTGAAAGTGTTAATTTGAAAGCCCTCAATGCTAGTAGATAGACATGAATTCAAACGTATCTCCAAATGCAAAAGTGCAAGAAGCTTAGGATATTCTCCAAACAACACACAAAGGCATAAATACTTTAAAATTTGAGAATTTGAGAATGCGAGAGAAGGAAACAATAGGGGAATTTTATGCCAAATTATGTGACCGGTCTAATTAGGCCTTTGCTCTTGGAGATGAGTATTCTAATGCTAAATTGGTAAGGAAAGTTCTTTGATCCTTGCCTGGTAGATTCAACATCAAGGCTATTGCTATTGAGGAAGCCAAGGAAATACCATGTGTATTGATGAATTGATTGAATCTTTTCAAGCCTTTGAGATCAATCTTGATGAAGTGAGGAGGACAACCAAAGAGAAGAATATTAACGTAGAAGTGGCAAAGGTTGTGCCCACTGAGTCAGGCACTACCATAGAAGTTTTACAAGAACAGATTATCTTGCTCACTCAAAAATTTAACAAGGTAAACAAATTTAAATTAAAACGAAGCCAAAGGTTTGACTAGTTCAATATCTCACAACAAGGGAAATCTGAATGAGTCACTATCAATAAGGAAACAAACAAAGACAAAAAGAAAGGAATCCAGTTGCATGAATGTCATGAATTTGGCCAAGTGTGCAAACACTATGAAGAAGTAGTCTCTTTATGTCATTCGGAGTGATGAAGATTCAAACATTGAATCAAACTCTATCGAAGAGCAACTAAGTAACTATATGGCTTTCACTTCTAAAGCAAACATAGATAAAAGTGATTGTGATGAAGTCATAGAATAAATTTGAGAGGGTTTGGTTTAAATTATTATGCACAAAAAATGAGTTTGAATTAAAAAATTAGGTTTGTTTAAAATATTGACCAGGATTGTGCTTGAATGTTCAAGCCTAAGCTCAACCTATTTTTTAAGTTTATAATATATTATATTATGTTATTTTTATATATTATGTAATTTATAATATAAAATTTAATCTATAGTAATATATAACATTACTATAATGTAATCACCGTAAAATATTAAGATAAGTATATATAAAAATTTAATAAATAAAATATATAAAATTATTAAATGCTAAATTAAAATAATATAAATATTTTAAAAAGATTAAAAATAATATAAAAGAGTTTAAAATGAACTTGGGTTAACCATTATAGTACTTAGCAAAATTTTAAGTTTATATTTCAAACTATACTAAACTTGGACAAATATAAAACTTATTAATATTATACTGATTCGAACTTAACCCATCCATAGAAAAAAAAATAAAAAATAATAAATTACACTAATAATTACTCAATTTTAATCTAAATAATAAAACAATCACTCAACTTTTAATCTAGTCACTCAACCTTCAAAAATAATAAATTAATCACTAACATCATAAAAAGTGATAAATTAATCACCTATTAACATTTTTCATTACAAACTTAGCGGGACAAATGATGAGACCAATTAGTTAGCTAACATGGCTAGTTATCTTAGTCAGAGTGGAAACCAATTTAAGAGCTAAACAAAACAGTAAAAGAAGAAGATGAGAAGAAGAAGAAAAGAAATGGAGATGCTGAAATAAAAAAATTATCAGAGATCCAAACTTTTACTTCTTCACCGTTTAATCATCCCTTCCAATCGAATATGCTTCACACACCAATTTCAATCATTTCTTTTTTGGGTTGGAGTTTTCTGGATTTGGATTTCGGTTTGATTAGAAATTAGTTTTCAAATGGCATATTTTCATCTGAAGAAAACTCATTCTAGAAAGAGCTCGAAGGAGAAAGGGAAACTCGACCCATTACCGTCATGGAAGATTTGACAAAAACAACATATTCGAATGATGAGTTTTTTTGAGTAAAGATTTGGCTTTTTTTCTTTTTTTATCTTTTATGTTAATTGGTGAAGGAGATGAAATTTTAATTTTTTTGGGGGATTTCTAGTTTTTTTTTTTAATCTTATGTTCTTCATTCAAAAAAGAAAATAGCTCCAATTTCTAAGTTTGTTCTATAACTGTCTCAAGTTGTGGCCTTCTATTCATCAATTCCCACTCAAAACTTTGGTCGGATTTGAACTAATCTCATTTCAACCTAAAGTACTTGGATCCAAAAGTTCTAAGCTTTTCAGTGAGATGAGTTTTTCTGAGAAAAATTTGGGTTTTCTTTTTCTTTTTTATTTTTCAGGTTAATCAGTGAAGAAGATGAAATTTGGACACTGATTGAGAGGAGGATCATTCCCTGTTAATTTGTGCTCTTACAGGTTCTGGATTTTTCTTTTCTATATGAAGAAGAGAAGAAATCAGGAGACAAAAATATGAAGAATTTTAATTTTTGGGTGGGTTTTTTTAATTCTTGTAGAATAGAGATGAAAAGAAATTTATGGGTTAATGATGATTTTATGGGTTTTAATTTCTGAGTTAATGGAAGTTTTTTAAATTTCTCTTTATGAATTTTTCGGGTAAATTTTTTTTCTCTTCTTCTACTGTCTAGCTAGGCAGCGAACCCTCCAACTGGCCAGTTAAATGCCAACAAGGAGTCGCTTAAATGCCAACAGAAAAATAGTTAGTAGTACTAATTTGATATTTTTTAAAAGTTGAATGACTGTTTTACCGTTAAGATCAAAGTTGAGTGATTTTTGACGTATTTAAAAAAAAAAAAAAAAGGACTACTCAAAACCGAAGGTCCTTTAACTTCAAAATTTCGCCTTTTTTCTCTTTTCTTCCTTTTTCCCGGCCTCGCTCCTGCGCCGCTCAGCCCTTGCTCCACCACCCAGCTGCACCGCCTTGCTCTTTTTTGTGCTGCCGCTCTCAGCTCGTCACAACAGCCAGCTGGCCATCGTCCCGCCGCTGCACCTGCTCCAGACCGCCACTGCCTTTTCACTCTCCTGCTCCAGCCCGCCGCTGCCTAGCTCGCCGGCCATCGTTCCGCCACTTCCCTACTTGTCACCACATCCTGCCGATCACAGCAGCAGCTTGCTGCACCAACAGTTGTAGCCTCCCGACCCTGCTTCAGGTAACTGCTATTTCCTGTTTAATATATTTGTTTTATTATTACGGGTAAAGAGAAAAGAATTGTGTATTTGTTTATTTTGGGATAATGGCATGCCAAGTCCCTCGTTGTTTTGGATGCTTATAATTGGGTCTTTGGTGCTAGTTTTTCAATACCGATAATTTTGTCCTTGATTTAAGTTATGATTTATTTTCAAATAGTTATAATATGATCTATGTGGTGTCCGATCTTGTGTTATTACTGCTTTAGCATATTTAGCTCAGTTTGAAATTGCATGATTTGAATTGATGACATTTTTGTATCCGGACTCTTTAAATCAGAGAAATTTCACTAGTATCCAGCCACAATAAGGATTTCGTTGTTGAAAATTGAAGTATTTTGGGTTCTCCGGCGATGGAACATGGTTTTACAGAAAAGGGAAACAGAGAATAAAAGACCTTTCGTTTTTTAGAGAAATTTTTATAGTTGTGTATGAACTTTCCCATGTTTTATTTTATTTTATTTTTTAAAATGGAGATCCTAATCTCCTGCGTTTTCAATTCAATTAAACTTTAAAATTTTTATTTTCTATTTTTTCTTTGCCTTTTAAAATATCATTTTTTTAATCTCTCAGTTTCTTTGAACTCTTAAAATTTTGAAATTGCGAAAGTGCCTGTTAAATCCTCTATTTCCCACATTGTCACTAATTCTCAGATTTCATATTTTAATTATCTTGGTAATGTCATTTTCTTTGACATATGTGGTTTGTATGATTAATATGTACAATAAGTATGGTTTATTGAAATAAGCATGATGTATTGAAATTATGTATGGTATGTATGACTCTTATCTATGTAATGCATGATATATATATATATATATATATATATGATGATGATGATAATAGTAAATTTTTTTTTAGAATGATAAGCATGATAATTTATATTTTTTTATGAATGTCTTGAGGTTAATATTATTTTATGTACATCTTTATGTAATTTTTTATACATTTATGCCTAACCTTGTGTTTATTCTTATTTATTATTTTATAACATTGTATGTATATTGTCATATGTATTTTTATGGATATTTTATGTAATTTTTCACTGATAAATTTGTATATATTTTATGTGTAATTTCATTAGTAATTTTATATGTATATGATATATGATTTTTGTTTTATGAATAATGATTTATGACATGTGTATTAGCATGTATATTCTGTAAATTCGTTGTAACAATGGCTACGTTAAAATGGAGTCACTAATTTAGAAAGATTTGGATAAAAACTTAGAAGCCCTAACAAAAGTGTTATAAGATAAGGTGATACTGTCTTAGGGCAGGCGTTGTAGGGGTGCTAATTCTTCCCTACACATAACCATGCTCCTGAACTTAAATCTGGTAATGTAGACCGAGTGCATTCTTTTAGGATTTTCCTTAATCTAATTCTAAAATGAGTAGATTCATAAGTGGCTAACCATACATAGCCTAAAATTGATTAGTGGTGACTCTAATTTTGATTTTCGTGTCTAGCATTTCGAATTCATTTTCAACACATTATGACAGGACTAATGTTCTTGTTATTGTCCTTTAACTGATTAGCACATTTGGATTTTCAAAGATGATAATTCTGACCCAAATTTCTGATTAGGAACAATTAATCCCATTTTATTCATTCATGTAAATTTTCCCATTTTTGTTCTTTAATGAACACGTTGTTTATCATGTTGGGTGAAACAGGGAATCATGGGCATCCTTTTTTGTGTCTGTTTCTTGCAGGAGAAAAGAAAACCCGACCTGGAATTCAGGTTCTGATTCTAAAATGCTTATCCCTCAGACCAAAAACATTGGCCTTCCATTGATGAATCTTATGAGATTCAAAGGATTGCCCATTTTGCAGCAACTTCATATAGAGGAACAACTACTTCGAACTTCATCGGAGAATTGGTGCATAGTCAATGATGGAACTAATGATCCCACCATTGTGATGGGTGTGTCAGGGTAAGATATTTCATTATTTTGTGTTCATCTTTCTGTTAACCTTCATTTGCCTTCTTTCCTTTTTGAATTTGTGCTCTTTAATATGTTAATATTCAGTCAACTTAGCTGTTTTTTGTTGAATGGCCATTAGTTATTAGCTCCACTTGTGTTAGATGTTAACTAGGAAGCTAGCTTTCCAGCTTTGAACATCAATGAAGATTTCAATTGAAAATCTCATTCAGGAGTATCCATCAATCCTGGTTGATTGTAGAATTTGGCATTAGCTCGAGTTTCTGGCTATAAGTTATGTCACTTGGATGGTAAATCCTTTATTACTTTATATTCTAATACAAAGGTAAGCAACTAGCTATTCTCAAAGTTGAATTGAGTTAATGGCACTTGGATGGCAATTGGCTTCAGCTGTTACCCTATCAGCCTTCTCTTTTAATTTGATAGGTTCAAGAAGAGTATATATTTGTTAAAATATAAATGGCTTCTCAAAGTTTTGTGACCTCACGCTCTCTGTTGGGCTGCGATATCGTCTGCTTATATTGGACATATGTGATTCATAAGGCTACATAAATATTCTGCATAGGAAACCTGCTGAACTTCTTGAAATTGAATCCGTCTTAGACGATCAGGTTCCTGTCATAAGAAGGTTTACTGGGGGAGGTACTGTTATTGTTGACCACGGGACGGTATTTGTCACTTTCATATGCAATAAAGAAGCAGTTCCTAACTTACAACCATATCCTCGACCAATCATGTCTTGGAGCAGCTCATTATACAGCAAAGTCTTTCAAGGAATTGGTGATTTCCATCTTCGTGAAAATGGTAAATTAGATGATGGCTTTATCAGATAAATTGCTCTATTTTTATCTATTTATATGCTTTATGCCTCTGATAAATTGTTCTTGGCTAAGTAATCTGGAAGCAAAATTCTAGATTCAACATATGCTCTTCACCATTTCAGTTTGTTTATTTATCATCCAATGGTGATTACCAAATTTTGGTTGAAGGTTCTACACATAAAATTTATACCCGAGTAGCCTTTCACTGGAGAATGTATCCATGCTACTTAAGCCAAAGATTAGAACCAGTTCTTGTCATGTATTAATCTTGGAATGGATGAGTGGAATGTGTTGAACATTCATGTTGCCATCTTTTAACTCTTTACTCTTATTGCATGGATATTGCGGAAGTTCCATGTTGTTTAAATCTGTTTGAGTTGATACTCTTGCATTTGGTATGTTCCAGCTGACGGGCTTGGTAGTATTTTCTTTGCATGTAGAAATTCTTATACTTCAGTTTCTTCCTTTGAATTACATTAGAAAATGAAAGAAGTGCCTTTCTTGTCCAACTTCCTATGAATGGCTGCATTTTCATATTTGAAAGAGAAAGAACGGAATTAAAAAAACTGAGCTAAATTGTCAACTACTTAGAAGGGTACAATGGTGTTTTCAGTTGTGAAATACAAACTAATTTCTCTGAAATTTGGAATCAATTCTGCATATGTCTCAGGACAAATGACTTGTCTTGTTTTACGACTGATCATGGAATCACTATCGTAAAACATTTTATGAGGAAGTTTGCATTCTTTAACGGTAAACTTTGGGATGTCTTGTTTTAGATTATGTATTCGGTAACCACAAGTTTGGTGGAAATGCTCAATCCATTACCAAGAACAGGTGGATCCACCACACTTCATTTTTATGGGACTTCAATGTCCAGAACATGTCTTACCTAAAGCATCCGAAACGAGCTCCTGCATATCGATCGGTAAGCTAGCAATACATCAATCTCTTGTTTGCTTGTTTATTCATTTATTTCATACAAGCTTTGTCAAAAAAGATAGTTCACTAGATTTTCTTTTGTACCTAGGCTTAGTCTAGCTCTATGCCTCTATCATAATGGTATTGTTGAAAAAGGGTTCTTCATACTAACTTTTTCTTTTTCTCTATCACAAGATTTTCTTGGTTGCCTCGACTCCTCATTTTTCTTGAAGTACCCATAAAAGACACCGGTGTTTTAACACATTTCTAGACATGGGTTTGAGGATATGACCCTGCAAATATATGAGAAAACTTAGAAGTACTTGTTTACACAATACCTTTATCTGACACTCACACCTGAGTCCAAGTAACATAGCTTAATAAAATTATATGGTGTCTTCTTTCTCTTGCTTGTATTAATTTCCCATATGCTTAATGATTTGCCATATGTTTCAAAATGAACATTGCATTTGCTACCGTTTTGGATAAACAAGAGCATCAGATGAGTTAGTTTCACACCAAATAGTCTCCCTCCTTAAGATTTTCTTTTAGTGGGTTGAGTTCATATCCACCTCATGGAGTTTTCTCCTATTATTTCTCACTATTGATTCATAATTAGGTTGTTAAAAACTTCCTTTTCCATCTTATTCCCACAATCTCTCAACTTCCATCCGATTTTTTTATTTCATTTGAACGCGAACACTAAACAAATATGTTTGATATTTACAACATTGAGTTTGCCATTTTGGATACTAATGATCATGCCATCTGTTTTCTCTTTAGGCAAGGAGCCATTTGGACTTCATATGCCGTATGAAGGATTACATGCCGAGGTCAACTTTTATGGATAAAACCGTGGAGGCAACTGAAACCCAGTTTTCGTTAAGGCCTATCCAATTGGAAGCAATTAGAACTTGCTCGGAAGCTGAATTCTGTCCCTCAAGCAGGTTCCTGACAAATGAAGAATTGGAGGCAGCAGTTGTTGCTCTGCAATCGTGAAGCAGTTTGCAGGTCTGCATGATTTTTCTCAAGATTATCATGATTAATGAGGTAAATCCGAACGAAAGCTGTATAAGTTTAATCAAAATATTTCATTGCTTGGAAACTGGAATTTTATCAATTAACGCCTGTGTCCATCATCAGCCATGGCAGTGAATGATATTGAAAGAAATGTTGTTTCCAGTTGAAAATGAATAAATTGGACTGTGACAGCATGTAAGGGAATCGTCTTTCACAATCAATTGTTACGATTTCTGCCTCTTCTTGGTTCTATATTTGAGTTGATGATCTACGGATGATGTGGGGAAAATGACATGGTACAAAAAGATATCTGTATTTTTTAATATTTGTATTCAATGTATTATTTTTAAATATAAAGGAAATCTTAAAATATTCTTTGACACTCACTTCTAGTTTAAGAACCTAAAAGTTCAAAAATAAAAATAAAAAAATTAAACATCATTAGAAAATTCTCATTTCATTTTTCTTTCAGATTTCAATATTTATTTAATGAATAAATTTAAACAATCAAAATTCAAATAGTTTACTTTTTGATTGTTGACATTGGCCATTAGTCCTAAGGTATGATTATTTATTCGTCAATTGGTATTGATTTGTCAAATCATTGTTTAGGGCTTATTAGTTGGACTTTTTATTAAAAAAAAGTAATGACTTAAATAAATTATTTTGAATAATTTAATAACTTGATTGAAAACTTTCAAGTAATTTAATGATATTGGATATAATTTATCAAAAAATATAGAGTTTATATACATAAACACTAAAGAAAGTGTAGTTTTCAAAATGATGTTTCTGAAATTTGCATTTAAAAAGTTCTAAAAGGTTTAATACTATAGTTAAATTATCACTTTAATGCTTATACAACCTTCGTCTTTGTATTATCAATCTATATTTCCTATTATCCTCATTGTTTACTTTCATTTAAAAGAAAAGATTTATTAATTCATTTGGCTCCGTGTTATAATTAAATTGTCACTTTAATATCAATTTAGCCGTTGTATTATTTTTATACATTGATTATTTAAAAAATAAAATGAATTCAGATAATTGATATCCAATTCAAAACATCCACAACCAGTTGTAATCTATTTTCTACATTTAAGTCAAAACTAAAATTAAAATATTATAAAAATTTCCAAAATTTTAGTACCAAAAAGGAAATTCTAAAATTTGAATCCACAAAATTAGATATCTAAAAAAAATCTGGATACGCAAGTTCAATTGGACTTTCGTCATGAAACATGATGTTGCTAAGATGTGATCTGAAAGCCACATGTCATGCAGCTATTGGAAAAAAGTCCCACCTGGCAGAAAAAAAAATCTTGCTATCTAAAACAAGAATGGGTCCCATGTGATCTTTTCTCAGCCAACAACAATAAAGAAAGAGATTTGTGGATATGGCGTGTAGATAATGTGATAAGCCTTAAATTCACATCAACCGTTGGATCAACAGCATCAAACAAACCAACCATCGGTATTCACCGCCTAATGACAACCACTTGAATCCCCCTCATGAAATTGAAATACAAAGCTTAATTTAAGCCATGCATTACATTCACTTTAACCTTGTACACTACTATATCGCCGGAAAAAAATCATGGCCACCGTCACGACGCAAGCCTCTGCCGCTGTTTTCAGGCCATGTGCATCGAAAACACGGTTCCTTACTGGTTCTTCCGGTAAGTTAAACCGAGACGTTTCATTTAAACCAGTGGCTTCTACATCGACTAGCTCATTCAAAGTTGAAGCAAAGAAAGGGGAGTGGTTACCTGGTCTTCCTTCACCAGCTTACCTCAATGGCAGGTATTGATATTTCAAACCTGAACCGAATCCGGAAATTTTTGAATTGTAACATATGATTTTATGAACTAAAGGTGTAAAGAATTTTTGCAGTCTTCCAGGTGATAATGGCTTTGATCCTCTTGGATTGGCTGAGGACCCTGAGAACTTAAGATGGTATGTACAAGCTGAGCTTGTGAATGGACGTTGGGCTATGTTGGGTGTTGCAGGGATGCTTCTGCCCGAAGTTTTCACTAAGATTGGGATAATCAATGCTCCTCAATGGTATGATGCCGGTAAAGCCGAATACTTCGCATCGTCCTCGACCCTGTTCGTTATCGAGTTCATTTTGTTCCACTATGTGGAGATCAGAAGGTGGCAAGACATCAAGAACCCTGGTTGTGTGAACCAGGACCCTATCTTCAAGCAATACAGCTTGCCCCCTCATGAGTGTGGTTACCCTGGTAGCATTTTCAACCCCCTCAACTTTGCCCCGACACTTGAAGCCAAGGAAAAGGAGCTTGCCAATGGTATGCATACACACACACACACACATATGATGTTCATGTAAAGAATGTGGCTTAATTTTGTGGCGTTTGAATGTGCAGGGAGATTGGCAATGTTGGCATTCTTGGGGTTTGTAGTTCAACACAATGTGACTGGGAAGGGGCCATTTGAGAACCTGTTGCAGCATCTATCAGATCCATGGCACAACACCATCATCAACACAATCAGAGGTTACTAATAAATGGGTTTGAAGTTTGGAGGAGATGTAGCTCAATGTTTCCTATATTTTGTAAAGCTTTGAGTAAATGCTTTTTGAAAGCATATTCAATGTAAAACAAGGAACTTCTAATGTACAGTGGAACTTCAGATTGCATCTATATATATAACTATATTATCATTATTGCTTATAAACAACAAAATAAGCATCTCAGAAGATCATGGATTTGGATTGAAACTAATGACAGTAGAAGTCATGTTTTCATTTTCTATATAAAATTTATATACATCTTGAGGGGCAGGGAAGTACTCTCAAAAACCCCATGAAAACTGTGTTTAGACAACTAAAAAAGAGTAAAAAAAGAAAAAGAGTTGATATACAGAAGATGTAATCATGTATGAGTTACAAAGTTGCACTAAATATACAAGAAACATATCCAGCAGCAAAAACTGGCTGGCTGAGGGCTTAATGTGCTGTATGTTTCACCTATTCCATCACAAGAAATGATCATGATCCATGAAACAGTCAGATTTCTTCACACATCTGTCAGTCCTTCAGCTATAAATCGTGACATTGGCCGGATGAAGGTGTCTGATTTAAGAAATTAGATTTAGTTTGCTGCGGTAAAGGATGATCATAATAATCAATGACTGTGCAGGCAGATTCAATTCCTTAAGACATGATAAACTAAAACTAGCCTTTGAGAGAACAAAAACTAGAGAGAGTAAACAAAACAAATCGAGCATATGTTGCTTGATGCCATAGAAGCATTATATGAGCATAATCTACTCAAGCAAATGGTTTCATATTCACTATCATGGCATGAATATGTTAATTTTTGTCAAAGAGATTCAACATGTGAATGTCATACAGCAAGAATCAACTCATGTGACAGGAGAACCTAAATGGGACTCAATACAGCTCTTCACTAAAGGGATCAATCTCAATAACCAAAAGTCTGATAGATTAGTCATCTCCTCTGTTATTTAGACATAATGAAATTTAGTTCCACAATTACTGTAGTCTTATCACTACATTAGCTTGTAACTTATGCACATTTCAGAAGCTAGAGGCTGCATAAACAAGTTTGACATCTCTACAGGTAGTTGAACTCGTGTACAATTACAGCAGTGTAGACGATGAAGGTCTGAATTTCGGTCCTCCAACATACAAGTTAATCTCATGGTGTTTGTTTAAGCGGTCGCAAGGGCAAATAATCAGAATGTCAAATCTCGGGCCAAAGACACTGCTGGCAGGTATGAATATTACAATCGAGCCAAAATCTTTTACCATACAAAGTAAAGCCAATAAAAGATAATTGTTGGACACAGATTTAATTGCTTTCAAAGGGTATTCATCATCTAAAACTTTGACATGATTGAACAGTTCAATCAGGTGCTACCAATGTTGCTCCAACTCTACTTTTCTTGAACAATAGAGCCAAAATCTTTTACCATACGAAGTAAAGCCAACAAAAATAATTGTTGGACACAGATTTAATTGCTTTCAACGGCTATTCATCATCTAAAACTTTGACATGATTGAACAGTTCAATCAGGTGCTACCTATGTTGCTCTGACTCTACTTTTCTTGGAGTATCCGTGTCCAACACCTATATTCACCATAAGTATGGTTATATGAATCTCAAAGGATCCTCCAAATACATGGGAGAACTTAGAAAAAAATCAAACATATCGGTGTTAGACACATACCCATGTCGGACACTCAAACTCAAGTCCAAGTAACCTAGGGCACTACTACATGCATAGAATATTAAATTATCCTGAACAAATATGAAGGATAAAATAAAAATAAAGGAACTCCTCACCTGATGGTAAGAATTCCCATCAAACATTGCAATGCCACAAGGGCCAGAAGACAATACCCAAGCTTGATGCCCATTGTTATACATAGGTCTAGGGATTTCGAAGTTGCTAATAACTTGGTTAACCACAGGATTCCCTTGAAGGTTCACCTCCATCTCAGTCTTCAACTTCTCATCATCCTGGTAATTTGAAGCACTATATGGCTGGTAGAAGTATTGCTCACTGGGTTCTAAATTTAAGCAAGCATTACTACCTAACTCATTAAGGGCATTACATTCCTGTACCACATTATCAACTTGTCCCGAACTGCTGATCTCTGTTTGTTTACTGGAGCCAAAGAAACCAGAATAGCCAGCAAGGGAGCAATCCGTAGAGCACTCTGCATCCCTGGAGCAAAAGAAACTAGTCAACCAATGGTAATGAGAAACATGATGAACAGTTAACCTAAAAACAATCATGTCTCTGCAGATAGGCACGAGAGTCTAGGTTATTTCAAAGTAAAACTTATATTGATAAAACTGAATATCTGAAGACTAAAATGAATTGTATTTGAAATATCTCTCTTACCGATGAGGTAGAAAGTTTGGTTCATTATGCAATAACGTATGATGATTTTCATTGTTGGGAAGCCACATAACGGGTTGGGCTTCTTGCACCGCACCAATCATTACAGACAAAGGTATCCTATTCTGAAACTGTAAGCCATCATAAGTCGTAAGATATCTCTCCCAAACACACACACACACAGGGGGAGAGAATATTTTTGCTACCTGGTTACAGCATTCTAGTGACATAAGATGGTGCTTTCCAAAATTTTCCTGCAAAGAAAGTAGAAGGCAGAAGTCATTTATTGTTGACATGGATCAGATTTTATTGAACTGATAAATCAATTAGCATTCTCTATCAGTATCCATCAAGAGGCTAATGAATCAAGAAGTTTCCAACAACACTATTTTCCACACCAAGAAAAAATATGCAGTATCTTGATTATATAATATATATCAATGCAAGAGGCTAAGCATGTTTATTTATGTGTCATTGACTTTGAAAGATAACGTACAAAAGCAGTGCATAGAGGTCATTATTACTAGAACAAAACAACATACCTTGTGTATATGCACACGCTCAATGGATTCTCTTAGTGAATCTTCCATCTGCCTAAGATGCTCTATGTTGTCAATTTTATCTGGATTACTCCAGTAGCTGAAATCATTGCACAATATTTTATCAGACTTACACCATGAAAGCAAATAAATCATATTGTTGCTATTAGTTATATGTATTTCTGTTAATGCATGTGTGAATGTCCAAACTATGGAGGTAACCGAGGCAAAATAAAGATTTATCAAATGCAGATAAAGTTACAAGCAAATACACATTGATCACCATCATCTACATGATAAGAGGCCAGCTATCATTTGACAACAGTTACAGAAATTGAATTGAGGTAAAAACATAAGGCTGAATGAGGTTTCCAGAACCAGATGCACAACTATTTTCAGGAAATTTTCAGATAATAAAAATTTGAAATCATTTTGGGGTGACCCAGCCTTAACCAACAAGAAAAATCCCTTGGACTATAATTTTCCAATTATAATACCCCAATGATAATGTATAGCAACATTAAACATATGAATCTAGTTCATACCAGCTCTATCTTAATTCTATTTGTAAGCAAGCCACTAATAATCTTAATTTAGCATTGGTGTTGAAATTTTCTTGTGATGCATCTTGTATGTTCTGTCCTCGAGGAACCATAAACCTAAAACACCCAACTATGAGACAAACTTCATTAGGGTCTATAGTTTTGTTAAACGAGTTATAATGGACAGAGGTTGAAATTATTGCACTGCATTAATGTTATTATTAGAGTTCAAAATTATGAGTTGTAAGGATCTAACCATTATATTTCAGGTCCAAAGGCTGGGGAATTAAAATATAGGGAGAAGCTACTTAAGAAATGAAATACAAATATAATTTTCTATAATGGGATAAAAAAGAAGAAGTAAGATGTGACCGTCATCTCATGCTGGCATTTTACAAACAAGACCAAAAAGAAAAATCAATACTTTAACCAAAAGCTCCAAAGGTGCACCTCAGTCTCTTATGTATTTCAGCAAGCTGAGCTCGAAACCTTGATACTTCTTTTGTCATTTCCTGAAAAATAGCAATACCCCAGACACATAACAGAATTAACAATAACTTGAAAATCGAAGATAAAAAAGGACACATGTAATGTCAGAAAACTTCTTACCTCAATAGATTGACTGCTGCAAGGGAACCAAAATAAAATAAATAAAAATTAGATTCTTCTCAAGATCCCTCATAAACAGAAATATTTATCTGGAAGAAATTGAGATAAAGGCGACATACTTTGCACCTAGAAAGTCATGTATGTTTAGATCATGATCCAATTTCATGAAGGTTTTCTTCAGTGCCTATATTCTCAATCACAAGACCCAAAAATTAAAATCTTCACTTGGTAAGGAAGGAAGAAGAACATATTGAAGAATATGAGTTGCAAGTAGTCTTACTTCGAGGCTCTCCAGCTTCCTGTTGCAGACCAATGAAAATCAGTTAGCTATAATGTCATTTCAATATGAACAGACTATTCACTGAAAGACATTAAAATTCAGATTCGACACCTCTTTGCCCTTTCTTGCGGCGTTAATTGTGCAAACTTCACAATAACCTCTTCAATATTGCTGGTAAAAGCAAACAAGCAAAGTGAGCCCCATTTGTTACCTTTCAAACAAGTTATCCCTCTAACGGCATCTACTGTATACATAAATAACTAAATTCATAAATATAACATTATTTAGACAGTTATACCCAGGACTATTTTGAAGTGATTGATATGAACCCGAAATGTGCGTAACTAAGTAAACAAAGAATCACTGTAACATAGACTCTGATACATATTTGTGTATTGTTAAATAAAGAAACCCAAATAAAGCACAAATCCAGAGATCACAATGGCAACCAATACATCATTAAAATCAGAGTCCACCAAGCTTAGGCTGTGTAATTATCAAAGTTGCTAAGAATAAAAATGTGAGGTGACACCTGAAAAAAATTGAATTTTTATCTGCAGTAGGTATAAATCATTCTCGAATTACTATAGCTTCTACTTACGCTATTGTTATACATTATACAGACATAAAATTATTTCACCATCGATACTGAAAGCCAATAGATACCAAAAGGTTTAATATAGCTAGAATTTGCAAACAAAAATGATATTAAATTATTCAAAAGGTGTAACAGGAGGTGCAGTAGAAACAACAATGATGGGAATAAACATCATAAAAAAGTATAATCTATGGCAAAATGAAGAATAAATATATTGAGGAAAGTATGAATTAGACCCTCCAAGAAAATAAAATAACATTCTCATTCTTATGATACCTGCGCTCTCCATGGAATAAGGTAGGCTTTCCTGTTGGAGAAAACATTAGAAGGATAATGTGAATGTCACATAATATTGATAATTCCTTAGCTTTCTTCAAGATTCCAGTTCTGCGTTTCGAATATGTAACTTGTCTGTTGCTATAGCTCTCTAACCTTTTTATTTTTAGTTTAACCCTTCCCATCCTGCAAATTCAAAAGAAAAATCCAAATGTTTATTCTAAGGTCACAACTCTCTACATCTACTCAAGTTAATCAAGAAAAAAATATAGTAAAGTTATGCAATATATAGCCATATGAGCTTCGACAGAATTTGAATTTCAATTACAAATTCTCAAAATAGAAAATTTAAGCGAAACTTAATATATAAAAAAGAAATGGCATTTATTGCACCCATGATCATGTTCCCACGTCTAATCAAACAACAAATAAGCTTTTAAGGAAAACATGATTAAACTTCAAAAAACCCAGAAAGAAAATAACCATAGAGTTACAAACAAGGGAAAGAGAAGAAAATTGGTAGACAAGCAATCAATGGAAAACAAAAGGAAAAGCCTTCGAACAGGCCAAGACATAATTTATTAATTAAAACAAAACCCAATTATAAACATGAAGTAAAGCCAGATAAGAAAACCATTAATGAATAAAACGGAATAAAATGAGTGATGAAATCAATAAGAGAGAGGGAGAGAGAGAACAAATTCTTACAGTGAAGTTAAAAGGAAAAAAGGAAGAAAAAAGTAGAAAAGGAAAGGAAATAGAAATAGAAAAAGCTTACAAAGGAGGAGGAGAAGAGGCCAAGCTGTGATTTCGGTGTATAAAAAGAGCGGGACCAACCAGAAACTATTTCGTCTCTTGAGCGAGAGGTAGACGGTGGAGAGAACCAAGCAAATCAATGGTGAAATCTTCAAAACACATTTATAAAAAAAATGTGTAGCGTACTATGGGTGAATGTCATTCGGCCTAGTAGCGTTAATGGTTCACCGGTCGGTGGCTTAGAAACGGTATCCATAGTCGAATCGGTTACATCATCCATTTTTAATCCTGCTTCAATTAAATAAATTATTTAAATATTAAAAAAATTGATTCAATTAATTTTTAGTTTAATTAAATAAATTATTTAATATTAAAAAATTGATTTAATTAATTTTTAGTTCAGTTTAATCGATTCAATCGATTGATTTAATTAATTTAACTTTTTATTCTAGACTGATATTTTCAATCGATTCTTGATTCTTTCTATTGGTCCAATCCAGTTTTGAAAACGAACATTTTTACCAAGCTATTTCAGCCAATTTGGATTATTCATTTGAGGAGAAAATATATTCTAAGTTGATATCCTTTTTACAATGATAATTTAATCTCTCTATTTAGTCACTACTTATCAAGTTTAAAACTATAAATTTAATTGTTAACACCATTAAAATTTTGGACGAGCAATCAACTGAACTGAGTTGAATCGAGTAAAAAAATTTCGAGTTGACGAGTATTATTTTATCATCTAATTCAATTTGAATTTTTTTTCAATTGAGTAAAGTGAAATGAAATTTGAATTAAACAGAATAAATGTAACAACCCGGTTTTAGCTAAATCGGAACAGTAATTTCAGGACCACAAATTTGATGTAAGAAAATTATTTTAATATTACTTTTGGTATTTACAGCATGTTATTTGATATGTGTAAAAATTTCGTGAGCTAATTTTATCAATTGGTTGGTTAATTTGATTAAAAAGGAGTAAATTGTGGAAAATGCAAAAGTGTTGTTCTATTAGCTAAAGGTGTCAAATAAATATAGCACCTTAAATTTAAGGTCCTTATGTGGTAAATATACCATTTTTAGTGTTAATGGACTTTTACGGACATCTTTTAAGTGAAAATTTTAATGAGTTTATAAAGGTTAAACTTGTAATTTGGTTATTAAAGGCTTAAATAATAAAACAAAACAATTTTAACCCATTATCATCTTTATAGCTGAAAATTTAGGGCTTGGAAAAGCCATGGAAACACCTTGAAGGTTCGGTCACATTGAAGCTAATTAGTAAGTTTGTTTTTGTTCGGTTTTTATGATTTTTACGTTTTTGAGATCGCTGTAGCTCCATCTAGCTAGCCTTAATTTCGAAATTGTTAAAGATTTTGAGAGTTTCCATTGTTGAATCTATGTGTTCTTTGATATTTAATGTTGAAATATGAAAGCTTGATGATAGTTTTACATGTTCTGTTAAGTGATTTGTGATGAGAATGCATAATAGGGATTAAATTGTGAAATGTACAAATTGTGTGGTTAAAATGTGAAATAAATGAAAAATATGGACTACTAGGGGTACTATAGTAATTCGGCTAGCATGGGTCTATGGTGAATTTCATTAATTTGTTATTTTTGTGTAATAAGGACTAAATTGTGAAAATGTGAAAATTTAGGGGCAAATGTGTAAATAGCTGTAATGTATGTTTTTGGATTGAATTGAATAAATAGAAGAAGAAATAAGTTGATTTTGATTACTTATAGATCAAGAAAAGAGGAATTCAGACTTAGATCGGGGAAAAAGCAAAGTAATTGAATAGTCGGTCCGTTTCGTCATATCCGTACACGAGGTAAGTTCGTATAATTGAACTATAATGCGTAATTATTCAATTGATGGATAGTATTGAGATTTTATTTATTCTATGGCTAAAAGTGATGAATTTGATTTAAATGTACGGTTTAAGTCGACGAGATACTGAATAAGACTATAGCTGGGTTATGGCAATCGGATAATAAAACCATAATCGGGTTATGGCATGTGAATGTAAGACCACGGCAGGGTCTTGGCAATGTATGTGTAAGACCATAGTTGGAATATGGCATCGAAAATCGACGTACTTATAGCGTAAGCATTTATAAATTTGAAGTGATTCGATAAGCGAATTGGTGAGAATAGATATGTATCAGTATAGGTATGTTCAGAAAATTGTTCGAATGATGAATTAAAAGAAGATGAGAACTTATGAGTTGCTTTGTAGTTAAACTTATGGTTTATCATTGATTGAGGTTTTAATTGTAAATTATGTATCTATTTGGAATTGTAAATGAATGATGTTGATTATTTCATATATACATACGAACTTATTAAGCTTTATAGCTTACTTTGTTTATTTTCTTCTATGTTTTATAGTATATCGCTAACTCGGAACCGGGATCGTGAGGAACTTCATCGCACTATCTGACATCTATTTTGGTACTTTTGAGTTGTGCATATATGGTATATGGCATGTATAGGCTTGAGTCATTTCAATATGTTTGATGAATATGTATTTTGGGCCATTTAAGTTAGCTTGTGTTGATGATTTTGTTAATGTGTAAAGATGTGTGAATGGCTTTGTTTTGAATTAGGTAATTAACCTATAATGAATGAATGAGGTTGAATTGATAATGCATATTTAGAATGGTTTTATTAAATGAATCATATATGTGAATTATGTCTAGTGAAGCAAGTTGAGTTGATAGGTATTTAAATTGGTACCAATTGAGCTTGTATAGGCATGTGCAAAATGGGTGGCAAAATGGCCTTGCAAATGGCTTATTTTTGTCCAAATGGGTAGAGACACAGGCGTGTGTCTCAGCCGTGTGTGACACACGGTCAAGTTACACGGCCGTGTGTCCCTTGGTGTTAAAATTTAATTGAAGTCAGTATGCTCCACGAGGTCTCACGCACGGGTGTGTGACTGGCCGTGTGGTACAAGTCAATATACCCCCTTAATTGGCACACGGCCTAGCACACGGGCGTGTGACTTGGCCGTGTTGCATAAGTCAGTATACCTTACAGGTTTGGCATAGCCTAGCACATGACCTAGCACACGGGCATGTGTGGCCATTTCGAAGGGCACACGGGCTAGACACATGGGTGTGTGGTTGGCCGTGTGACTCAAGTCAGTATGTGTGCCCTGTTTCCACACGGTCTGAGACACGGGCGTGTCTGGAGCCGTGTGAGACACACGGCCTGTTTACACGAGTGTGTGACCTCTGTATGGTTGAACTTTTTCTAAGTTTCCAAAAATTTTTGTATGTTATTAGTTTAGTCCCGAACCACTTCTAAAGCATGTTTAAAGCCTTGTAGGCCCTTATAAGGGACAATGTAAATTGTGTTGAATGATTTATGAGAATGAATGCTTTATATTTGATAAATGTATGCTATATGTTGTGAATTATTCGGTAATACCTCATAACCCTATTCCGGCGATGGATACGGGTTAAGGGTGTTACAATAAATTTATTCGAGTTAAATTAAAAAATTAAATCCGTCATATTGAAATCTTGTTAACAATATGACAAAATTTCAAGTTAAGGAACATATATATATAATCATATATATATACATATATATATATATATGAAAACTCTTTTAAAATAAAATAAGAAAAAATAATTAATATTATGATTTGATAATTTACTTGTTTAATGCCTCAAATTTATCATTTTGGATTAGTCTTTTAATTATAAGTTAGCATTTTTATCTATTTTTAGATTTCTTAAATATTTTGAATTTTGAAAATTATTTTGAATTTTTTGTAATTCTTTTAAAGAAACTAATTTGCACATTTTCAAAACTATCAAGAACCCAATAGATATTTACATCAATTTGTTATTCAAATTATTCAACTATAAAAACCGAATTACTTATTCTAATTGATTAAAAAATTAAATAACTCAATTCGGCCTAGTAGCGTTAATGGTTCACCGGTCGGTGGCTTAGAAATGGTATCCATAGTCAAATCGGTTACATCATCCATTTTTAATCCATTAGCTCCGTCTATATGTCAGCTTCAATTAAATAAATTATTTAAATATTAAAAAATTAATTTATTTAATTTTTAGTCCATTTAATCGATTGATTTAATTAATTTAATTTTTATTCTAGACCGATATCTCAATTGATTCTTGATTCTTTCGATTGGTCCAATCCAATTTTAAAAACAATATTTATCCCAAGCTATTTTAGCCAATTTGAATTATTCATTTGAGGAGAAAATATATTCTAAGTTGATATACTTTTTGTACATTGATAATTTAATTTCTCTAATTTTATTTTAAGAAATTTAGTCTCTACTTGTTAAGTTTAAAAATATAAATTTAATTGTTAACACCATTAAAATTTTGGACTAGCAATCAACTGAATTGAGTTGAATTGAGTGAAAAATTTCGAGAGTTGACGAGTATTATTTTATCATCCTAATTCAATTTGAATTTTTTTCAATTGAGTAAAGTGAAATGATATTTGAATTAAATAAAATAAATTTGTTCTAATTAAATTAAAAAATTAAATCTGTCATATTGAAATTTTGTTGACAATATGACAAAATTTCAAGTTAAGGAACATAAATATCATATATATATATATATATATATATATCATTTTGGGTAAGTCTTTTTAATTATAAGTTAGCATTTTTATATATTTTTAGATTTCTTAAATTTTTGAACTTTTGAAAATTATTTTGAATTATTTATATTTTTTAGAGAAATAAATTTGCACATTTTCGAAACTATCAAGGACCCAATGGATATTTACATCAATTTGTTATTCAAGTTATTCAAATTATTCGAGTTGTAAAATTCAACTCAAATCGAACTCAAAAAATGAATTACTTATTAGAATTGATTAAAAAAATTGAATAACTCAATTCAATTAATTCGAAATTTAAAAAAATAAAATTTTAAATCAAATCGAAATTTGTTCGCCCCTACTCATTATAAACTTATTCTTTTTGTTTTATGACTACCAATTGATTGTTTTTCAAATATCACACTAGCAAATTTAACAAAAGAAATTTTGAAACTTAAAAACATGTACTAAATTTCTAAAAATAAAAATAAAAGGACTAAATTCTAAATATACTAAAAGTATAAAACATAAAACATATATTAACTTTCATTTTACTATTTAAATAATAAAATATATTTATATATTTCCATAATTAAATTTAAATATTAAAATTTTTAATTGGAGTCCGGTTGAAGTAATTTATTCAAAACTGATTTAAATCATGGTATCCTTATGTCTAAGCTAACTCATATATTTGAATATATTTTATTTTCGAAAAATTGCATTGATTTAAAGGTTAGATTATTCATTCAATCCCATATATTTGATCTACTAAGTAAATTTCAATTTAAACCACAATTTGATTTATTATTTTAAGATTTAAGGTGGTTTTGACATGTTATATATTTTTATAATCAGTTAGGGAAATTACTTTTTTAGGATTACTGATATCAATTTTCATACCAAATTTGTATCCGTTCCTCAATAGATTTTAAACCTTAATTATTGAGTTCACGAGTGAATGAATATTTTTTGTTGATGCAATTAATACAACAATTAGGTTGATTGTTGATTTTGCATGTATTCATGATTTCCTACTTCATTTTAATTAAATTCCAACCCTAATAAACGTAAGGAACTAAGCTCGACATTACTTGATGTTCACAGCAGCGATAAAATTTCACAATTTAAGGTAGACTTAACATAATAAATGCTATACTATACGTGACAACACTGGTTTTTGACTTTAGAGGTTTTATGCATTTTAACCATTTAACTATAGCTACCTATAGTAAATATAAGTCAGCGTTGATCCACAATTATATATACCTAAAATTTTAGATTTTCATCTCAAAATTCATATTTTAAATTATATAGTGTAAGTAACTATCAATATTGTAATTTGGTCCCTCTCTTTTTCTTTTTCTTTTTTTGTTAGTGATAGATATCTTTGTCTGTGTGCTAGACTAAAGAAAAAAACATTCGAATTCAAAGGAACTTAGGGTATCTGATGTCGAAAGAAGAGGATTCTTAACTTAAGGCCTGTCTAGTAATAGCGAGGTTTTTACAGGTCATCAAAATACATCCCATTCCATTGTGAACACCATTGATCACAACCTTGGTAGAAAGGTGGAGATCAGAGACATTGACTTTCCACTTCCTATGTGGTGAAATGGCAATCATATTGGAAGATGTAGCCATGATTTTGAGCATTTCAATTGAAAAGTTTATTGTCATCACACCGAGTTAAATCTAGAGTCAAAATTAAGAAAATTATTTAACAATTATTCAGGCGATAAGAAAGATCTTAAGATAATCGAGTGAGATTCACATAGGTGCATTCATTGATCGAGAATCAATTGGATAACAGTGTGAGCAATGAAGATATTGTTCAATAATACTATGCAACATTGACAGTCTACTGATGGCAGATAAGTCAAGGGGCCTTTGCTAGTTGATGTATCTGCAAGAGTACCTTACTAGTCGGTGGTTTGTGGTTTTAGCGTTCATGTACGGAGCTCTTAATAGTGCAACTAATCAGAAAACAAAGCAATTAAATGGTTTCTACACCTTCTTTCAAATATGGGCATGGATGTGTATGTCGTTTATAACGTCCCCTCTCATGTGTTCTTTTTTACGTTAGCAAAAGGATAAAAAAAAAAAAGACATTTATATACAAATACAATGCATGCGCGATTTTTAGGATTTATTTTTATAATGTTGCTGATAAATTTTAAAAATAATTGTAAATTTAGGGTGGATTTGGATGGCACCACATATTATTAGGAACCGACACAAACCCAGATTGATATTGATAGATATGCAGCTCAAGGGGTTAGTTACTCAACCTGTCAAAAGGATTATAGTTTCAATACGTAATTATCATTCAGTCTTTTGTTAACTTGCAATTATAGGAAATATAGTTCCAAGCGACGTAGTATTTGGCGGAGGATATTCAAGCAGTACTACCAAGGGACACAGCGGAGGAGGCCCAGACATTGGGTAGGGCATAAACTACTGTTATCTGCTTCAACATCATCGAGTCGTACATAACGATCAGGTGTTGCGGCAACCAATTTCAAGGGAGAGGTCGACAGGATACAAATTGAGCTAAAGAACGTCGAGATTGGATCCGTTAGTGGCAAAGGCGTCATGTTTTTGTCCTCATTGGACAACTGATACAAGACAATTGTTTCCATATGGATCCACGGAACATGATTTGGTATAGAGAAAGCGGGTTAGGTTTTTTTTATCCAAAGGACTAGTAATAGTATCTAGTTATCCGGAGGGCACCCACATCCAACGCGTGATGGATTAGAATTCAGCAAGCTGAAGCACAAGCGCAAATGGTGTTTGTCGATGAGGATGTCCCAGAACCAGCTGATCTGATGCCTGACATTGGAAGCAATCGTGGTAGTCGACGTCAACCTCGACGAGTTGGTAGGGGTCAGCCTGATGTTAATGAGCATACTACCCCTTGGGTTCATAGCCCCCAACTTCTTCAGCTCATCCCTTATCTTGATTCAGAGCTTTTGTATTTCCCTACGCAGCATCCGTTATCATACAAGTTTGGCGTAGACACTTCATAGCCAGTTCCTTCAACTGATTCACCCAGTTTTAACATAGCATGGACAAAGGACATTTCGAATTTCTTTTCAGTAGTTCGCACGGCCCAAGTACATCAACTGTAAGAGAAACCAATAGATAATTGGTTCACTCCCCCTCAGCATTACGGGTTTAAGGTTTAGGGAAATTCCGATGTAAATGTTAATGTGGTTAATTTTCTAGTAAGAGTTTACACCCTCTACAAAAAGAAAAATTAATTATTTTCTTGTCATTTGTTATCAACACATAAATTATGTTAATCGCCTGCACTTTTTCCGATGGTTTCCTTCCCGTTCAATTACTAATAAGGAAAAAAATCTATAATTTTTATATAGTCAGTTTACCTTAGTGAAACTCTGTAAATTCATTTTGTGCTATTTTTCTTCCACATTAAATAAATAGATTTTTTTACTTCTTACTTTTAGATTTAAAGAGAGATTGTTATTATTCATAAGACATGAAAAATTAATAATATGAATCTAAAAAATTGATTTGTCACCCCTAAAGAGAATATTGATTTTCTTGCTCAAAGTTTCAATTAATTTTGTGTTTGGTATTTTGTTTTGGAGCCAACTCTTTTAATCATCTGTGAGTTCGAGAATAATAAAGAAGGTTACTAGATAAAAAAACTAAAATCGATTAAAGTTAAAATCGAATTGATCGAAAAACCAGAAGACCTCCCTATAAAATCCTTACAATTTGACCCCCTCCCCATGGCATCAGACAGGTTCATACACAAGTACTAAGATTGATGTGTATAATTGAAATAAAAATCAGAGAAGTTCTTTTTCTAATATAATTTTTAAAATTTCGTCGCAAACACTTGCATTTGCAATCTGACACTTTTGATGGTGAAGAAGCTTCTTCTTATTTGCTTAATGATGTAAAGAATTTATGCATCCGTTGATCCATGGAACTATCTACATCATTGCCGACGCACTGAATGAAGCCTAGTGGCTAAAGATCTACAAATGATCAAAATAGATCATGGCTTTAAGCGTGACCTCCGGTTTACATAATGGATTATGTAACCTAGATTCTTATGCATTATTGAGTTCATATTTTATTCCTTTTAGTCCTCTTTGATCTTCCTTATTTCTGGCCTGTGTCAATCTTGAATAAATGGCTAAAAAAAAAAATTAAGTATAAAAGAAAGGATGACAACAATCTTGACCTATCCCATCCAGTTTGATTCTACCAAAAATGTTGATTAACAGGGAACCAGTGAATCAATAATATAAATATAATCAGTTTGTGGCTAAAAATCAGAAGATTAAGATACAATTTTCAAACGCAAAATGCATGTAAAATTGATATGATGATCAGAGCAGATACATTTTATCATTCACTTGAGGAAAATTGCCCTCCATTACACCTATCGCATCAACTGAGAAAGTTTGTAAGTTTGCCAACAGAAAAATGCGGCAATCAGTTGATCATAATACAGCTATATGGAAAAACTGGACCAAAGAATAAAAATTATCCCCAAACCCATACATCCATAAAATTAGCTTATACCTCCGCTTCATTTAGATTGCCCTTTCCTTGAATTCTCGCTATGGCAATATCAGCTATCAAGTGCACCAAGTGCCTTCATATCCTCGAGGAATGCTGTGTACGAGTCATCTATACTCTGTGCCTTCGGAGCTGATGATGTGCTAGCTGATTCAGGCTTCACAATGGCAGTAGCTACAGGCTTGGTGGTCGCTGTCATGATTAAGTGTGAAGGCTTTGGTCTTGCTTTTGGGGCAGCAATCTCCCTCCTTACTCGAACAGATGCAGGCACCTAAGACTCGAAATAGCTTAAATCAGGACTGTGATAACAGATATGCCATCATTTTCTAGAGTTTTGGCAATATACCAACACAGCAAATTGGTCTTTAGGAAGAGCTAAGAACGTTCACAAAAATAGTATTTCTTTATCTGGTATAGTTTTCAAGATTAGAAAACAATGTTGGCTTGGATAAGTTATCAACTTAACATAAATGGCACAAAATATAGAAACAGTGCATACTTGACCATATTTGAGAAAAGATTCTTCAAAGTTCTAATCCTTTCATGTAGGTTGTTGGCATAGACCTTAAAGATCATCTAAAAGAAAGCTACTAGCCAGAGGGGTAGGAGTGAAACTACTTAACCGTTTAAACATCCCAAATCTAAATAAATGGGAGCTCTCTCAATGCTGATGCCCACATCATACCAAAAGGGACATGTTCAAAAAAAATTATAAAAAAAGAGAACATTTTAATCACCAAGCTATAGCAATGTGGCTCAATAAGCTCCAAAATTCTATGTCTCATGCATCCATGAATATGTATCAAATCATATTCATAGTCACAATAATTATAAACCAACATAATTCTAGCAAAGTGCACTTACCATAGCCGTAAGCTCCGGCTGGTGCTGAGCCAGTGGCCGCTTAACAACAGTAGATGCAGCAGATTTAACATATGATGGTTTCTGTGGTAAGGGTGGTCGGTTTGCAAGATTATAATCATCAAGTGCAGCGGGTGGTGGACCAGGTGGAAGTGGTGGTCTCATCATTGGAGGAGGTCCAGGTGGAGGGCCTAAAGGTGGTTTTGGAATAAGTGGAACCATCATTCCTGGAGGAGCAGTTTGACTAGGAAGTCCACTGGCAGATAGTGGTGCCCGCATGTCTGGAAGTGGCGGCGGAGGGAAACCTGGTATTCCAGGGGGTAATACATCTGGCTGTAAAGCTGGGACCATGGCAGGTCCAGGCACCGGAGGTTGTCTGGGAGGAGGTGGAGGTGGTGGAACCATTTTAGAAATTGCTGTATGGTTATTGGTATCAGCTTCTGACGGAGCACCTTCACCTTGATTAGTAGCCAATTTAGGGGGCATTCCAGGAGGAGGGGGAGGGAGTACAGTTGGCACCTAAGAAGAAGAGCAAGACAGACAAATTAACATTTTTCTCACAGAAAATATTTCTAAAGAAATAGGAAACAATTTCACCGTTCTCAGCTTTTGACCAAGTGTAGATCTTTCTGTGTAAGAAGATCAATGTTGACAAGACATGCGCCTAGACCTTGCACCTTAGGGCTAAACAAAAAATGCTCTAGAGACCCTTCCAAGCAAGGCTTTTTGAAGGCCATAGGCAAAAAAAAAAAAAGAGACCTAATTGGATATCTCTTAAATTTCTTTTATTTTAAATTTTTCAATGGATGTACCTTTGTTAGCGAGAAAGGGCACAGTATCAAACTCTCTACTGCTCAATATTTGAGTATTCAACAACAGACATGGGACCTTGAGGAAACCATGTATATTGTCCAATCAAATATTTTGCATGTTTTGTAGATAAACTGAACTCTTCAGATCTTAAGATTACACAAACACTTGAACATACATATTGTTTATATGCTCAAGCCAGAAAGGCGTCATATCCAGAGAGGATGTTAGAAGAGCTTACCTGAGCCAGCTCCTTGGAGGTCGAGTCATCTGGCATGTTTCCACTAGTGCCAGGTGGAGGTGGCTGTGCAGACTGTGGAAGGGGAGGAGGTGGAGGTAGTGGAGGGCGAACTGCAACTTGCTCTTTAGTTGGGGGACCAGGAGGTGGTGGGGGCAAAGGAATACCCAAGTTTGCTGTTGCAGGCGTGGACGGCACAGGAGGTGGGGGTGGTAGAGGCAAAGATGAAGGCACAACCGTGCCATCCCCAGAGTTTGAACCAGCATCTGGCAAAGGAGGTGGAGGTGGTACAGCTAGAGGAACATCCTCCGACTCTGTCTGTGAGGATGATGCGGCAGCACTTGATGATGCAGCAGACAAGGGAATTCTAGGTCCTGGAGGCCAAAACAATAGCAGACTAAAAGCATGAGTGAGAGAAAATAATAAGTAAAAAATGCAGGAGAGAGAACTATGTTTAAGCAGACAACAAATCAAAGAGGAAGTTGCTAGACCTATTGACGATTTGTACATGGGTGGCTTTCCAGGTGGTGGAGCCCCAGTGGGATTCAGAGTAGGGTGATAGTAAACAGAGTCCTGCAAAAAAAAAAAAACAGCAGCAGAGCAGCAAAGGAAAAGATTTAGGCTCCAAATCAAATAGAGAGTCCATCAAAAAAATAATTGTACATGTTAGTCATCTAATTCTCTTACTTCAGGCTTAGGATGCTTTGCTCTCTCTTCCTCTTCTGCAGTTGTCCTTCTGCGAGGAGGCCCCAAGTGACTGCAGCAGAAGACAAACAATAGTAGGTAAATAAGAATTGGGAGATGATAAGACTGAAGCATTAACAAACATATTAAAACGATAATGTCCATTTACCTGAACATAACAGGGGTCTCACCCTTCTCCTTCATTTTGTCTTCGAATTCCTGACCAAGGGAGTAATGAAAACTGTAGTTATCTCATACAGACAAGTAATTCTAATAAATGTCAGAAAAATCATAAATTATTACCTTCCTCTTCTTTAAGACAAGATTAAGTGTGTCTTCGAGTTGTCTCTTCTTGTGTTTTCTTGCTTTGTCTAATGCACCTTCAGCCTCTGCAGTAACTCAAATTAAAATCAGCAAAGAAATAATCAAATGTATTAGTAGAGAGAATAAGGTGAACAGAGGACACAACATAATGAAGCAATAAACATTCAATAGGAATCACTGCTACATTGTACAAACCTACTTATCATACCTATATGATACCCCCTTTCAACCTTTCTTCACATATCATACCTATATGATACCCCCTTTCAACCTTTCTTCACATAAGAAGAAAGAAGGAATTCGGAAAAGATAACTTATCTAGGTAATTAATATCTATTTTTCATTAAGATCGCCATCTTACACTAGGTAGTTAATTTCTTCACATAAGAAGAAAGAAAGAAAGAAAGAAGGAATTGGGAAAAGATAACTTATCTAGGTAGTTAATATCTATTTTTCGTTAAGATCACCATCTTACACTAGGAAAAAGTCAATTCATTTCCATCTTTATGCTGTATTTGATCAAACAAATACTTCACAGAAGGAAGACATATAGCCAAACATCCTAGTATTGATCAAATCATTGCTTAAAGGAAATACTGATTTTCTTCCATTTGTTTTAGAAATTATTATGTTTCTCACGCCAGTAAAAACTCAGCTAATGCCATGTTCAAGGAAATGTCCAAACACCACAAAAGATAATAACCAAAAACTACTCCAGATGAAGTAAAAATAAAGCAAAAAAATATCAATCAGTAACAAAGGCTTGTTCAGTCCCTTCATTAATAGTACAGTCCTAAAATTTTGACCACTATAGGTAAAAAAGGGTAAAATCCAATGCTATAAAATTTTGCAATTAAAGCATAACCACCAGCATAAGCTCTACTCTTATTCGAGTTCAGTAAACAGAGATATTTACTCATTAATCAATCATGAAACATCTAAAAAGAACGACTTACTCATCACTTCTAACTTCTCAATCTGCTCCATGATTGCCTGAGGATCCTTCTTCAAAATCCCCACCTCCCTCACCTTCTTTCTTTCCTTCTTGTTCTGTTATAACATATAAAACACCGACCACGATTTAAACATTCAAATGTACGTGAATGCTAAAACCGAGATAAGACTTGCATTTATAAAGTCAGCTCCATAGTAAGCGAAATAAAATTATGCAATCCTCTACTATGTTTTTTTTTTTTTTTCCAATTTTGAATAAATTAAATTCAACAGCTTATTTAAGGTGAATATTAACTTTAAAGAAAATAATTTCCCCAGGGTTCTTCGGAAATTCACTTTTGTTAAGTCAATATTAAAAGAACAGAAAAAAAAAATCAATTTAGATGACATCTTTTTTCCTTACCCTTTCAAACCGAAACAAAGAAAAAAAAAAGCCAACAGGAAGATCGAATTGAATCCGAAACAATTAAAACCAAGAATTGAGTATCATTGAAGTAAAAAAGGAAGCAGAAAACCCTGAAAAGAAGCGGAAAGAAGTAGGATTGTACCCGTTTAAGTTCTTTCTTACGAAGCTCCTTACGGTAGGCATCCGTAGGGTTCATAACTTTGCCCCCTTTTGTCGTCTTCATCTTCTATTTCTCTTTGAAGCTCTGTCTTCTTCACAAATTTTCTTAAATCTTTTAGGGCTTCTTTCTCCTCCTGCTTGTTATTATTCCGATTTCAAATTAGGGGAAAGAAAATCGATCGGCCTATGTTTCGGATATACATATTATTTTTACTGTCAAAATTACGGCTTTCTCCTTATCTTACTGAAGCTTGGATTGGGCTTAAACTTTTTCAATGGCCGGGCATTTTCATATTTACGCCTATCCTTCCTTCAGGCCCAAATAATTATTTTTTAGATTAAATATTAATTTGGCCCCTGAGCTATACCTCATCCAACAATATCATATCCCAAGATTTTTTTATCAATTTGGTACCTACACTATTTCGCCATCTCCCAAAGTTGTCCATTTCGTTACAGAACTATGACATGGCCAGACTGACCAATAGTTAGTGACACGCGTCCAATTTTTTAGAAATAGAAAAAGCATAAATGACATGAATTTTACACGTCAAATAAATGGAGGAATTTAAAAGAAATAATTGTGGCATTTATTTTTTCAATTTCCTTTTAGCATATTCATTGAAAAAAATAAATTACTTTGAGGTTAATTACTAATTTGGTATTTAAAAAATAGTTAAAATATAATTTGATTTTTAAAATTTTTATTAATAATATTTTAAACAAATTTAAAAACTTAAAATTAAATATAAAATATTAAAAATATATTAAAAAGGCTTATATATCAAAAAAGCCATTAAGAAAATGTAATAAAAAAATCAATTAAACCCCGCATGCCACACGATCGTGTTCCACACACGGTTGCATGATATGGCCATGTGGCCTATTAGTGTTTTGTGCAAGTTTGTCCACACAGTCATAGTGAGTTACATAGCCTGGCGACACGGTCGTGTATCCCTGAATTACACGGGCATAGTTTGATACACGATTTGACCACACAGTCATGTCCATGAGCCACATGGGTTGAGCTCTGTCGGACGGCCTGGTCACACAGTCGTGTGACTCAAATTTTCACTTTTTACCTGAATTTTTGTAAAAATTTCAGTTTAGTCCAAAATTATTCCCGATTTGTTTTAAATGCTTCGCATGCTCGATTTAAGTATGGATATGATTGAATAACATGGAAATGATTGTAATTGAATTATGGAATGAATTATTTGGTTATCTATGACTGGGTAGTGAACAATGTTAATGTTTTACCGTTATAATACCTTATAGCTCGGGTCGGGCGACTGGATTGAGTATAGAGTGTTAAATTTGCACCCAATTAAGCCCCTACCGTCAACTAAAATAATCAATTAAGCTTATCTGTTAACAGTTTTTATCATTGACTATGTTAACAGTTAAAATAAATTAATGGACCAATAAAATAATGGCACGTGACAGCTTCAGATTTAATATAATACTTTTACATTAAAATATTAAAAAATCAGAAAAAATTATAATAAAAAAACATAAATATTATTTTTTTAAAGGGAAAGTGGGTTATTGTTTATTAATAAAAAAAAAAAAACACAAAAGAAACATTCTACTAACTAAAGCAACAAAGGAAACAAAACAAATAAAACAAAGTAACTCATCACTGAGTTGGCCGCCATTCAATGAACTAAGACCTTTTCAAATTCCCAAAGCCATCTTATCTTCCCAATTCCATGACCATCTTAGCAGAACATGGAAAAACTCAACTTATCTTCCCAATTCCATGACCATCTTAGCAGAACATGGAAAAACTCAAACAACACTATCCTCTTCAGCAAAACCTTACGTCGTTCCCCTCCAATTATCCCAAGTCTAGCAACCCAAAAACATCTGAATCTCCAAACCAATAGCACAACCTTCCCCCAAGAAACCTACTCTTTCACCAATCCCACTCAATCTTAGCCCCCATCCCGGCTCCCCCACGACGGAGACACCCATCATTCAACCGACGCCTAAATACGATCCCTACCCCTTCCCACCCTCCAATTTTTTAAGAACCCACTCAAGGGACTTAGCTTAACCTTCGATCAAAACTTTTAGGTGCCCAACTCCCCCGTGCCGACCATGTCGGTCTATTTCCACCACAGCCCTAACAAAATCAGGCATATTCCCCACCAAGTAAGCACTCCCACCCCTCCTCAACCCCCCTTTTGCTAATATATGAGCAACTGTATTTGCATATCTGGAAACATGTCTATATGAACACCTGCTAAACATCTCTACTTTATTTATAGGCCCCTATAACCGAACCATCATTTATGCATGATCTCATTTTTTTAATCATCGACAAAGCTCATCGCTTGAAGACAAACGAGGGCCTTCGTTGCAAAACCCGTAGGTATGTGGCAATTAACAATTTTTCTCGAACCCACCACACCCCTCCATTTTGACAATCCCTGTACATGACCTCATTTCTTTTCCATTGAAGGCAACATCATAATTTATTTTAAGAAAAGGAGAATCCGGGGCTCCACCTCTCATACTCAATCCTTCCGACAGGTAACTTATTCTGCATTGCGTTTTCATTCATATCATTCTCAACCTTTTTTAATACATCCTGTGGTAGAAGAATCACCTTGTCATGGATCAGCCTATTCCTCGCAGACCAAATAAACCAGAGGGTACAAACCACAATTCTGCATGTAGTACTAGGGACCATGGAAAAATATAAGTAAGTCATTCTTGTAAAATGCATTATTTATTTTCAGGCCATCTGAATCTAAATTCTCCATATTTTTACAGAAGAACAATTTAAATATATGTTAAGTTAAATTGACTTAATCTTTAAATAATATAAATTATGATAGCTAGGAAGTAATTAAAACATCAATAAAATCATCACTATGGTAAATTAATTACCAATGTTTTTGTAAAATGCTCTGTAATTATAAACCCAAAATGAAATATCCTCGTGAAGGAGGATCTTGTAAGCACTCTACTTAAATAAAATAAAAAGTCCAAATTGAATAAAACTTTCAGCTGAGCATGGCCACCACAAGTTCTGCCGTCCCGGTCCATCACTGTTCATCACCTGAAACATGTTCCCACAATGGGGTGAGTCAACAGACTCAATGTGTAACCAACACCAAAATTTAATAGAATTAGGCATACCATACAAATCATGTTCATATAATAATTCAAGATAATGATGCAATCCCGAACCCAAACCTATATGCCATCCGCTACACTCCACCCGTACCATCCTGCACACCGTGGGGACTACTAAGTCAACCCTCTATCCGCTACACACCATCGAAGGCAGTCGCTGCAGTCGACGTGCTCATCGCCCATATAAAATTCTTGGCATAGCCACCAGATAATTGTGTCATGAGACACCACATTCAGATAATGTAACCGAAGTTACCACATTCAGATAATGTGACCAAAGTCACCACATTCGGATAGTGAGACCAAGTCACCACATTCACTTCCCTTTCTCATATAACCGAATGCCCCATATTATTCATATCATGCATATCATACTTAAATTCACATTCATGTCACTTTTCACATGTTAAGTATAACATATTTCGTAATCCTAGTAGGAGTAGGAAAAGCGTGCACTGAGTACTTTGTACCATAACATGGTACTTTAGCCACATTCTTACACTTTCATATTAACACATATATCAAGTTTAAGCCATAAATCTATTAAGATTAATGTGGGGTACACAGGTACCTTAGTCATATTCTTACACTTTCATATTAACACATATAATGAATTAAAACTGTAAATCTATTGAGATTTAGTGTGGGGTACACACCTGATTCGCTTAACAATTTCACTTGAAATCTCGAAATTCGATCTACTACCTTAGATTTTTAATGCCTACATTCGGCCAACATGGTAATATTTAGCAAAGGCCTATTCGGCCATAAAACCAAATCCTAGTAGGATTTGTGTATTTACCTTAATGCCGATTGAATAAAAAATCAAATCTCGGAAACTTGTATTCTTTCCCCTTTGAAATCGGCTACTCACTAGATCCCTTGAATCGATTAGTTTTCAGCTTAAAACACATAATAATAGATCTACTACAAAAATAGGGTCTTGGCAGAATATTCATAGTCACTTACCTTAAGGATCTTAAATCACGAAATTCACCAAATAACTAGGAACACGCTGACCTATGGTGTACCTTCGGAAAAGAACTTCTCCTTCCATGATTCGGCCAAGATTAATAATCGAAATTAGTCCCTAAATTTCGATAAGTCTAAAATATAAAAGAATAGAAACTAAACTTGGATCTTACCCTTATTTGAAGGAATCGATTGCACCTTCACTTCAACCTTCAGATATTCGGCTATGGCTAAATGATGCTCTCACAACTTTTGGCTTTTGGAGGGATTAGAAAGAAAAGAGAAGGAAGAATAAACCTGTAGGAATTTCGACAGAGAGAGGAGAATATACTTAAGAAATTCGGCAAAGGAAGAGTGAATGAATGAATGAATGGCCTTCTTTCCCTTTTATACCGAAATTACTAGGCTAGAGTCCCTACTTGGCCACCACTCTTCCTATGTGATAATTATCACTTTATCAAAAGAATTAATCCAACGATTATCTCCTAATTAGCGAAATTCTAAAGGAAATAAAACTCCTCTTTTAAGAGCCCACATGCCGTCCACTCTCACGCTTCTTTGTAGCAAAATAAAACTTCTTTTATTTGCTTCCTAAGTGACTTCGATCCACAGCCCAAATACACTTGCATGTGGCGCCATTTCTAGAAGCCCCAAGTGGCATCTTGAGCCACTTTTCCAAGCTGTTTGTGTGTCAAATTTCTCATACTTTTTCTCTTAAGGCCTCCTTGCCTTAATTTCCTCTTTTAAACTTTAAAACTCGACATTTCTAAGTCATTTCTAAGTTTCCAAAAATTTTCGTTTGGCTCTTTAAACTTGACATTTCCTTACATTTCCAAGTTTCCCGAAATGTTTACTTTTCTCTTTTAATTCATTTCTAAATCATTTCCTTACATTTCCTAGTTTCCAAAAATGTTCACTTTGAACTTAACATTTCATTACATTTCCATACATTTCCTTACATTTCCATACATTTCCTTACATTTCCTTACATTTCTATACATTTCCTTACATTTCTATACATTTCCATACATTTCCTTACATTTCCTTACATTTCCTTTCATTTCCTTACATTTCCTTTCATTTCCTTTCATTTCCTTACATTTCCTTACATTTCCTTACATTTCCTTACATTTCCTTACATTTCCTTTCATTTCCTTACATTTCTTTTCATTTCCTTCCATTTCCTTACATTTCCTTATATTTCCTTCCATTTCCTTCCATTTCCTTACATTTCCTTATATTTACTCTTAAGACTTAATATTTTCTAAAGCATTTCCAAGGTTCTAAAATGCACACAACACATTCACAACACTTAAGGCATACTATTTCATAAAATTTTAGTCATAGTGCATAGGCCTTAATCCGGGATGTTACAGTTCTACCCCCTTAAAATAATTTCGTCCTCGAAATTACTTACTAACAAAAAATCGTACATCCTAACTCATTACTGCTGCGCACTCTGATCTTAAAACTAACACATTTCCTACAAAAATTCACATCCAAGGTTTCATACACTTCACTAGCATTACAAGAACGAACTAACTCTATAACAAGCAAGGCAACGAAGGTATTCCAAAATAAGAACTTACCGTTGTCACATCGGCACATCACTCTCCTCATGACGACCGATCGCATAAACCAACCTTGGTTGCCTCACATCTAAACCTTGACACCTCCGCTTGGTGCTCCACGACCACAGTGGAACCATTTCCTCCATGGTTCGGACCACGACCATGACCGAGGTCAGTTGTCCACCTCTACCGACTGATTAACATTACGAGTCACCGATCGACTTTCATCTGGTTTCTTAGGACAATCTTTGAGTATATGGTCCTTGGACCCACACCTAAAACATCCTCCGTCTTTTCCGGCCTCCCTAAATGCTTCTTTCCACAATAGTCACAAGGACGACATCGCCATCCTGCATGCAGTTGTCGATCTCTCGGCCCACCAGGTTCTGGGCCTTTTCGCACATTTTCGATGATCCATAACCCTCTTGGGTCTATTCCTATCGAGTTACGCTTAATCAATCCTTGATTCCTCGGCTACCTTAGCCTTTTCTACTAACGCGAAAAACTCCGCTCACGATGTGGAGCTATCAAGAACCTTAGGTCATCCCTTAAACCGTCTTTGAACCGCACACGCGCTCATGCTCCGTAGTCACTACTCCTCGAGCATATCGACTTAACCTCGAAATTGACTTCATGCTGCCTCTCGACTTGTTCCTTGAACCACCCAGAAAAGCCTTCTCTCCGCTCATCAATATATCGTGTCTTGACATACTTTTTCGATATGCCTCCTTAGCATACTCCCATGTCAGATCCTCAACAGTGGCACCATCCCTCACTGTTAACCACCATTGATACGCTTCATCGCGTAATAGTGCCACCATTCCCTTCAATTTCTCCTCCGGGGTCAGATCGAGCTCATCCATAATGCGCTCAGTTGCCTCCAACCAGTATTCAGCTGTACTAGGTGCCACATCGGATACTCTACGGAACACCTCAGCTCCGTTAGCTCGGAGTCGCTCGGGTATAGATTTTTGAGCTCTCGTATTTCCACCCGCACCTGCCACTATTTTCAAAACTCGCGACGATAACTGCGATAAAGATCATCCCCCGCTCGAGCTTGCTTCGCTCGAACCGACAAGCCAAGCTGGGGTGGTGGTGACGGTGGTAACTCATTGTCAGACCCTTGACCCGATCTAACTGGTTCTGACACAGTTATTCTTCTTCTACAGCGTCCTTGATGACCGCGTCCTCTAGGACTCATATCTAACGATGCGCTTTAATCTGATTTAAGAAATTTTTATAAATTAGCCTATATTCCACTGATTAACCGCGAAGAAGTTTTATGAAAAGAATTTTAAGAGTGGTTCTTTCGTATTCATACATGCACACAGTCTTTACATTCATACATCCATCAATCAATTATGAACTTCCGTTCATTCAGAGAAATGTTGTAGTTTTCATTGCTGTTATTTTTTCCACTACCTAAGGGTATTTTCGTAATTTGTCCTACAGGGGTATTTTTCATAATTTGTCAAATAGGGTTCCTTGGTAATTTTGTCAAAAAGTATTTTGGTAATTTTAAAGTCCCAAGGCTCTTCGGTAAATTTAGAAATTCTAGGGGTATTTCGGTAATTTTAAATTTCGGGGGTATTTTGGTAATAAACCAGGGTAATTTTGTAAAGTTTAATAGTTCAGGGATATTTCAAAATTTGCAAAACTTTGAGGGTTCTTTTTGAGAGATTTGTTTTCCAAAACGTTGAAGTTGCAAAAAAATTTTAGAAATCAGGGTCATTTTGGAGATTTTGGTAAGTTAGGGGTAATTTTGTAATTTTCTTTGGACTTGTTATAAAATAATGATAATGTTGATTAAAACTGTGGGTATTTGGAAATTTCATAAACCAAGGGCATTTTTGTAATTTTATCACTAGGGGTATTTTAGTAAATTTGTAAATCGAAAATATTTTAGGAAAATTTATCAAAATAATCTTTTCAAATCAAGAGGGTAATTAAGAAATTTTAAAACTAGGGTTTTCATAAAAACACGGCTAGTCCCTTTCGGGTTTTAGTTAGAGGTTTAGCCCGTGTATAAGTCCTCTTGGTTAGGGTGAACCGAGGCTACGCACCAGGTAGGATTCGAGTGGAGAGGAGGTGAGCCACACGGACTGCTTAAATACCAAGCTCCCACTGAAACCAATCCTAAACATGCGTACAATGGTTGTCACACCCTAACTCGGCGACTTAAACACAGGTTTGTTTAATTGTACATTAGAGTCTTATGTAATTGTTGGGGTAAACTAGTCCTGGGTTTAAGTACTTATCATACTAATCTCGTTCCATTTCTACCTTCTACAATTCATATCATAAATCACACAAGAGATAGGGTACTTACGGTGGACTTGAATTCGGTGACTTAGTGGGCTATGCGAGAAAAACTCGCTTAATTCACAAAAATTCTTTTGGGCTTAACTTTGAAAGCGTTTGGGCCTTAAACCTAAGGTAGAGAGTTTCTAATGGGCTCGATGCCAAATTTGTAACACCCCAAACCCGCCCACGAGCACGGACTGGTGCAGTATGTTCCTCGATGTAACCTGGTTCAAAATTCTTTCGAACACTTTGAAAGCGTGTGTTTTGAAGATAGTTTGTTTATGGGTTGGGCTCGAGTTGAAAATAAGTTTATTTTTATATTGAAAACCCATTTATTTCGGTGACAAAATATTTAAAGTTTATTTTAAATTAAATTGACTTAATCTTTAAATAACATAAATACGTAACATAGTAATTAAAACATCAATAAAATCATCTTTGTGGCCTTATTACATAAAATAAAACCCAAAATAAAATTGTAGAGTACTTAAATAAAATAAAAGTCCAAATTGAATAAAACTTTCAATTTGAGCATGGCCACCACAAGTTCTGCCGTCGGTCCATCACTTGTTCATCACCAAACATGTTCCCATTAACGGTTGAGTCAATGCAGACTCAATGTGTAACCAACACCAAAATTTAATAGAATTAGGCATACCATACAAATCATGTTCATATAATAATTCAAGATAATGATGCAATCCGAACCCAAACCTATATGCCATCCGCTACACTCCACCGTACCATCCACGCACAGTGGGGACTACTAAGTCAACCTCCATCCGCTACACACCATCGAAGGCGTCATTTGAGTCGACGTGCTCATCGCCCTATATAAAATTCTTGGCATAGCCACCGGATAATTGTGTCATGAGACACCACATTCGAGATAATGTAACGAAGTTACCATATTCGAGATAATGTGACCAAGTCACCACATTCGGATAGTGAGACCAAGTCACCACATTCACTTCCCTTTCTCATATAACCCGAATGCCCCATATTATTCATATCATGCATATCATACTTAAATTCACATTCATGTCACTTTTCACATGTTAAGTATAACATATTTCGTAATCCTAGTAGGAGTAGGAAAAGCGTGCTGAGTACTTTGTACCATAACATGGTACTTTAGCCACATTCTTACACTTTCATATTAACACATATATCAAGTTTAAGCCATAAATCTATTAAGATTAGTGTGGGGTACACACGGTACCTTAGCCATATTCTTACACTTTTATATTAACACATATAATGAATTAAAACCTGTAAATCTATTGAGATTTAGTGTGGGGTACACACCTGATTCGCTTAACGATTTCACTTGAAATCCCGAAATTCGATCTACTGCCTTAGATTTTTAATGCCTACATTCAGCCAACATGGTAATATTTAGCAAAGGCCTATTCGGCCATAAAACCAAATCCTAGTAGGATTTGTGTACTTACCTATATAATGCCGATTGAATAAAAAATCAAATCCGGAAACTTGTATTCTTCCCCTTTGAAATCGGCTACTCACTAGATCCATTGAATTGGTTAGTTTTCACTTAAAACACATAATAATAGATCTACTACAAAAATAGGGTCTTGGCGAATATTCATAGTCACTTACCTTAAGGATCTTAAATCCGAAATTCACCAAATAACTAGGAACACGCGCCTATGGTGTACCTTCGGAAAAGAACTTCTCCTTCCATGATTCGCCAAGATTAATAATCGAAATTAGTCCCTAAATTTCGATAAGTCTAAAATATAAAAGAATGGAAACTAAACTTCGATCTTAACCTTATTTGAAGGAATCGATTGCACCTTCACTTCAACCTTCAGAGATTCGGCTATGGCTAAATGATGCTCTCACAACTTTCGGCTTTTGGAGGGATTAGAAAGAAAAGAGAAGGAAGAATAAAATTGTAGGAATTTCGGCAGAGAGAGGAGAATCTACTTAAGAAATTTGGCAAAGGAAGAGTGAATGAATGAATGAATGGCCTTCTTTCCTTTTTATAACCGAAATTACTAGGCTAGAGTCCCCTACTTGGCCACCACTCTTCCTATGTGATAATTATCACTTTATCAAAAGAATTAATCCAACAATTATCTCCTAATTAGCTGAAATTCTAAAGGAAATAAAACTCCTCTTTAAGAGCCCACATGTCGTCCACCTCTTCTCTTTGTAGCAAAATAAAACTTCTTTTATTTGCTTCCTAAGTGACTCGATCCACGGCCCAAATACACTTGCATGTGGCGCCATTTCGAGAGGCCTAAGTGGCATCTTCAGCCACTTTTCCAAGCTGCTTTGTGTGTCAAATTTCTCATACTTTTCTCTTAAGGCCACCTTGCCTTAATTTCCTCTTTAAACTTTAAAACTCGACATTTCTAAGTCATTTCTAAGTTTCCAAAAATTTTCGTTTGGCTCTTTAAACTTGACAGTTCCTTACATTTCCAAGTTTCCCGAAATGTCTACTTTCCTCTTTTGATTCATTTCTAAATCATTTCCTTACATTTCCTAGTTTCCAAAAATGTTCACTTTGAACTTAACATTTCCTTACATTTCCATAAATTTCCTTACATTTCCATACATTTCCTTACATTTCCATACATTTCCTTACATTTCCTTTCATTTCCTTACATTTCCTTACATTTCCTTTCATTTCCTTTCATTTCCTTACATTTCCTTATATTTCCTTACATTTCCTTACATTTCCTTACATTTCCTTACATTTCCTTTCATTTCCTTACATTTCCTTACATTTCCTTATATTTCCTTTCATTTCCTTCCATTTCCTTATATTTCCTTTCATTTCCTTCCATTTCCTTACATTTCCTTATATTTCCTCTTAAGACTTAATATTTTCTAAAGCATTTCCAAGGTTCTAAAATGCACACAACACATTCACAACACATAAGGCATACTATTTCATAAAATTTTAGTCATAGTGCATAGGCCCTAATCCGGGATGTTACAGCAACTGTATTTGCATATCTGGAAACATGTCTATTTGAACACCTGCTAAACATCTCTACTTTATTTATAGGCCCCTATAACCGAACCATCATTTATGCATGATCTCATTTTTTTAATCATCGACAAAGCTCATCGCTTGAAGACAAACGAGGGCCTCCGTTGCAAAACCCGTAGGTATGTGGCAATTAACAATTTTTCTCGAACCCACCACTTGACCCCCTCCATTTCTAACAACAATCCCTGTACATGACCTCATTTCTTTTCCATTGAAGGCAACATCTAATTTATTTTAAGAAAAGGAGAATCCGGGGGGCTCCACCTCTCATACTCAATCCTTCCGACAGGTAACTTATTCTGCATTGCGTCATTTTCATTCATATCATTCTCAACCTTTTTTTAATACATCCTGTGGTAGAAGAATCACCTTGTCATGGATCAGCCTATTCCTCGCAGACCAAATAAACCAGAGGGTACAAACCACAATTCTGCATGTAGTACTAGGGACCATGGAAAAAATATAAGACATTCTTGTAAAGATGCATTAGCTATATTTTCAGGCCATCTCAAATCTAACATTCTCCATATTTCCTCTACAGAAGAACAATCTCTAAATATATGTTCGACAGTCTCTGTGCCACCTGTACATTTTGGACACATAGTTGAATTCCTCAACCTCTTATTGTACAAATTATGATAGCTAGGAATGTAATTTTTAAAGATGCACCAAAATGTAGTCTTTATTTTCTCTGGTAAATTAATCTACCAATGTTTTTTGTAAAATGCTCTGTAATTATAGTAAGTACCAAGCACCTCAGGTGAAATATCCTCGTGAAGGAGGATCTTGTAAGCACTCTGCACTGTAAATTCACCCGATGGTTCATCACCCCAAACCACCATATCGTCGAGTAGATTCCTAGCAAGAGGAATATATCTGACTCTCTTCGCAATCTCATCAGTCAAATGCGTGGTGAGTTTCTGTTCAATCCACTGCCTCGTTTGAGGATTAATCAAATTCGATACTAGCCTTACTAACGTATTACTTTCTGGAACTGGTATTCTCTTTTCTGGCAGGCTAGGGGCCCACATATCTTCCCAAATCCTTATATTTGTGCCCGACCCCACACGCCGGCACAAACCTAAATTGAGCAATCCTCGCGCAGCCCAAATGCTTTTGCAGGTATATGAAGGGTAAGCACCAAGATTAGCATTCAAAAAATTCATTGACGGATATTATTTTGCTTTGAGTGACCTCGTTAAAAGGGAATTCGAAAACTTAATCAAACCCCACCCATGTTTTGCAAGTACGGCAATATTGAATTTTGCCAATTACGAAAGCCTAACCCCCATCCTCTTTCACATTTTCATCCATTCACACCAATGGATACCTCTCTTTTCCCCATGTTTCTACCACTAAAATTGACTAATAATAAGTTCTAACTCCAAACAAAATGGCGTCAATAATAAGAAATATGACATAGCAAAGGTAGGAATAGCTTGCAACAAACTAGCAATACGACTTTTTAAACAGTCCTTTTAAGACTTGGAAAGCCCATTTTTTTATTTCTACCACCATATTACGTAAACTCAAATAACGCTCTGGATCAGTAGAAGAACAAACCCTTAAACACATAACTATAGCCTCACTATTTTGCTCATCAACATTAATAACATATTTGTCAAAATTAACACATTGACCCGATGAATTCTCATACTCAACCAAAATTTGATTCAGACATTGTAACACCCCTAACTCGTATCCGTCGTCGAAACAGGATTGCAGAGCATTGTCAAAATTTACTGGATCAATCAGATAGAAATTTTAAACGTTTCATTACATATCAATACTCATAATAAAACCGGTCAAAATCATATATATTGTCACTTAAACGAGCCCTCACGACCTAAAATATATATTAGAAATAAGTCGGGATTAAATCGAAAACTCAGAGAATTTTTTAGAAAAATTTAAAATTTTCAACACTATAGGGGTCACATGGCCATGTGACTCACAAGGTCAGGAGACATGCTCGTGTCTCACACCATGTGGGTATTGGAGATAAGGACACACGGTCGTGTCCGTACTCGTGTAACTTTTTGACTTAGGTCACACGGCTAAGTCACATGCCCATGTGCTAGGCCGTTTGAGCATACTGACTTGCATTTTTTAAGAAGATACACGGGACACACGGCCGTGTCATTACTCATATGGACGAAAATAGGTCATTTTCTAAGCTACATTTTTCACCCAAATTGACACCAACCTAGCCTCAACAATTTACACATCAACAAATCATAACAAGGCATTTAACACAAGCTAAAATCAAGTCTTGAACATGTATTATGACTACATGTTACCAAATGATAACTTAAAAATTTGTCCACCAAATATCCAAACTTACCTAATTAATTTACCTAACCAAGTTACCAAAGTTCACTTTCACTCAATTATATACATACATATATCACTATACTAACATCACAATCATACCTTAATTTCATACCAATATGTATGTTGGTTATATAAACAAAATATTATTCTTAATATTTACATAAGCTAAATTTTGACTAAGACCATACAAAAAGCCTATACATGCTATATAAACCGTATTTAACGTTTCAAAAACTACTGAGATAAGCTGGATAGTGTGACTTAGTGTTGATTCGATCGTCCAACTTTCTGAAAATCTATAAAGACATTAAATTATACAAATAAGCTTAATGAAATTTAGTAAGTTCGACGGGTTAAACAAAAATCTTACCAAACATACTATAACAATTCAAATAAATAAAATCATTCATGTCACTTCCCTATTCACAACTTCAATGGAATGATACATTTGTATTCAAATCAATACAAAAATAAATAACATGTCTTTCAAATTCATTAAATAAATCACTTTACCGAAGTCTTTCCATTCGAAGAACGACTTATGGATAAGAGTACATCGTCAACAGAAGCTCATAAGAGCTAGTCCTCTCGAATACGCCAACAGAAACTCGAAAGCTGAACAAAAGCTCGTAAGATCTGAACAGAAGCTCATAAGAGCTGCACAGAAAGTAAAACACGAGAGTTCGCAACAAATGCTGAACCTTGGTTTACTTGGGAAAAATGTCGTTGTCTCTTTCCAATACCATTATACACCAAAATACGAATGTACTTAAATCTCGCGTTCCATTCAAACCGAACATCCAATTTAATATTATAATTCCAACAATAATTCATTTTTTAAAAAATAGAATAAATGCATAATACCATTCATCAAATTAATACAAATATTAAATTTTAACCGTACGAACTTACCTGGATTGAATTGTAGTAATTGTAAAAGTTCAGAGACTATTCCGCTATTTTTTCTTTTTCACGAGTGTTTACGGGATCTTAATCTAAAATATAAAATTATTCATTTATTAGCATAGATTCTATTTCCAATTCATTTTACAATTAATACCCTTTTATTTTTTAATTTACATAATTATCCTAAACTTTTACAATTTTGCAATTTAATCTCTTAATTAGTTAATCTATCAAATTAACTAATTTTCTTAATCAATAATCTATCCAAATATTCTAGGCCTTCATATAGCGCCTAATAAATCCAAAATTCACAATCAAATCCTAATATTTTAACCTTTTCACCATTTAATCCTAAAATTAATATTTAACAAAATTCCTGTATAAAATCATCATACAACATAATCAAAGCTCTAAATTCTTGTTATTCATCAAAAACATCTAATATTTATCAATGGCAACTTCCAAAATTTTTAATAAAATCAAAAACAAATTACAAGAAGCAGGTAAGAATTGAACTCACATGAAGCAAAAATATGAAAAACCGGCTTAAGCTCTCTCTCCTATGGCTATTTTGGCTGAAAATTGAAGAAGAAATGTCTAGAAAACCTTTAAATTCAATTTGTTTTATTTTTAATTTCATCAAAATTACCATTTTGCCATTGAATCATTTTATTTTATTATTTTCTCATCATATGCCGCTCATTTTTTAATTTAGGTTTATTTATTACTTAAGTCCTTCCTCTTTTATTAATCAAGCCGTTTAATCACTTAATTATTATAATTAGCAAGGTTTGCACTTTCTTCGATTTAGCTCTTTTTAATTAATAAAATATCAAAACGTTAAAATTTTTCAACGAAACTTTAATACTACCTTAATGACACTCCGTAAATATTTATAAAAATATTTATGACTCGGTTTATAGAAACAAGGTCCCGATACCTCACTTTCTAAAATCACTTCACTTAATAAATCATTATAAAACACAAATTACCAAATCAAAAACCTTTTTAAAACCATATTTGACTCGTAAATATTATATTTAATATTTACAAACTTGCTCGCCGAATTTGGTGGCCTCGAACCACTGTTTCCGACATCACTAAAAAATCGGGCTATTACAGACACATTGCACCAGTCACAGTTGCTTCCCCAAACAGGACATAATCATCAGCAAATAATAAATGGGATATTTTTGGACTCTCCGACAAATCTTAGCCCCTTTCACCATATTCTCCCTAAGTGCTATACGTGTAGGGGAAAACAACTCCTCGCTACAAGTTAGAAACAAATAAGGACTAAGCGGATTTCCTTGCCTAGGACATTTTTCAAGAGAAAACAACCTTCTTATTTTACCATTCAGGGTCATAGAATAAGAAATAATACTCATAGAATAAGAAATAATACTAATACAATGAACTATAAAGTCAACTCAACTTCTCAAGAAACCCATTTGCAACATCATTTTCACTAAAAACTCCCACTCCACCCTATTATACACTTAGCTCATATCTAGTTTAAGAGCAAAATGACCTTTCTTACACAACCTCTTACATTTATATGCATTAAAATTTGTGTAAGAAAGTAGAATATTATCCATTATTAACCTACCTAGAATAAAAGCACTCTACACCGCATTTATACACAAATGCAACACATTCTAGAAACTATTCACCACTATTTTGAAATAATCTTATACAAAACAGAACATAAATTGATAAGGCGAAACTGTTATATACACGTAGGATCACTGGTTTTCAGAATAAGAATAATAGTTGTTTTATTTATGTCAGCAATGGACTTACCATCATTTAGTACCTCTGTAACACCCCCTACCCGTATCTGTTGTCGGAATAGGGTATGTGGCATTATCGGAGTTTACTGAACATTTTCGAATAGTTTCGAGTCATTTATTATTCATATTTTGAAAATAATCATAACGTCCCTCTATTGGGCCCTCGAAGCCCAAAACATACATGAGGAACCAACCGGGATTAAAGCGGGATCATAGGGAATTTTTCGCAAAATCCTAATGTAACGGCCTAATTTTCAGTGGTGTCGGAAATGGTGATATGATATCACTAAATCCGACAGGTAAGATTGAATAAGATAATAATTTAATATTTATGAGCCAAGTGAGAATTTAGAAGAATTTGTGGATTGGTGAATTTGGTGAATTAAAAGAATTTATTAGGTCAAATGGGTCAAAAACGAGGTATCGAGACCTCGAATTTGAAAAACGAGCCATAAAAATATTTTTAGAAATATTTATGGAGTGTTATTAAGTTAGCATTAAAGTTTGGTTGAGAAATTTAAATGTTTGGGTAGTCAATTAAATAAAAAGGACTAAATTGTAACAAATGCAAAATTACTAGAAGAATTAAATAGCTCAAGTGTTAAAAGAAAGAGGATTTATAGGGCAATTAAACCTAAAAGTGAGAAGGTTGGACGGCAAAGGCAAGGGAATCAGCAGAAGATAAGAGAAATAAGGGCAAAATTGGAAGTTGTGTAATTTTAACATGTTTAGTAAAGATAAGATTGAAAAGAATCTAGATAGATCTTCACACTATCTCAGCCAAAACGCCATAGGAGTTCTGGAGAAAGCTTATTTTCATACTTTTACATCCTGTGAGTTTAATTCTTACTTTTTCTTGATAATTTTTATGTTTTTATGACTTTTACAACTAGATCCACTTATAGAATTCATTAGTTTTTGATTTGGTGGGTAAAATTAGAAGTTACCCTGGATGAATAGTGGAATTTTATGATGAATTATTATGAAAATTAAATTATAATTTCATATTAAGGTGGTTTTATTAAGTGATTTTGATAGGAAATGATATTTAGGACCTAATTGTGAAAAAGTTGTGAATTAGAGGTTGGTGTTGAAATTCAGAATATTAAAGGTTGTAAAATAGTTTGTTATGATATAATAAAGTGTTGATTGAGAAAAATTAGTTCAATTGATGGCTGAATTGAGCAGGGACTAAATTGTAAAAATTATAAATTTTAGGGTAAAAGTGAAATTTTGAAAATTGAAGAGCATAATTTATGAAGTGAAATAGAAATGAAATATATGGTAATGAGTGAAAATATTTTACATTATAGATCAAGAAACCAAAGAAGAAAGAGGAAAAGAAAAAGTTGCAGAGTAGTCCCTAAATTTCAAAATCTTCTACAAATCAGCCGGGTAAGTTCATATGGTTGAATTTATATGTTTATTTGTGAAGGATTGAATGATATAATGTGCTGTTAAATATGAATTTGCTGTGGAATTATGAAAAATTATGATAAAATGAAAGAATAAAGGCGGTAATTTAAATTAGGAAAAACGCAGAATTGAGTATGTTCGTATCGTGACATGTGATGAATTGTCAGATAAGACCATGATTAATCCATGGCAAAGAAAAAAATGTAGGTATGGTAATTCCCATACCGAGTTGTGAAATGTAGGTATGGTATCATCCATACCGAAGTTGTGAAATGTAGGTATGGTATTAACCATCTTGAGTTAAGAAATGTAGGTATGGTATCGTCCATCTTGAGTTGTGAAACGTGTATTTGAACAACAACGTACTCAAATTGTAAGGCGTTTCCTAATTTGATAAAAGTAAAATAAAATGAGTGAATCAAATGGAAGAGATTGAGTAGTTGTTTCAACTATGTGAAGTATTTTAACAATGGTTGTGAATGGCAGGGAACTTTAGTAAATGTTTTGTTATTGTTTTGGAAATATTATGTGTGGTAAGCTACTTTTAAACCTATGAACTTACTAAGCTTCATTAAGCTTACTTGTGTGTGCTTGATATTTTTATGTAGATTGAATTAAAGAGAAGTTGGTAGATCGGATCATCACAGCAAAGCTCGCTATCCAGATCAATTCCGGTAGCTTTTGTTTTATGTTTAAAGATTTATATGGCATGTATAGAGTTTAAATGAGATGGAGTAAAGATGTTATAAACTAGTTAACAATATTTTGCAATGAAACAGTTTTTGAATTACAGCAGTGACGTGATTTTGAAATATCACCAAAAATAGAAGAAATGGAATTAGAAAGTGAATAAGATATATAATTGAAGCTTATTGAGTCTATTTTCGCATAAAAGAAATATAACAAACAAATTTTTCTTATGTTTTGAGATATTTGAATTTTGTGAGACTAGTTCAGAATGATTACGTGATCCCTGTTCTGTCTTTGAAAAATCATTAGAAATTATAAAAAATAATTGTGGGATATAGTTTATATGCATGGAATCCTGAATGAGTCTATTTTCAAATGAAATAAATAAGAAGGTCATATGAATTCTGAATGAAGAGAAATTTGATTCGAAGTGAAGAGAGGTCAGAACAGTCAAACAGTAAAATAGGGAAACTTTGATGAATAAACTATAGTAATTGGAAATATGAAAAATTCTGTAAAAATTATAGTAAAAATATATATGAGTTTAGTTTCAGGGAAAATTAACGGATGTAAATTTGGAGTTCTGTAGCTCCAAATATAAATAATTTAGTGACTATGACGCAGATGGACAGTTTTAAATTTTATGCCGAATTAGTAGTTGAGTCTAGTAATGCCTCGTGCTTGACTCCGGCAACGGTTTCGGGTAAGGGGTGTTACACCTAAAATTTTTTCTACATTGGTTAGCTTACTTTAATATTGACAAACTTATTTTCTCGACATGTCTCACTTGAATTTATTACTTGTCCTAATATACATAATTTTCCTTATATCAACGTATCAAAGATAGTCTCATATTTATATGTCATGATACATATCATTCTCTTGTTGTTTCTTCATAAATATAAATTATTCAATTCATTACGACAATATTTCATGTACCATCATTTTCATGAGTTCAGTGTATATTTATTCCAGTAGCAGTTCATAATCTTGAATATGCATAATTATCAGGCAAGTTTCACATATATTTATTTTCCATGTCATATTTCAATATATCAAAAAATTATCATTTCTATGTATTTCAAGTTTAATTTCATGATTTCAAGTACTTGTCATTTTCTATATTTATCCCGTTGAATTTCTTGAAATTTCGATGGATTTCCAATAGTACACTTATAGTGTACAATCTCGGGTCCGTCAATTTGTACACATATGGGTATACCCTTTTTAGAGAGCACACTCCCGCGAACCTCATTTCTTACAGCGGATTACCAGTCCAGGCTAAATCCCCTGTAACATATGCTCAAAGAGTATTGTCGGGATTACCAGTCCGGGCTAAATCCATTTTCCACATATTCTTCGGGAGGGCTAAATCAGGATCACCCGTCCGGACTAGATCCTTGTTACCGTCAAATCCTTTTCAGTTAACCATCAAATTCCATTCCATCCAGCCGAGATTTATTTCTCTTTTTTATCAAGTATTATCAACATTTCATCTATTATCATACATTAAACATTCAAATCACATAAATATACAATTCAAGCATTTAAGAATTCAATTCAAGTTGCACGAACTTACCTCGTTGCTTGTTCATGTTTATAGTTTCACTAATCCGATGTCTTTTCTTTTCCACGTTCAAGTCTCGTATTTGAGTTATTCGGATCTTTATAAATAAATTTGATCATCATTTTGATTCATTTCATATTCTGATACATTCAATTAATGCTCTAGGCAAAATTACTATTTTGCCCCTAAGCTTTTAATTAATGACGATTTCCTCCTTAGGTTCAGAAAAATAAAATTCTTGTAATTTAATCCTTGTTTCAAGCCTAATTATTCTCATATATATTGAATATTATTCTCATATATATTGATAACAGCCCATGAATTCTATGACATATCAGAATTTTTATAATTTCAACACTTTTCAATTTAATCCCTAAAACATGTTTTCACCCGATCTTGATCTAAATTAATAATTTCAATCAATTTTATAATTTAAATAATAAAATAATCCATTTCATGCAATTTGGTCATTTCGACATTTTTACAATATTGCCCATAAAGTTTTACTTTTATTCAATTTAGTCCCTAAGCCTAGAACATGCAAATTAACAATGCTAGCTGAATATTCATATATATTTTCCTCCTCCTCCTCTCCATTCCACATCATTAATTTATATAACATGCTTATAAGTAACATTATCTATGATTTTACTATTTACTTATAAATTTATTCAAAGCTGTCCATTTGTGCCATAGTCACTAAATTATTTATATCTTGAGCTGAAGAATTATAATTTAAGTTCATATTGATGTTTTAGAAACTAGACTCACATATCTTCTTGCCATAAAATTTTCAGAATTTTTGGTTTAGCCAATAAGTACAGTTTATTTTTTAAAGTCACCCTTGTTCCGCTGTCCAACAGTTTCGACTCCTCTTCACTAAAAATTAATTATCTCATTGTACAGAATTTGGATAAAGTTACCGTTTGTTTATTTTGAAAATATACTCATTAATGATTTAAATCATATAAATTATAACCCATAATTATTTTTATCCAATTTTTGATGATTTTTAAAAGTCATAACAGGGGAACCCGAAATCATTCTGACCTTGTCTCACAAAACCTATTATATCTCATGATTTACAATTCCATTGCTTACACAATTTCTTCTATAAGAAACTAGACTCAATAATATTTAATTCCATGTTTTGTTAATTCTCTAATTAGATTTTTACAATTTTTGTGATTTTTCAAAGTTAGACTACTGCTGTTGCCCAAAACTGTTTTAGTGCAAAATATTAATTACCAAGTTTATAACACTTTTATTTCCTTTCTCTACAATATTTCCCATCACTTTCTCTTATTTTTCTTCACTAACAAATCAAGAACATAAAACATTATATAATAAAACTCTACATTAACATCATTTCCATGCTTTTTCCACAATATCAAACTTAAAAATATATTGAAATCTTGATGTTCTTATCTTGTTTTATTAATTTCAATCTTTAACTTAATTTTCTCTCTCCTCCAGCTTCTATTTTTTTAATCAAACTTTATATTCTTGCTCCCCAGAGTCTCCTTGTCATCTTTCTCTCTTGATGGCTATGGAAATTCTTTTGAATTCTAAGTGAAAATGGTGAATTTTTGGTGAAATGACCAATTTGTAAAGAAAGCAAAACTTTCTAAATCGGTTTGTGTAGCGGATTTAATACCATAAAGGTATAAGCAAGGCTTGGTAAGTCCTTGTCGTTATTTTTCTCTCTTCTTCTCACATTGGTGCATGGGCAAGAAGATGACAATTCTTCATCTTTCCTTCCTTATATACAAAATAAATAATAATAAAATATCTCATTAAAATATTAATAAAATAATATTTATCTAATTAAATAATTATAAAATATCATCAACATCATCATTACTTTCTACATTTCTCTCTCTTCCAATTGACCATTTTTCCCTTTGTGATCTTTTAAAATTCCATCATTGAATCATTACATAATTTGGTAAAATTATGATTTAGTCCCTCATAATCCTTTACCTATTCAATTTGGTCCTAATTCATTCATTTTCCTTAGTTTTTAGATCATTCCACCCTTAAAATATTTTCACTATTGGTCCTTTAACTTTTTCATATTTACACTTTAATCCCTCAAGTTTTGAATATTTACTCTTAGGCAACAGAACTTTTCTCACTTTTACCATTTAGTCATTTCTTGAATTAATATATCATAATATACTTCTCAATGTTGTCATAACTCCAAAATTTTCCTTTTTGTCGCTTTATTTTCTTATTTTACTATATCAAAGATAATATCTTACTGTAAAAATTTTAGGGGTATTACAACCTCAAGATAATAATCACCAACCTCTTGCCCCACTATATGCCAATAATTTTAATAAAACAGAGTAGGAAGAGCATCCGACCTAGACACTTTTGTTGGTCCCATAGATTTTAACGCACTAAGAATTTCCTCCCTCTCATATCTAGCATTCAAACACACATTCATCTCCTCAGTAATACAAGGATCCACCCCTTCTAAAATATTATCAGAATTCTCCTCCCCTCGTGATGTAATAAACGCACAAAATAATCATTTGCAATGTTGAACAAACCATCTCCTTTTGTAACAAATTGACCATCTCCTCCCATTAATCCCTTAACCATGTTAAGTCTCCATCTTTGCAACGCAAAGCGATGGAAAACCCTGTATTACGATCTCCCAACTTTAAGCAATTTGCACAAGCTCGGTTCATAGTATAGCTTATCCTTATCAATTTTAAGGTTCATTTCCAGCTTTGTTTCTAATAGATCAGAGAGATTCTCCTCATCCCTATCCCCCTCATTAAGTGCACTCAATCGATCAAGTAACTTCCTAAAGCGCTCCCTTTTTCAATTTCAAATGATTTTCACAACAATTGAGTCCCGAACACACCATCAATAACCGTCGAGGAATACTTCCTATACTATTTATCCACAAACACTGAATCTCAACTTCACACAACTCCTCCAACGTCCAACAAGCTTCAAAACAGAATCCCTCCACTCTTTGACGTGCAACCTCTTGCAGAGTATTTACCAACAGCGGACAATGATTAGAGAATGAATGAGATAGATGCCTCAATGAAAAAGTAGAGAACCTCTTCTAGCACACAGCGTTAACAACCCCCGGTCCAATCTCTCTCTAATGTTGTTTTTGGCAAAATTTCCCCTCTCCCAAGTGAACCAAGGCCCACATAACCCAAATCCTCCAACTGGATACCGCCTAACACATTATGAAATTCTTCCATACGTCCCTTATCCCTCGGAATACCCAATTTCTTCTCAAAAGAGTAGAAGATCTCATTAAAGTCCCATACCAACTGTAAGTACCCAATTTTGCCTGGGCCTATCTGAATAAACCAGAAAATAAAAAAATAATAAAAATAATGTCTTTAAACAGTCCATTTATACAACCCTTATACAAAAACCCAACCGAGCTCAAACAAATGGCCCCCTAACCAATTACCTGAACTAACCTAGGCCCAAACTAAACCAACCTCCTAAACAGACCTGGCCCAATACCTAAAACCCAAAATTACATGGCCCAATGGCCCAAATATTGTTTCAGAATTTGGAAACCCCTAAACTAGGGTTTCTGCTTTGCGCCGTAAGCCTAGATACTGGGGTTACCCTCGTGCCCCAGCAGAAGCCCGATCGTCACGCCGCATGTCCAGCTTGAACCAAGCGCAGCCCCGACATCGACCTCTCCTTGCTTGCGCGATTAAGCGAGATAAGCGCTCACCGCCATTCTTCTCGCCAAGCTCCTGCACAAGGAAGGAAAGAACGCAAAAAACCGAAAGAAACAAATATGAAAATATATATTTCCTTTTTTATTTTTCTTATTCGAGTTATAAATAACCCCAAAAAAATATGTAAAAAGGGAGAGGGGGAGATACACAGAGAAACAGATATATCACAATCTTTACACAGAGAATATCAAATCAACCAGAGGTTTTTGTTTTATTTATTTTTTATTTTTCGAGTATTGTTATTTTTATTTTTTATTTTTTTGAAACCATATATATATAAAATATTAATAAAATACATTTATAAAAAATAATAAAAAACTTACATTTTTGTTCCGACCACATGTGTGATGGCCGTAACAACTGACAGACGACGGTCGTGCTTCTACCTAAAATTTGGTGAAAATCGCCAGAGGAGAGCATTCTAGAGCTCTCGATTTGTTTTTTTTTTTTGAAGGGATGATAAAATGAATTTTTTTGATTAATTTTCACTTTATATAGGCTTAAGAAACGACATCGTTTTGGTGTGGTCAGATAATGATCAAAACAACGTCGTTTCACCTAGGATCCGCGCTCAGATGACCTGACCCGAAGTGGATCCGCCTTTTTTTCAGTTAAATGGGATATTTCCGCATTAAGTCCTTCCACATTTTCTAGTTTTTTTAATTCAGTTCTTTTATATTTTAAATTTACCCCAAACTTTCATTTACAGATTCAATTTCGTCCTTTTTCTTTTCTTTTATAATTTTCATTATTTTACTATTAATTTTATGAATCATTATTGTTAATTTTGATTTTTATTATTATTACTATTATTATTTTATTATCACTATTATTTTATTACTAATATTTTATTTTACTATTATCAATATTATTATTATTATTATCATTACTTTTAACATTATTATTCCTATTTATTATTATTATTTCATTACAATTTTTTTCTTACTATTATTTTTCTTATTATAATTATCATTATCGTACTATTATTATTATTATTATATTTATGATTTTAATTATGACTTTTAATCTTATTGTTATGCTTTTTAGTATTAGTATTGTAAGGCCCAATTTCAAAACCCCGGGTCCAATACCATTTTAACTCGGAGCCCAACAAGCAAAACCCCCAAAAAGTTTACAGCAAATTTCAGCCCAAAAAAAAGAAAAACTTAACAGAAACAAAAACTAAACCTTAGCGAGCAGTAGCGGCAAATCCATTACATAGCGTCGCGACTCAACACCTCATGCCCACATACTGCGAGAAAAAGGGAACATAACATTACAATGAGTAAGATAGATAGAGTTCTAGTTTTTAGGATTTACCGAAAGGCTATAAAGGCCTTCAAGTAAATATTGTGAGGGTCGGATTTTTTTTTGGAGAAAAAGAATACACCCAGTTTCCAAAGATACCATTTCTGAGAGAATATACTTTTTTAGCAGAGACTCAAAGAAAGTAGAGCAAAAGGTCTTTTTTTCCTTTTGAATCTATTTGTCTTTTTAGTATTTTTTCTTTTCTTTGTTTTTTAAAAAAGACAAAATCTTGAACGATATAGGAGTTTTTAAAACTAAAGAGAAGGGATCGAGAGGACTTACCGGGCTCCTTGGATCGCCGCCGATCGATACGCATGGGGAGGCTCACGGTTTTGTTTGAAATCAAAAAGAAAATCAAAGAAAAGTGAAACCCAAAAAGAAAATAAAGAAAAGGGGTTCTTTTACGGTTTTGAAAGCAGAGAAAGAAACGAATGAATGGTTTTATTTTTAGGTTTTAAGCATTAAAAGGGTGGGCCTTGCGCAATTACTTGCTTCTTGGTGGATATCATAATTTCACCTAAATGGGTAAATTGCACGATTAGCCCTCTTTTTTATCTTTGTTGTTTTAATTCGTCCCTTGGTTTTCTATGTTTTAAAATTTGGCCCCAAATTTTGGCATACTACAATTTGATCCGCGTTCAGAGCGTCTTTTTAGGGGTTTTATTGCTATTTTGGTCCCTCTATGTTTTGTGTGCGTGCATAATTCGGTTCTTCCCTTTTATTTCACCTCTAATTTTGCCCCAAAACTTTTGATTTTGATCTGATTTTGTCCCTTTTTGTTTATTTTGGTTATTTTACCATTAAACTAATTATTTTTAATATTTTTATTATATTTTCTATTTATTACTATTATTATATCATATGATTATTAATACATATTATCATATCTATTATTTTATATTATTATCGATATACCTTATTTTTGTTACTATGTTTAATATTATTATTACTATAGTCTTTTTATCATTTTTAATCTTACTATTATTATTATTATTTTATATTTCTTTATATTATTATCATTTTACTATTAACATTATTTTGTATTATAACCATATTCTTTATATTTATTATTATTATTATTTTCAATTATTCTTTAAATATTTCTATTAATATTTTTCTTTACATATTTTGTTTGAAATTAACCTTGTATATATTATTATTACACTATCCTACGACTAATACTTTTTGTCACTATTCTTTTCACTATTACTACTATATTATATATATTATTATTCTTATAATTACATTTCTTATTTTACTTATATTTTGTTATCGGCATTGTATTGTCATTTTCGTTACCATTATTTTTTTATATATTCTTTATTATTGATACTAGTATTATTATTATTTGTCATTTTCGTTAATTTGTTTCTTCTCTTACCATGTCTTTCCAAACTCATAAAGATGTTTTCTTAAAAATAAAAGCAATATTTGGTGGTTGAAAATTCGAGGAATCATGTCCTAACGTGCTGAGTTGTGGTTCTGTTTGGCCAAATCATTAAATATCCTTTAAAATTGTGTCCCTTTTTTTAAATAAGGCAATGTTTCATGTTTTAGAAATTCAAGGAATCGTGCCCTAACGTGCTGGGTTGTGGTTTCTGTTTGGCCAAATCATTAACTATCCTTTAAAATTGTGTCCGTTTCTTTAGAATTAAAAGCAAGGCAATATTTCATATTTGGAAATTTGAAGGATCGTGCCCTAACGTGCTGGGTGTCGATTCTCTCATTTGGCCAAGTGATGAAATGCCCTTTTTAAAATGACAGTGCATAAATCTTGGAAATCATGAAATGATCTTGGTTTCGAAAGTCTGAAACATCGTATCCTAACGTGCTGGACATGATATTTCATTCTTCCAGAATATGAAAATTTCGATATCCAAATTCAAATTACCCGAACGTTTTTCAAATGATCTATATTTTAAAATCTTTTCTAATTCTCGATATTAAGGACATTAATTAATCAATACGGTACCAATTTTGGGCGTTGTGAGGGTGCTAATCCTTCCTCGTGCGTAACTGACTCCCAAACCCGTTTTTTAAAATTTGTAGACCAAAACGTTTTCAAAAGTGGCCCAATCGCACTTCAAAAAAAGATTGGTGGCGACTCCATTTTTCTTTTCAAAGTCGGCCTGTTTTCCAAACAAAAAAATGGTTTCGACAGCTTGGCGACTCCACTAGGGACATAAGAGAGTCAAGCCGTAGAATTGATTGATTAAGTCTTTTATTGAAAATAAAATTTGATTTTGATTCTTCCATCGCATTTGTTTGGGTCGTGTCACATGTTTGTTGCAATTTAAGGATACATTTGCATCATATTGCATGACCGTAGTGGTCACACCTTTAAGTGAGAGTGAGAAGCTACTCCTTCGTGAGGTTTTCACCTCCGTGCAAGATAGTGGATCACTTTCGGGATACATCCGTACCTATGTCTTCGTGAGGTATTCACCTCCGTGCAGCCATAGGGAAATGTATTCCCCTGAACTGAACTCGGTCCGTATGAGCCTATAATGGGTGAGGATCAAGGAATCTTCTAGTTCAGGTACATTTGCTTTAGAGCCAAACCGCATATAGAGAGCCCTAGGAACTTACCCTAGGTATAGCTACGCCAAACCCTAGCAGCCACCTAGATAGGTGTTTGATTTTACCATCTTTACATGATACTAACATGTTGTCTTTTGTTTATAACTACATTGCATTCATATCATAGAAAAGATGTGTTGATTTCAAATTCAATTGTTAAATAGAAAAGTTGGTCATAAGAAAATAGATTTTTTGATAAAATGGATTATAATACGGTCGTCCGAATATAGTCCAAGTGAACACAACGAGAGAAGACTGATAGTCCGTGAAGGAATACAAAACTTTATCACCCAAGGATTCAAGCTGACAAAGATTACTTGAGGATCACGATGTCTCGACTTTCTTGAAGACCATCATGGAGGACAAGTGAGTGAAAAGTCACGACTTGGATCAAGCAACAAGGAGCTAGAGGAAGCATCTATCAGAAGACTGAAAGATTTGACCTTTGCGAAGAAGGAGATTGATGTTTTCACTTGGACTATGAGGATAAAGCCGCATATGTAATCCGTTTTGTGTAAAGAAATTTATTTTCAAGTAAAGTTTTTCTAATGTAACTGAATTCATAGTCAACGCCTCTCTTTTTGCATTCATTTCATGCATTCGTATTGCATTTCATCCATTTTCATTACATCTCATCATATGAATCATATATCACAAGACAACCTTATTAACTAGAGATCATATTATAGTTATCCTGGAACACCGCTATTACACTCGAAAAAAGACAAGAGTAATGGATCAAAAGATGGAAAGGTTAGAGCAAATGCAGAAAGAGATGCAGGACCAATTATAGACTCAGATGCAAGAGCAGTTAGCCAAGATCCAACAGGATATGAGGGATCAAATACTGGAATCCCAAAGAAGTATGATGAGCCAGTTAACACAGTTGTTGACTGGAGGGCTTGAAAATGAAAAGAGTCCTATGGTCGATACTGGAGATGATAATGAAGATTCTGCTTGCCCTCTAGGCTTGGCCCCGACAAGTGCCCAAGTGCAACCACCAAGAGTGTCGGTCAATATCAAACCCCAGTACCAATCTGATACCCCAGTATCGGTAAACTTCCTAGTGGGCTCGAGCTCCAACCCAGGAGTTAATTTGGCAAAACCAATGGTCCCTGACTTCGATGACGCAGCAGAAGGGGAAAAAGGAAAAGTAGAGCTCCCAAAAGAGTTTGAAGATCGATACAAATGGTTGGAGGAGAAGTTTTGAGTGTTGGAAAGTGCCAATTACCAATGCGAGGTAGATGCTAAGAAGTTGAGTTTGGTCCCTGATCTGGTACTCCTACCAAAGTTCAAAGTGCCAAAATTTGAGAAATATAACGAGACCAGTTGCCCTAAGGCCCACATTACAATATTCTGTCGGAGAATGACGGGATATGTCAGCAACGACCAATTATTGATTCACTATTTCTAAGATAGTCTGACTGGAGCTGCGACTAAATGGTACAATCAGCTGAATTGCACCCAAATCAAATCAAGGAAGGATTTAGCACAGGCCTTTATGAAGCATTATGGCCATGTGACTAACATTGCGCCTGATAGGATCATGTTGCAAAACATGGAGAGGAAGTCAAGCGAAAGTTTTAGGAAATATGCCTAGAAGTGGAGGGAAGTCGCTACACAAGTCCAGCCACCTCTACTAGAAAAAGAAATGACCATGCTCTTCATTCATACCCTGAAAGCACCTTTCATCAATCATATATTGGGGAGCGCGTCAAAAGTTTCACAGACATAGTGATGTTTGGTGAAATGATAAAGAACGCGATAAGGTGCAAGAAAATAGAAACTAGAGGAAGCACAAAAAGATCAGCTTCGAAGAAAGGGGAGAATGAAGTAAGAAATATGAGCTCGGGTTATCCAAAACCCATTACTATTAGCCAGCCAAGAGCAATAGCCACAGGCCAGCAGGCCTTACCAAGACAGGAGCCCAATACTAGGCAGAATATCGAGAAATTCCAATTTACTCCAATACTTGTGACGTATAAAGAGTTGTATAAAACTCTATTCGATGATCACGTCATTTTCCATTTCTACTCAAAACTGTTGCAACCCCCATATCCAAAATGGTATGACCCAAGCACTCAATGTGAATACCATGTGGGGATAGTGGGGCACCCGTTAGAGAATTGTTTCCCTTTCAAAAGGCTAGTTGAAAGGCTTATTAAGGCGGGTGTTGTGAGATTCGACGATGCACAAGTTGTAGAAAATCCGTTACTCAGTCATATTGAGAAAGGTGTAAACGTTATAGTTGAGTACATGGGTAGGAGAATCAAATGAAATGGTGCTGAGGTAAGAACCCCATTGAGAGAGGTTTGGAAGGAAATGCGGAAAATAGGTCTAGGTCTGTAAGAGTTGGGGAGTAAATCCCGAGATGTGAGGAATTACCGTGAGTTTTACAATAAGGAGGACCATGAGATCCAGCAATATAGTGAATTCAAGGCCCTAGTGCAAGGGTTAATGGATAACAAAGAGTTGGAGTTCTTTGACTCTCCTAAAGGAGAAAACGTATGCACCATAGGAGGTGAGTGGGTAGAGAAGGACACTGAGGTCAAATGGCGATCAATGACTTCTCCCTATATATTCAATCCATCCGTACTTGAGGAAATTGTCCATCTGGGATCGGAGAACATGAATGAGGAAACGATTGAAGATATGGTAAAAACTGTAAGCATCAACATCGTATTCGAAGAGGGATCAAATGAAGGAAACCTAGGGGGCATTCGCCCCTATGAGCTTGGAAGTGTTCTGAACAACTGGACTGTGGATGAAATTCCTGTAATCTTTAGAGCTAGTAAAGAGTAATATTCAAAACACACTTGTTGTTTTAAGCCTAGAAACAATAAGAATCTTTTGTGAAATAAGCTCATGTTCAAACATCTTTAGTTTCAATAAAAAGTACATTTTTATGTTTCATGCTAAGTAAATATATCTTTACCCTCTCATTTCATTCATAATCATACCATATAAATAATCATCCTTAGAATCATTTATTCTTTGAAATTTACCTCCGTACCTACAATAGGTACCCAGATATCGAGACATGAACGACGCTGTTATAGACTCCCTTTTAAGGGAAATATGGGTCTAAAAGGATCTGAGGATTTTGAAAATGTCAGAGATTGTAACTTATCTTTTGAAAATGGTAGAACAAAATAAAAATAGACTCTACTGTATAAAGGGGTCAGTAGACATTGCGAGTCTAGGAAATGGGTGAAGATCGAAGCCTTGCCCACCACAGAAACAAAACGAGATGTCATTGAGTATTTCAAGAATTCAAAGATGTCTTTGCATGATCGCATCAAGATATGCCAAGGCACAAAGAGACTATGGAGTGTTCAAAAAGGCACAAGCTAAGAGTTTTCTGATAGCCAGGTAGATTATAAGTTTCAGGTACTGCTGGTCTACCATGAAAAGGAGATTGCATCAGATATACCATAAATGCCAAATAGAGGAAGACAAGACTTATATGCTTCCTCCATTTTTTTCCCTATATGTGGGGCATAGATGTTACGGGGACGATCTAGTCAGAAGCTTCTAACAGACATCGTTATCTTTGCGGTGGTTAATTATTTCACTAAGAGGGTGAAGGTCGTCTTATATGCCAAAAGTTACATGTCTAAATAAAATGTCAAAGTTGGCAGTCTGTTCAAAGATCAGATTCTATATCAGTGCAAAAAAAAAAAAAGAAGAAGAAGAAAGGAAGAAAGGAACATCCAAAAGGTTTTTCGAGACTTGTAAATATTGGCATAGAGAAGTTACTGATCATGTCAAAACAGTCGAGTTTTAATATTTATAAAAGAGTGATCGAACCTGTAGGCTGACTGCGACAACGATAGAGGCAAGCACACCTATCAAACAGTAGTATAGCTCAGGCAAGAATATCTTATTGGACCCAAGGAACCTAAAAGTACAACTACTCACTTTCTTTCTATTATTTAGCCTAAAATATGGAGTGATTGGTTTATTAATCTAAAACAAATGAAATACTTAAACTTAAATGCAAAGACAAAAGAACAAAACTTTGGGAAAAGACTTTGAAGAAAACTTAATTAATAAAGACGATACCTTCGGGAAGAATCCACCTATGACTTCACTTATTATCTACCTTTTCAATTCATATGATTTCTTTACTTAGCTTGATCCGTGAGACTCCCTAACCTATATTAAACCTTCTCTCGAAGCGAATAACATTTAACCTTAGGTTAATTAGTGGAACTCTCGTTCTCTTATAATAACCCCTAAGGAAGCAGTAAATCGATCAATGGACTCCCATATTAGGTTTCACCCTAATCTGGAAAAATCTCTTAACCCTATCTCTAAGCACCGATCAACTCCGCTTAATTATGCTAGATCTACTTTTAGGCAGGGTCCATTCCTCCTCCACCTAAGCACATCAGATAAATTTAAGCAACATAATTAAGAACAAACGAAGTATTTATCATATAAACCGAAAGAATTAAATAACAAAATCCATCATAGGTTTCATCCCCTTCAGGTATCTGAGGGGTTTAGTTCATAACTAAACAAGAAAACATCTCAAGAGAAAAGATAAAACAAAACATAAGAAATCCCTAAAGCCCCTGAAGGAATTGAAGAGGAGATCCTCCGTCTTGAGTAGAACTCTGACTTTTAGAGATGGATCAATTGGCTATCTTCGAGACAATCCCTAAACGAGAAAGGCTTGGCAAAAAACTCTGCTCAATGATCGACCCCTTGAATAGTCACCTTGGGGTGTTTTTATAGACTTTTGGGATGCTTTACTTGTCTCCTAAGTACTCATAATTGGTACAATTCGTCCTAGGTGTTTGAGTAGACTTAGGATTGCGTTTCTTGGACTCCAAGCATCCTATTCAAGTGAAATTGCTCTTTCCCATGGAAGGGCATGGCTAAAACACGCCGTGTAAATTGAGGCTCAACCGTGTCTCTATTCTATTGATTTAGGCACGACTGTGCACGCTTGATGCAAGTCGAAGGACGGCCGTGTTTGAGTCTCATCGATTGGGGCACGACCATGCAAATCGGGGATAGGCCATGTTGGGCTTTTTGTCGACGAGACACGGCCGTGTAAATTGGTGACAGGTCGTGTTCTAGGTGGATAGCAAGGTACGGTAGTGTGGAATAAAGCCAGGTAGTGTCGACTTCTTGGGTTGGCCCAATTTGGTCCTTTTAAGCCCATTTTCGTTCTTTTTATCCTTAGGTGTTCTCCGAGTATAAGACATGAAAAGAAAGGATTAAGAGCACCTTTTACATAAATCGAGGATAAATTCATCCAAAAGCATACTAAATGTGGGGTTAAAATATGTTACTTTTACGGTTTATCAAATACCCCCACACTTAAGCTTTTGCTTGTCCTCAAGCAAAATTCTCAACTTACAATTAAAATGAACTTTTCATAATTCATAATTCCTATTAATAATGCCTCATCATAATTCATAGATAATTTATACATGGATAATTTAATTCAAAGAGCCCTAAAGTTTCAAACGAGATAAGTCATGATTTTGTAGCATGAAAATATAGGTGTCTCCCCTTATCTAAGTAATTTCCTTTAATTCAAAACCGACAAGGATTGACATCCTCACAGAAGATTCACTCAAATCACTCAAAGTGTTTAAGATTCAAGAAATAAGCACTCTAAGTTGAACCTGAAAAGTTAATCCCATAGGCTTGCCTGAAAACCAAATCTCCACCACTGTATATGAGATGATACACAAATCAAAAGGTCTTTAATCGGGGTTGTAACGGGCTAGGGTTAAAGGTGTGGATACTGAAATTTGAATTAGTGGTTATAATCGAGACCGACTTGACAAATTACCTAACTAGAAACATTGAACTAAATATGAATATTGACTTGAATGAAAACTAATAATATCACTATTGATAATTACTCTATAGTAAGGAGTATTTTGATAATACTTTAATCGAGCTTTTTCAACAATTGGAGTTTAAATGCTCTAAGCTCTTTTATATACTACTAATATTGAATATATACTTGAATTTTTTAAGAACAAACTAAAATAATCATAATAGAAGGACATTGAAATAACCTAATTCGGCGATTGATCAAATCAATTCTCGATAAAGGGGTAGTCAAAGGAATGTTGATAACAAATACAAAGGGATTATGGGTTAATATTAGTGGGTGAGTCAATAAAAAGGTTGTTAGGATTCAATGGGGTTCACTAGGGGTTATTTATGTGGGTCTTTTTAGTGGAGTGAGCAGGTTAAATAGGTACCTTTATCATCTCGATGTATCAAATCACTAATGTGGTCTCGACCCGAGGCAAGTTCTAGAATAATTCAAAGTTACACTCATAATCAATTAAAGTGAGTACGAAAAAGAATATATGCTCTATAAGGCTCAAAATCTCACAAAAATTATAGGTGTTTTGACATCTTATAAATTTTGACTTCAAGGTGATACTCAAATTCAGTTCAACGACCCATCAATTTTAATTTTTTAGAAAGTAGGCTTATCATGCTCGATTCTCTAGTATTCTTTAAATTTAATCATCAATGCACGATTAACTATGACTTAGTCTAAAACATATCAATAAAAATCATAAATCATTAGAAATTTCACCCTAATTAATAATATGAGAAAAATACTTAAGATCAAGACTAAATTTTAGGGTTTTGAGAATTATGCAAAAAGTTAGGCACTATTACCCCCACACTTAAGATGTACATTGCCCTCAATGTACAAAGATAGATAAAGAAATTTATGTGCCAAATCAAAAAGAGAAGTGGGGAAAGTGATACTCCCTGAAATCTGGATGATCCCTGGCGTCTTTGGTGGGGGTGATGGTGTTTTTTATGGGCATGGTGGAGTGGCTGTCGAGAAGTAATTTGCTAGATGAAGAAATTGGGTAGCCTGTGAAGACATAGCCAAGAGATCTAGAGAAATAATCATATTATACAAATAATATATTTAAAGACTAAGAAAATAAAGAGAGGGAGACTAAGAAGGAAACTAAAATTTAAAGAAAAGTCTAACGGACTAAGAAGTCCTTATTAGCGGGTGGTTAAGTGGTGTGTGTATGATTTCTAAGGTTTGCGGGTTGTTGGTGATGGTGGAAGTGGCGTGATTCCTAGTAGCCTTTAGAACCTAAAACCAAGAAACTAATATGAAATAAATTAAATTAAACAGAAAAGAAGTATAGATAAGGAAAATAAAGGAGATGAGAAAAGAAAAATAGAACTGAAAAGGTTTCTGAGACCCTTGGCGTGTCAATTAAGTGAAGCTACCGGCATGAACTCATGTTGAGATCTCCTCTGAAGAGATAATGTTTATTTTCTTACGTTTCTTCGGCATAATCTTTGTGTTGCTCAAGAGTCTTGGACCTTTTCTTTGAATAGAGAGAAAAATTTGGAAGAAATAGAAGGAAGAAGGAATGTGGGAGAGAAGGGAAGGCTGTGGGGATTTAAATAAAATTTCAAATCTGGCTTGTTCCCACGCTCGTGTGTCGAGGATGCGTCGATTCACACGGCTGCCTAGCACGGCCGTGGCTAATGGCGTGTTGCTTCTTACACGTTTATTTCTTAGTCAGCCACACCCGTTTCGAGAAAGGCAGTATCCACACACGATTCAGAGGCACGTTCGTGCTTATTTTGTCGGCACCTGTGCTTCAGGGTGGTTAGACTCGTGACGTCGGGAGTGGTTGGACTGACTTGCACGGCCCTGCTCTTGTCAGTGTGGTGATTTCGGTGGTCCACACGGCCACGGACACGACCGTGTGATCTAGAAATCTGCACTTTTGTGTTAGTTTCCAACTAAATACTTAGGAAAGAAAGATGGAAAGAAAATAAACTGAAAACAAATTTGAAAATAAATAGTGTTAATGTTCGGGTTGCCTCCCGAGAAGCGCTCGTTTATAGTCTTAAGCTAGACTATCCTTATGTTTGAAAATTTCAAGGAGGTTTAAAGGTTTGAATATCTTCCCTCATGTTTGCGATTTTATTTTCATGACAAAGTTGGAGTCGAGAAGCATTTACCTTGAATTTATCGAGTTTTGGGTTACTTACCTCGACTGTGTTGTGGGGAAAGATTTCGTGTACCTTGGGAAGAATTTCTCCCTTTGCCCTCAAGTCTGTTGAAGTGATGTGAAGATCTACTTTGTTTAACAGCATCTAGTCTCCTATTTTAAAGTGATTCATGAGCTCTTCTGGTGGTTCCTTAGATTTTACTTCGTGTGGATTCGACTTTTCTTTGGTGTGTATCTTCTGCTCTTCTAAATTGTTGGTATTCTGGTTTTTTTTTTGTGTGATTCTTCTTCATCATCCGTGGTTCTGGCTGAGTCGAGAGGTTGAAGATTGATTGATTTATCTCCCACACGAAGTATGAGTTCTCCTGTGGCAACATCAATTTTAGTTCTAGCAGTTGCTAGGAAAGGTCTTCTTAGAATTAAGGGGATCGAATTTTCCTCATCCATGTCTAAAACAACAAAATCTACTGGGAAAACAATTTATCGATTTTTACTAAAACGTCTTCAATAATGCCTCTAGGAATTTTAACAGTTTTATCAGCTAGTTGAATACTCATCCTAGTTTGCTTGGGCTTCCCTAGACCTAGTCGTTTAAACAGTGCATAAGGCATGACATTTATACTTGCCCCTAAATCAGCTAACGCATTATCAATAATCAAACTACCAATTAAACATGGAATATTAAAACTCCCTGGATCTTTTAGTTTTTGTGGTAGTCTATTCTGTAACATTGCTGAGCATGTTGCGTTTAATTCCACATGGTGCTCTTCATCTATTTTTCGTTTGTTTGTTAAGAGCTGTCTTAAGAATTTCCTTGCATCGAGCATCTGAAAAAGAGCTTCAAGAAGAGGTAAGTTAATGTGTAATTTCTTTAGAAGTTTTAAAAACTTACCGAATTGTTCTTCTGAATCATCTCTTTTCAATGCTTCGGGATAAGGTATTCGAGGGTGGTACTCTTTAATTACTGGTTTTTCTTGTGCTACCTCTATTTTACCTATTTCTTCCTTGGTTTCTTGTACTGGGGTGGGCTTGTCTACCTTTATATCCTCTTGAGATGTGATGGCTTGTATCTATTCTTTTGGGTTTATTTCTGTGTTGCTTGGTAGACGTCCTTGTTGACGTTCTGAAACAAGCTTTGTGAGTTGTCCCACTGACCTAGTGATTTCCCCGACTTGTTCCTTGATTTCTTTGATCGATATTCTTTGGTTATCAAGCGTTGTATCAGTTCTTTGGAGATGGGCATCTGTGTCTGCCATGAACTTTTTCAACATCTCTTCAAGACTCGGCTTCTTTTCCGGTGGATAAAGTTGATTTTGGTAATTTGGAAGATGTTGCTGCCTTTGATTTCCTTGTCCTCCCGCGAAAAATTTGGGTGGTTCTTCCAACCTGGATTGTAAGTGTTACTATAAGGATTATTATTAGATCTGAAATTGTTACCTATATAGTTTGTCTGCTCGTTTTCTGCTCCTGGTTGGTAAGGTGGGTACTCAGAATTTGCCACATTCCCGCTCGCTTCGCATTGCATGATTGGATGTACCTGTGAAGAATATAAATTATCAAGCTTTTTATTCATTTACTCCATTTGTGTTGACAACATTGTCACTGCGTCTATGTTAAAAACTCCTGCTGATTTTGTCGGTTTAGCCCTTGTAATTTGCCATTGATAGGTGTTCAATGACATCTCTTCAATAAAATCGTAAGCTGCTTCAGGAGTTTTATTATTCAGAGTTCCACCGATTGATGAATCAATTATTTGCCTTGTTGGAGAATTCACACCACTGTAAAAAGTTTGGACTTGAAGCCACATAGGTAATTCGTGGTGTGGGCATCTCCTTAGGAGATCCTTATATCTTTCCCATGCATCATATAATGTTTACGCGTCATTACGCACAAAGAAGATATATCATTCCTAAATTTGGCCGTTTTGGCTGGTGGAAAATACTTTAAAAGAAATTTTTCGGTCATGTGATCCCATGTGGTGATTGACCCTCGTGGTAACGAGTTCAACCACTGCTTTGCTTTATTCCTTAATGAAAAAGGAAATAACCGAAGACGTATGGCATCGTCAGAAACGCCATTTATTTTGAAGGTATCACAGAATTCTAAAAAATTAGATATATGAGTGTTTGGATCTTCATCCTGCAAACCATCAAATTGAACAAATTGTTGAATCATTTGTATTGTGTTAGGCTTTAATTCAAAATTATTAGCAGCTATAGTGGGCCTAACAATACTAGATTCTGCTCCTGTTAAATTAGGTTTAGCATAATCATACATAGTATGCGGAGCATTCTGTTCTTGCACATTTGGCGGTGGATTGTTTTCGTCCATCCCTTCAGTAGGATTGGATCCTTGTTGTTCTCCTCTTTGATAGTCTAGGGCTCGTCTAATTTCTCTGCGATTTCTGCGAGCGGTAGCTTCAATGTCACTTTCGTATTCTAATGGTCCTCTCGGATTTCTTCTAGTCATAAACTAGATGTACTTGCTATGAAAAGAAAGGAAGAAATTTACAAAAAAAAATATAGGTATAAAAATAAGAGAAATTAAAAATAAAAATAATGGCTAAAGTAATAGAAATAGAGTTTTCTTAATATTTTAGGAGTCCCCGGCAACGGCGCCAAAAACTTGATTGTGTCAAAACAGTCGAGTTTTAATATTTATAAAAGAGTGATCGAACTTGTAGACTGACTGCGACAACAATAGAGGCAAGCGCACCTATCGAACAGTAGTATAGCTCAGGCAAGAATATCTTATCGAACCCAAGGAACCTAAAAGTACTACTACTCACTTTCTTTCTATTATTTAGCCTAAAATATTGAGTGATTGGTTTATTAATCTAAAACAAATGAAATACTTAAACTTAAATGCAAAGACAAAAGAACGAAACTTTGGGAAAAGACTTTGAAGAAAACTCAATTGATAAAGACGATATCTTCGGGAAGAATCCACCTATGACTTCACTTATTATCTATCTTTTCAATTCATATGATTTCTTTACTTAGCTTGATCCGTGAGACTCCCTAACCTATATTAAACCTTCTCTCGAAGCGAATAACTTCTAACCTTAGGTTAATTAGTGGAACTCTCGTTCTCTTATAATAACCCCCTAAGGAAGTAGTAAATCGATCAATGGACTCCCATTTTAGGTTTCACCCTAATCTGGCAAAATCTCGTAACCCTATCTCTAGGCACCCGATCAACTCCGCTTAATTATGCTAGATCTACTCTTAGGCAGGGTCTATTCATCCTCCACCTAATCACATCAGATAAATTTAAGCAACATAATTAAGAACAAACTAAGTATTTATCATATAAATCGAAAGAATTAAATAACAAAATCCATCATAGGTTTCATCCCCTTTAGGTATCTGAGGGGTTTAGTTCATAACTAAATAAGAAAACATCTCAAGAGAAAAGATAAAACAAAACATAAGAAATCCCTAAAACCCCCTGAAGGAATTGAAGAGGAGATCCTCCGTCTTGAGTAGAACTCTGACTTTTCAAGATGGATAATTGGCTATCTTCGAAACAATCCCTAAACGAGAAAGGCTTGGCAGAAAACTCTGCTCAATGATCGACCCCTTGAATAGCCGCCTTGGGGTGTTTTTATAGACTTTTGTGATGTTTTACTTGTCTCCTAAGTACTCATAATTCAGGTACAATTCATCCTAGGTGTTTGAGTAGACTTAGGATTGCGTTTCTTGGGCTCCAAGCATCCTATTCGAGTGAAATTGCTCTTTCCATGACGAGGGCACAGCTAAGGCATGCCGTGTAAATTGAGGCTCAACCCGTGTCCCTATTCTGTTGATTTAGGCACGACCATGGCATGCCCGTGCAAGTTGAGAGACAGGTAGTGCTTCGGGTCTGTCGATTGGGGCACAGCCATGCAAATCAGGGATAGGCCGTGTTGGGCTTTTTGTCGACGAGACACGGCCGTGTAAATTGGTGACAGACTGTGTTCTAGGTGGATAGCAAGGCACGACCATGTGGAATAAAGCCCAGGCCGTGTCAACTTCTTGGGTTGGCCCAATTTGGTCCATTTTAAGCCCATTTTACGTTCTTTTTATCCTTAGGTTTTCTCATGAGTATAAGACATGAAAAGAAAGGATTAAGAGCACCTTTTTACATAAATCGAGGATAAATTCATCCAAAAGCATACTAAATGTGGGGTTAAAATATGTTACTTTTACGGTTTATCAGTTACCATTTACCCTCTTTGCTTCTCGAGTATTGGCTAGGACCTCCACCAGGGCATCACCTTTCTCATTGGTTTATAGGATGGATGCAGTCTTACCCATCAAAGTTAAGATTTGTTTTCTTCGGATTCTGTCAGAGCTGAAGTTGGATAAAGCGGAATGGGTTCAATTTGTGTATGATCAACTGAATCTGATCGAGAAAAAAGATTAAGAGCCATCCGTCATGGTCAAATGTACCAGAAACAAATGATGCGAGCTTACAACAAAAGTCCACCTCAGAGTGTTCCATGAAGGAGGCTTGATATTGAAAAAGATCATCCCTATACAAAAGGACTTCAGATGAACGTGGATGACTAATTGGGAAGGACCATATGTTGAAAAGAATGTATTTTTGGAGGACCATTGATACTAGCCGAGATGGACGGCAGGAGCCAGTCGAGCCCAGTTAACGCGGAGTCAGTCAAGAAACACTTCGCTTAAGAAGGAAATAGGCCAAGGCAAAAACCCGCAAAGGTCGCTTTGAGGCTTTCCGCAAAAAAAAAAATGGAGAGGCCAAGGTGAAAACCCACAAAGGGCACGTTGAGACCAAAGGGGCTTTGAGTCGAAAACCCGAAAAGGGCGGCTCAAATTATGATCAAATCGTGATGGGGCATACAGTAGTTTTGCTACGCTTGAATTAACAATGATGAAGTATGTTTCATCTTGGGGTATCGACAAAGTACTCCGGATCCCCTAAACACATATTGAGCTTAAATAGTCCTCAAGAGGTTTGAACAGAGAAGCTCAGTCGGCGATATCTGGGGCACCTAATTGCCATCTTACCCATTCTTAATTTGCTCATTTCAAAATACACTACCAATAAATTTCCTTCTTGATTGCATTTGCTATCTTATTTGTTTCGAGCTATGCTCCTAATTAATTTCTTTCTTGTCTATTATTATGATCTTTTCCAAGCATTTCATATTAAAATAATGATTACTAACTAATAATGCTTTCACAAAAGAAGTTTTGCGTATTACTCTGAAAGTTTCTAAATAATACTAGAATCAAAACAGGACAATTGTTTAGAACTAACCAGGCTTAAAGGGCTCGGAGCACTTGAGAAAAGGGACTAAGTAGTGACGACATCTTCAGATTCTCTGTTAGAAGTATCAACTGAACAAAAAAGACATACATCAGGGATATCACCTTAATAAACAACAAGCAATGATAGCCCAGATCATTCTCATTTTGCACTCATTCATAACATTCATAATATATATGGTTAAGAGCATTTTTCATGACATCCTAATCATTTGGCATAAACATATACCACATGAAATCAATTCTACAAGCAGGTTCCCCAAAGGATAATGTAGCAAAATTGATGGGAGTTACAGAAGATTACAGACCTTATCCCACTGAGCAGGAGTGGAATAGGTCGAAAATATTGAGCCTTAATTCCCTAGCGGTAGGGTAACAGCGAGAAAATATTAGATCTTATCCCACCGAAAGCAGAGTGGAACGGATCGAAGGCGATAAGCCTTAATTCCCTAAGCGGTGAGGGTAGCGGTCGATTCTGAGACCTTATCCCTTGAGTAAGAGTGGAATAGGTCAAAAACAATGAGCCTCAATTCCTAAGCGGTAGGGTGGCAGTGAAAATAGAAGATCTTATCCCATGGCGGGAGTGGAGCAGATCGAAGGCAGCGAGCCTTAATTCCCTAAGTAGTAGGGTAGTAAGCCGATAGCAGATCTTATCCCACTGAGCAGGAGTGGAACAAATCGAAGACAATGAGCCTTAATTCCCTAAGTAGTAGGGTAGCAGGATGAAAATTACAGATCTTATCCCACTAAGCAAGAGTAGAAAAGATCGAAGATGATGAGCCTTAATTCCCTAAGCATTAGGGTAGCAGGCCGAAAATAGCAGATCTTATCCCACTGAGCTGGAGTGGAGCAGATCAAGACGATGAGCCTTAATTCCCTAAGCGAAGAGGATAGCGGTAGAAAATTACAAATCTTATCCCATCGGCGAGAGTGGAGCGGATCAAAACGATAAGCCTTAATTCCATAAGCAGTAGGGTAATAGGCCAAAAATTACAGATCTTATCCCACCGGCGAGGAGTGGAGCAGATTGAAGATGATGAGCCTTATTTCCCTAAGCGGCAAGGTAACAGTGAAGATTACAGATCTTATCCCGGCGAAGGAGAGAAACAGATCGAAGCGACAAGTCTTAATCCTCAAGCGAAGAGGGTAACAGGCTAAAGATAGCAGATCTTATCTCTATTGAGCAGGAGTAGAGCAAATCAAAGATGGCAGATCTTATCTCCACTGAGCAAGAGTGGAACAGATCGAAGACGACAAGCCTTAATCCCCCAAGTAGTAGGGTAACAGGCTGAAGATAGCAAATCTTATCTCTACTGAGCAGTAGTAGAGCAGATCGAAGACTGCAGATCTTATCTCCACTGAGCAGGAGTGAAGCAGATCGAAGATGGCAGATTCTATCTCCACTGAGCAGGAGTAGAGCAGGCTGAAAGAACATATCTTATCTCCACTGAGTAGGAGTGGAGCAGATTGAAAGTAGCAAGTCTTATCTTCATGTATCGGTAATGGAGTAGATTGAAGTTTATAGCCTTATCTCTCCGAAAGAGAATGAGCGGTGAAAGAACAGATCTTATCTCCACTGAACAGGAGTGGAGCAAATCAAAAGCAACAAGTCTTATCTCTATATATCGGCAATGGAGTAGACTGAAGTTTATAGCCTTATCTCCACGGCGAGGAGTGGAGTAAGGTGAAAAACAGATCTTATCTCCACCGAAAAAGGAGTGGAAGCGATTAAGCGACAAGTCTCATCTTCATGTATCGGCAATGGAACAGACTAAAGTTTATAGCCTTATCTCCACCGGCGAGAGAGTAAAGCGGTGAAAAAACGAGATCTTATCTTCACTGAGCAGGAGTGGAGCAGATCGAATATAGCAAGTCTTATTTCCATGTATCGGCAATGGAGCAGACTGAAGATCATAGCCTTATCTTCACTGAGCAGGAGTGGAGCAGGTTGAAAGAACAGATCTTATCTCCACTGAGCAGGAGTGGAGCAGATCGAATATAGCAAGTCTTATCTCCATGTATCGGCAATGGAGCAAACTGAAGTTCATAGCCTTATCTTCACTGAGCAGTAGTGGAGCGGATTGGAACAAATTCTCTATACCCCTAAAATATAGTGGATAGAATAAAGCTACCTGAAGAAAGGAGGCATCAAGAAGTCAAGATTCAACAAGATGGGACAAATTGGCCCTTTCAAAGTCTTTGCTCTATTCTCGTTTCACGACAATGAGCAAAGAGGGGCAGCTGTAAGGCCCAATTTCAAAACCCCGGGCCTAATACCATTTTAACCCGAAGCCCAACAAGCAAAACCCCAAAAGTTTGACAAATTTTAGCCTCAAAAAAAGAAAAACTTAACAAAAACAGAAACTAAACCCTAGCAGAACGGCACCGCAAATCCATTTCGCAACATGCGTGACTCCAACACCGGCTCGTGCCCACGTACCTACGAGAAAAAAAGGGAACACAACAGCGCAACAGAACAGATAGACCGAGTTCTAGTTTTTAGGATTTACCCAAAATGCTATAAAGGCCTTCGAAGTAAATATTGTAAGGGGTCGGATTTTTTTTGGAGAGAAAAAAGAATACACCCCAGTTTCCAAATATACCATTTTACAAAGAATATACTTTTTTTTAGCAGAGACTCAAAGAAAGCAGAGCAAAAGGTCTTTTTTTTTCCTTTTTTTTCTTTTCGAATCTGTTTGTCTTCTTTGTATTTTTTTCTTTTCTTTGTTTTTTTAAAAAAAAAAATACAAAATCTTGAACGTATAAGAGTTTTTAAAACTAAAAGAGAAGGGATCGAGAGGGACTTACCGGGCTCCCTGGATCGCCGCCGTCGATGCACACATGGGGGGAGGCTCCTAGTTTTGTTTCGAGATCAAAAAGGAAAATCAAAGAAAAGGGTTGGAACCCTAAAAAGAAAATAAAGAAAATAGGGGGTTCTTTTTCTTGTTTTGAAACAGAGAAAGAAACGAATGAATGATTTTATTTTTAGGTTTTAAGCATTAAAAAGGGGTGGGCCCTGCGCAATTACTTGCTTTTGCAGGTGGATATGCGCAATTTCACCATAAATAGGTAAATTGCGTGATTAGCCCTCTTTTTTATGCTGTTGTTTTAATTGCGTCCCCTTCAGTTTTTCTATGTTTTAAAATTTGGCCCCGAATTTCACGCGCCACTGTAATTTGATCCGCGTTCAGGCGTACTGTTTCAGGGGGTTTTATTGCTATTTTGGTCCCTCTGTGTTTCGTGTGTGTCGCAATTCGGTCCTTCCCTTTTATTTCACCTCTAATTTTGCCCCAAAACTTTTGATTTCGATCTGATTTAGTCCCTTTTTGTTTATTTTGGTTATTTTACCATTAAACTAATTATTTTTAATATTTTTATTATATTTTCTATTTATTACTATTATTATATTTATTATTATATCATGATTATTATTACATATTATCATATATGTTATTTTTATATTATTATCGATATACCTTATTTTTGTTACTATGTTTAATATATTATTACTATAGTCTTTTTATCATTTTAATCTTACTATTATTATTATTATTATTTTTATATTATTATCATTTTACTATTAACATTATAACCATATTCTTTTTATTATAACCATCAATTATTCTTTAAATATTTCTATTAATATTTTTCTTTACCTATTTTGTTTGAAATTAACCTTGTATATATTATTATTACACTATCCTCGACTAATACTTTTTGTCACTATTCTTTTCACTATCACTACTATATTATACATATTATTATTCTTATAATTTTGTTTCTTATTTTTACTTATATTTTGTTATCGGCATTGTTATTGTCATTTTCGTTACCATTATTTTTTATATATTCTTTATTATTGATACTAGTATTATTATTATTTGTCATTTTCGTTAATTTGTTTCTTCTTTTACCATGTCTTTCCAAACTCATAAAGATATTTTCTTAAAAATAAAGACAATATTTGGTGGTTAGAAATTCGAGGAATCGTGCCCTAACGTGTTGGGTTGTGGTTTTTGTTTGGCCAAATCATTAAGTATCTTTTAAAATTGTGTCCATTTTTTAAACATGGCAATGTTTAATGTTTTGAAAATTCAAGGAATCGTGCCCTAACGTGTTGGGTTGTGGTTTCTGTTTGGCCAAATCATTAAATATCCTTTAAAATTGTGTCCGTTTTTTTAGAATTAAAAGCAAGGCAATATTTCATGTTTGGAAATTTGAAGGATCGTGCCCTAACGTGCTGGGTGTCGATTCTTTCATTTGGCCAAGTGATGAAATACCCTTTTTAAAATGACAATGCATGAATCTTGGAAATCATGAAATAATATTGGTTTCGAAGGTCTGAAACATCGTATCCTAACGTGTTGGACGTGATATTTCATTCTTCCAGAACATGAGAATTTCGATATCCAAATTCGAATTACCCGAACGTTTTTCAAATGATCTATATTTTAAAATCTTTTCTAATTCTCGATATTAATGGCATTAATCAATCAATACGGTACCAATTTTGGGCGTTGCGAGGGTGCTAATCCTTCCTCGTGCGTAACTGACTCCCGAACCCGTTTTTTAAAATTCGTAGACCAAAACGTTTTCAAAAGTGGCCCAATCGCACTTCAAAAAAGATTGGTGGCGACTCCGTTTTTCTTTTAAAGTCACTGTTTTCCAACAAAAAAAAATAGTTTCGACAAGTATTATTACCATATTTATTACTTTCATTATTGTTACTATTATTTTATCATTTCTATATTTTTGTTATTAATACTACTTTTATCTTTACTATTATTAATATTTTTTTATTATTATCAATATTAATATCCTTACATTATTGTATTATTAATACTATATTTATTTTTGGCCATTATTTGCATCACATATTTTTATATATATTATATGTTTTAAATTTTTATATTACAAAGTATTATACTATATCATATATTATTTTTTTAAATTTTATTTTGTATAAAATTCATTTATATTATGTAATATATTTTATTTATATTATTTATTATATGTACTCTTTACAAGAGAAAAGATTGAATGAAACAGTGGCACCACGTCATTGCATTAATATATTTTATGTATATTATTTATTTATAACCATTTTAATATTATTATTTATATGTATATATTTTATTGCCCATATTCTCTCATTTATTTATTTATGATTGCCATTATGTAGTTATGTATTTATTATTTTATATATACATTTTCTATAAAATTACTATATTTTATTTAAAGGTTTTTAAAATAAGACAATGTTTTGGTATTTAAAAATTCGAGAAATAGTGCCCTAACGTACTGGGTTGTGATTTTCCGTCTGGCTAAATAACTAAATATCCTTTTAACAAGTTTTGTAAATCGTGAGATGATTTTGATTACGAAGGTTTTAAAATATCGTGTCCTAACGTACTGGATGTGATGTTTATATTCTTTCGGAACAAAGAAATCTCAAGTTTTAACTTAATTTGCTCGAAGGTTTTTAAGAAATCGTATTTTTAAATATTTTTAAATTTCAAACATTTGGACATGATTTTATCGATTTGGTATCAATCTTTTGGTGTTATGAGGGTGCTAACCCTTCCTCATACGTAACCGACTCCCGAACCCGTTTTCTTGATTTTCGTGGACCAAAATCAAATGTTTTAAGATAAAATGTTTTACAAGGTGATCCAATCACACCTAAGTAAAAAGGATTGGTGGCGACTCCCATTTTCGTTTTTAAAAAGTCGACCCCTTTTTTCAAAACTTTAAAAATGGTTTCGACACCAACCAAGGCAAATGTTGATCCTGCTTTAAGAAACGTAAAAGATCCAATGTCACAGACCAATAACGTATATCAGGCGAGCCATAAAACCCTGTCAATCTCTATTTTTTACTATCCATTTCCTCCCGATCTCAAGATCAATATGATTTCTCGAAAAACTCCTTATCTTTACCGATAACTCTACTTTCTAGCCCAAACTAAGCCCTTCCTTGGTTTCATCCACCCTCACCTCAATACCATGAACAAAACGACCCTTCCTACGTACCCTTTCCATTTTATTTGAATCAAGCTTTGTCTTCATAAAGAAGACGATTTGAGGATTATAAAGTTTCAGCATGTGCTAAAGCCTCCTCATAGCTCGTAAGCTCCCTAACCCACGAACATTCCAACTCATGATCTTCATTGCTGCCGACCGACCAACCTCTTGGCGGACATCGATGAATTATTTTGACAAGCCAAAAGAAGCTCATCCATTTTCTCCCCAATTCAAAAACTTATAAACCATACCAAAGAAATCCATAGTTCTTTGTCTCTTCCTCCCATCAGAACCCTCAATCGGGGAATCCTCTAGATCATGAATCATAGGATCCTGCTCCGTACTAGTAACATAGCCCTTCTGTCTCTCTTTATCACTCGAAGAGGCACCCTTTAGATTTATTCCCAAAAGCGGATTAATCCTCTACCAACTACCTGATCCTGAGAAATTAATATCATTTCTCCCTCTTGACCAATTAATCAAATTCTCTTTCGGAAAACCCCCTCACCCATTTTCATAGCCAAATGCTATCTACTGTAACAATTCTTTGTATCGATGCTCGTAACGAAATGTCCCAACCCATATCCGATTCATCCACCTATTTTCTAAGTCTGATTGGGTAGAAACTATCACTATGACCCAAACATCCACATAGAAAACAAAAAAGTGCGAGTTTCTCACATTTAAACTTCACATATATGTGATTTTGGGAGGAAACCTGGATCTTTCTTTCTACGTTTCAACAGAGATTTAATATCCAATTGCAACCTAACCCACATAAATTGAGTAAAACCCTCACTGGCATGCTTTGAGTCATACTCCTAAAAAAACCTAATAAAATTCCCCAATTGCCTAGCAACAACCTCAGAGAAGAAACCTGACGACAAACCATAGATTTAAACCCAAAAGTACGTATAAATCAGTGCCATATTCATTGGGTCTTCATTCTCTTTCAAATAACGAAACACCAGTAAATGATTATTGAAAATCCAAGGAGCACCCTTCAAAACTTTCTCAATGTCAACCTTATGGAAAAAACAAAACAGAACCCTTTTCTCCCAGATTTAAGATTTGAATACCCCCAACGGATGCCAGAGACTTACTAAAGTGTTACGCATGGTTAAAAAATGCACAACACTTGCCGTAATAAAACAACCTACCAAACAAAGATAAGACAAACTCTCTTGATTCTCTGAAACCCCCTCAACCCGCAAAAGCTCATCATCTTTTCCCCAATACGCAGATCCGCCATTTTATTTTCCATGAGAACCAGTCAACACATCCAACTGAAAATCAAAGCAGGGAAAAGACGAACAAAACACCAAGAAAAACATGAAAACCTAGGCAAAAATAATCCTAAAGAGTCCTAAAACAAAACGAGCTATTCAGCAGACAAAACGTTACATTTGGCAGACTAAGATTAACAATGTTTGTGAAATTTAAATGCAAAAAAGGAAAAAAAAAAAAATATTGTAAAAATATAAAAAAAATCTAATTATTTCTAATAATCTATAAAAAGATTATAAAAATATTTAAAACTTTATAAAAACGCTTAAAAAAACAATTCCAAGAAAATGATGGATTGAAGGTCAGATTCTAGTGACGGTTGCAATGAAACTTGCCATATCGATGATGGAAAATCGACAAGAATAAGAGAAACCCAATCTTAAGGTCAGTATAGTTAAAAGAATTTAAAACATTATCCAAATTAAAAAAAAAAAACCACTCAAAGGAACCATCAAATAAGACAAATAATATTTAATTAAAAAAAAAAAAAAACCTTGCTTTAGGTTTAAGTGTGAAACAACTAACCATCGAAGGCAAGGGGAGAGCACTCATATATTTTGATGGGGAGGGATCCACTTTTTAACCATTAAATCTAAATAAAATGAGTTAGAAAGAGAGAATTGAGATGATAAAAAGGGAAAGACTTTAAAAGAATTAGCCATATATTTATTTTAATCATTGCTAGTTAAACATAGTAATAGTAGCATCTAAGCACACATTCACCATTTTCACTGTTTGAATCTAATCAAACTAAAAATTAATCAAAATATCGATCCGAAACATTAAAATAATTGACCAGAACACAGATTTGGTCTAAAAAATATTGATTGTAGTACAACAAAATAATTAAGTAGTACTAAACATGTTACTGAATTGAAGAAATAGCTATGGACAAAATGCAAATTTAAAATTACAGACTTGGCATGTTATAGTATATGCACATGTGATAAAATAGATGGTTAGCATTCTGTTAAGAGGTTAGAAGTTCTGTTAAGAGGTTAGCAGTTAGCAGTCTGTTATGAGCTAACAAATTATCTGTTAGCATGATGTCTATATAATCTATGTACTAAGACTTGTAAAACACGATTAAGTTTCAATTCAATATCAGTATTTTCTATTCAATTCATTTTCAATATTTTCTGTTCAATTCAACAATCCTTTCATGGTATCAGTCGCTAGTTATCGATCATGACCACGCATACCGCTGAGCCTGTTCGTGTTGATTCGCCTGAGTCTTCCTTCTCCGGTGATCGGATAGTCAGCTCCTTTCCTCGTCATGAGGTTGTCAAATTGGATGGCACTACATTTCTTCAATGGCAAAAGCAAATTCGTCTCATCCTTGTCGGTTATGGATTAGAAGGATTTCTTGATGGTTCTGTAATTGCTCCTGATAAATTTGTTCAAACGAGTGATGGATCTTGTGTTATTAATCCAGCCATGATAGCATTCAATCAACAAAATAGTCTACTTACTTCATGGTTGCTGTCCACTATCACTCATTCACGTCTTCCTTCGTTTCATCATGTTGAGACGGCCTCGGATGTTTGGACGACGGCCACGAAGCTATTCGCTGCCGATACTCACGCTTAAATGATCCGGTTGCGTCATGAACTCCATTCGCCGGAAGGTAATCTCGATCTCCGATCTTGTTGATAAGATCTGAGGATTGTGTGCTCTTTGGAGGCTTGAGGATCTATTGTTTAGGGATGACGAATCGATCTACTTACGGCGAGCCTTCCTCTCGAGTTTGGTGCCGTAATTTCGTCGATCTCTCTTTCTCCGGTCTCTTTGCCTATTCAACGTATTGTGGATACTTTACTTGAGTTTGAACAGTGTCAAGAGCGTGTTGCTCAGGACGATCTTGTTGCTGCAAATCTGGTTGAACGCTCCACGTCTACTGCGGCGGAGGTTCCTGGTCGTGGTGGTCGATCCTTCAGTCGTGGGCGGGGTCGTGGTTTTCGCCCACGCGTTCAATGTCAAATTTGTAGTCGTTTTACTCACTTTGCACAACGATGTTTCTATCGATACCATCGTGAAGAGCAGCCTCGTGATGATCGTCGTTTTTGGTCTGGTTTTGATGCGAGATCTGGAAGGGAGAATGTTGAAGATGCACGATGGAATGGCCAAAATTGGGCGAATGGAAATTGTCAAAATTGGGGGAGTTTTGGTCAACAAAATTTTTTTAATTCAAAAGGAGTTAGTGATTTTCAAGAAAGGTGGCCGGTTGAAAATTTTTTAAATGGACAAGACACACATGGGCCCCTCCCTATATCTGAGCCGCATGGTGCAAAGAAATTTGCACATGGTTCTTCATCTTTTTCTCCTGCAGGACGTGACCTTGGTGGGTTTTCAAGTGGTGCAAGGCGTCAACATGGTGGGCCCCCTAATGGCTCATTTAATGCTTCATTTTATACTCAACATGGTGGGCCGCATATGCATAATAAAGAAAAGTCTCATCTTTATGCTCATGGACCACATGGTGTTGGCCACAGTTCTGGGCCTGGTGAACCAATTCCACCACGGGTTTCGAATGAGCAAAATTTTTCCACACCTAATGCCTATTATGTTAATATTCATCCGTCTCGGGAAATTGATGGGTTTAATATTCTATGGAGCACAAAACCGAGAGCTCGTGTTTTTCCTGTTGATTCTTCTCCGTATAATTCATCTCAATTTGTTGGGCTACCTCCGCGGGTTTTCGATTTACATGCATCAAACTATTCGGATGCCACAGCATATGATTCACCTGTAGAGGGTGCGACTTGGTGCCCAGACTCGGGTGCCACTCATCACGTTTGTCAGAATGCTTCTGCTCTTAATTCTTCCAATCCATATACAGGTAACTCTTTCCTTAAAATGGGTAATAGTGCTTCTACCAAAATTGCATCTATTGGGAATTCGTTGTTCGCTACAGAAAAGAAAGTCTTACACCTGTCTAATGTTCTGTGTGTACCTAGCATTTGCAAGAATTTGCTTTCTGTGTCTAAATTTGCAGAAGAAAACAAAGTGTTTTTCGAATTTCACCCCTCCTATTGTGTGGTTAAGGATATTGAGACGCAGGAAATCCTGATGCGGGGCCGAGTTCGTGATGGACTCTACTACTTTACGACCAACTTGCCGGATGATTTACCAGTGGTGCATAATGCCTTCGTTCAAAATACTACCTCAAGTAATAATATGCTTACATTATGGCACAGGAGATTAGGCCATCCTTCCTTTACTATAGTAAAAAATGTTCTTAGCAAATGTCATGTTCAATTCAATAAAAATTGTGTTGATGAAATATGTGTAGCCTGTCAGCAAGGGAAATCACATAAACTACCATTTTTGCCATCTCTTTCTAAGTATGATGAGTTGTTTGAACTTGTTGTCTCTGATCTCTGGGGACCAGCCTCGGTCTCATCTGAAGGACATCTTTACTACGTGTCTTTTATTGATATGTGTAGTCGTTTCACATGGATTTATTTGATTAACCGAAAGTCTCAAGCTCTCGAGTGTTTTATCTGATTTGACGGATGGTACGAATCGGTTTGGAAAATGTATTAAAAAATTTCAAAGTGATTGGGGTGGTGAATTTCAGAATTTTGCATCTATTTTAGCCACATGGTATTCTTCATCGGTTGTCCGTCCTTATACTTCGAACAAAATGGAGTTCTTTGAACGTAAACATCGCCATATTGTGGAAGCGGAATTACGTTAATGGCTCAAAGCTAATGTGCCTATGGTCTACTGGAGCTATGCCTTCTAGAGTGCTGTGCATCTTATTAATCGTCTTCTAACTTCTATCTTGGGTGATTAATCTCCGTTTCAACGTCTGTATGGTCGTCCACGAGTATGATCATCTCCGAGTGTTTGGGTCTTTGTTGTTTTCCGCTATGCACCGTTTGTTCGACACAAGCTTGATTATCGCTCTCAACCTTCTACGTTTCTTGGGTACAGCTCTCAGCACAAGGGTTATTTTTGTTTACTACCGAACGGGAAGATTGTTATGTCTCGACATGTGATTTTTGATGAGCAAAAGTTTTTGTTTTCTTCTTCTGGCTCTTCTAATAGTCAGCAGTCTCAATCTGTGAGCATTCCTACATATGTTCCCGTTATCAGAACAACTGGTACTCAAAGTAGTGCAGCATGTTCTGGAGCTTCTGAAGCGCTCCCTATTGGTTCTATAAATGCTCGCCCGACTTCCAGCGCAACTAGTCCTATACCGTCATTGTCTTGAGATCAAGCGGAAGCGCTCATCGGGGATCTTGAACACATCAATATCTTCTGAATCGTATCAAGCTCCTCGGTGATGGATCTCAAGAACGATTGTCATCTGCAAAGTAGAAGAGCCGTTAATACTCATTCCATGGTTACTCGATCTAAGCGAGGATATTTAAGCCAAAAGTGTTGTCTGTTGATATAGCTGAATTTGAGCCTTGCTCGATTGAAGAGGCTCTTGCTCGTCCTGAATGGCGACAGGCAGTTCAAGTTGAATTTGATGCATTGTTAGCCAACTCTACCTGGGATCTTGTTCCTCTTCCAAACGGCATAAAGCTATTGGTCGCAAATGGTTGTTTAAAGTCAAAAGAATCTGATGGGTCATTGATCGGCGGAAGGCTCGCTTAGTTGCAAAAGGATGTTCTCGTGCGGGATGTGATTTCACGGATCGTTTAGTCCGAGAGTCAAGCCCGCAACTATACGTGTTGTTATATCCATTCTTTGTTTTCGTGGGTGGCAACTCGGGCAAGTTGATGTCAATAATGCATTTTTGAGCGGTGATTTAAGCGATGAAGTCTTCATGGAGCAACCCGGGATTCATTCGATATGGATCCCATGGTGAAAACCGGTATGTCGTCGACTAAAGCTCTTTATGGTTTACGACAAGCTCCGTGCTGGTTTGACAAATTAAGAATGTTTACGGTTGACAATGGGTTTCTTTGTGTCTAAGTCGATGCATCTTTATTTGTCAAAGCTCTTGATGAACTTCGTTTTGTATGTTCTCGTTTATGTCGATGACATTATTGTCCTTGGAACTCATCTTGAAATTGCTAGTTTTATTCGTCAACTTAACGACAAGTTTGCTCTTAAAGATTTGGGTGAACTTCATTATTTTCTGGGAGTAGAGGTGACCAAATATGCTTCTGGTAGTCTTCATTTGAGTCAGGAGAAATATATTAAAGAACTTCTTAGTCGTTGTTCTATGGCTAATCTGAAACATGTTCACACACCAATGATCGGCTCATCTATCTTTGTCTAAAGATGAAGGTGAACGACTTGCTGATCCGACTGAGTATCGAAGTTTGGCTGGAGCTCTTCAATATATTGTTTTAACGCGACCAGACATTTTGTATGCGGTAAACCGGGTATGTCGGTTCATGCATGCACCCACTACATTGCATATGATCGCTCTTAAGCAATTCGAGATACCTCGTGGCACTCTGTCTCATGGTGCGATTTTTAAATCATCGGATAGACTCTCGTTGGTGGGTTATGAGATGCAAGCTGGGGTCTTGATTTTGATGATCGTCGCTTCTACAGGATCGTGTGTCTATTTTGGGACAATCCTATATCATGGTGTTCTAAGAAACAACAAGTTGTTTCTCGCTCTACAGCTGAAGCTGAATATCGGAGTTTAGCCGGAGCCACTAGTGATATTGCATGGCTTGTTTCTCTTTTGTCCGAATTAAAGCTTACATCTGCTGATGTTCCTACTATATGGTGTGATAATACTAGTGCTGTGGCTGTTGCAGCCAATCCTGTTCTGCACTCCAAATTCAAGCATGTTGAACTTGATCTATTTTTTGTTCTGAAAAGGTGGCTAATGGCGAGTTGATTGTAGGAGAAGTTCCGGCAAGTGATCAGGTTGCGGATATCCTCACTAAGCCATTATCTGTAACTCTGTTTACTCGTTTTCGGCATCTTCTTCGGATTGTATCATTAGAAGAAGCTAGGTGAATGTTATAGTATATGCACATGTGATAAAATAGATGGTTAGCATTCTATTAAGAGGTTAGCAGTTCTGTTAAGAGGTTAGCAGTTAGCAGTCTGTTATGAGCTAACAAATTATCTGTTAGCATGATGTCTATATAATCTATGTACTAAGACTTATAAAAACACAGATTAAGTTTCAATTCAATATCAGTATTTTCTATTCAATTCATTTTCAATATTTTCTGTTCAATTCAACAATCCTTTCATGGCATATACAAAGTTAATAAATTGGTGAAATATCATGTTTTATCTGAAGAACATACTAAAAATACCCCATCAACGAAACCTAAAAAGAAATCTTTGATAAAGTTCATAATAAAAAGGACCCATAAACGATGAACATCTAGAAAAGATGTTTTCTTTACTCGAACAACATCTGAAAAACACCCTACCAATGAAAACAAAAAGTCTGATAAAGTTTAAATCTCCCAAAATTCTAGTAAAAGATGATTTCTTTGAATGAAGAAAATGTAAAAAACATCCAATCAATTACCCAAAAAAATATCCCATAAGAAAGCACATTTTAATAATTTTATAACTGAGGCTGATAATAACACTAAATCAATCAAGGATTTAAATAATATTATTTTAAAGTAAAATTATATTATAAAAATACAGTAAAAACATTTTAATTACATTTTATTATAATATTTGAATTATTAATTAAATTAATATATTTTAATTTGTTCCTTAAATAAAAAGGTGTTTAAAGTAAATGACCGTAGGTACAGCCTTAACCAAAAATTAAGCAAGTTGAACTCAACTCTATTATATTACTATCAAACCTGTTTTATTTCCATAAACAAAGATAAAATTCTCAATCCATAATTACATTGCTACAGACAAACAGCTCCAGCTCCAGCTCCGTGCATTGTTGGAATTTTATGAGTGAGTCAGGCAGGTTTCAGTGCAGTGTCAGGCTTTTTCAAACAATACTTACTTTTTTTAATATGAAATCTGTTTGAATTTTGTTTTTGGGGCACAACAACGGCTACTTCTGCCTGCACCGTGTTCTATGAAAATCTTTTCTTTTTTAAAAGAAAAAGGTTGCCTTTAGTTTTTTGTTCCATAAAATATTGGTCTTGCCTGGTAAAAACACACAACATCTCTCTTCTCTATCATTGGTTTAATCAAATTTCAACCCTCCCTATTTATTATACAAAATTTCAAACCTTCCTTCTCTGATAACACTTACCTGAAGCTCGAGCTTGAAAATGAGGGTGTTGTTGAGTTGCCTTTTCTCTTTCATTTTTGCTTCAGCCCTTTGGAGCATTGGCTCTTCTGCTCTCACTCTGGATGGTAATAACTAAAATACCCATCACTATTTTAGTGTTTTTTTTTTTTACTTAAAGTTTGAATTTTTTTTTTTATGGGAAAGTAGAGGGAAAGTGCTAAACTTTCAGCTTAGTGTTTGATATGAAGTAAAGTTGAACTTTTTTTGTTTTTGTTTTCTATGATCTGATAGAAAAGCTTGAATTTTTTATCTGAAGTAAAGTTTGAATTTTTTTTGGGGAAAGTAGAGGGAAAGTGCTAAACTTTCAGCTTAGTGTTTGATATTTCTGTTTTTATGTTTGATTTTACAAGGTTTAACATTGTTGGAGATCAAAAGCACATTGAATGACAGTAAAAATTTTCTTCGAAACTGGCAGGCAACTGATGAAAATCCTTGTAATTGGACTGGCATTTCTTGTTATCCTAATGACCATAGAGTCCGTTCAATGTAAGCCTCCCGTTTACTTAGTTTTATTTTCTATTACTTATATATATATATATATATATATTCATTTTTATGGGTTGGTTCTACAGCAATCTACCATACATGCAACTAGGAGGCATAATATCTCCCAGCATTGGCAAACTCAAAGGATTACAAAGATTGTGAGTTCAATTCCCATTTTTCAACACTAAATAATGTTAACAAACATTAGGCTGATTTTGATTCTTGTTCTTGTTATGCCCCACCCATTTTTATTGCAGGGCATTGCACCAGAACAATCTACATGGACAAATTCCTAATGAACTTACCAATTGTACTGAACTGAGAGCCCTGTAAGCAGAATAAATTCATTTTAGGCACTAGTTCATGTTTCACTTGTCTTGTTCTTGTCTCATTTTTGGAATTGATTGTCTGCACAGTTACTTAAGAAATAATTATCTGCAAGGAGGCATACCGTCAAATTTTGGAAACCTTACTTTTCTCACCATACTGTAAGATTCTTGGATATGCTGCTGTTTCTTTAGTTGCATGGCATAAATGTTAATTGTGCTCAGCAATGGAATAAATGTGTTGGAAAATTGGTTTTTAGGGATTTATCGAGCAATTTGCTAAAGGGTGCTATACCTTCATCCATAGGTCATCTTACGAGATTGCATTACCTGTAAGTTCATGAAGAATTGTTGCTTGCCAATGTTTATTTGGGTTGTTTTAGGATTGAATTAATAATACAATTGTAAACAAGAAAATGAGTTCCTTAAACTTTCGATGATTGCTATTTGTGGCAGCAATTTGTCGACCAACTTTTTCTCTGGTGAAATCCCGGATATTGGAGTCCTCAGCACTTTTAGGAACAACTCGTGAGTACCCTACTCATTACCATGACCATCTTTTTATGTCTATGCTTGCTATAATATGTGGATGAATACTATGTTGTTTGGGCTCAGGAGTGTTGGATACATATATGTGCCCGACACAGGTATCTGGAGGGCTATATTCCCATAACCATCTTCGGATGTGAGTTGGAAACTAGTATTTCAAGAAAAATGAAGAGTTGCACCAACTCTTAAGTTTAGCATAAGATTGTAGCTTTTTGCATCAATGTATGTGGAAGCGGTAAATAACCTAACCAATGTAGCTTGATCAGGATTTTTTTGCTTATGTTCAGGTTTATTGGCAATTTGGATCTATGTGGCCAACAGGTTAACAAGCCTTGTCGAACTTCACTGGGATTTCCAGCAGTCTTACCTCATGCTGAAAGTGATGAAGTAGCAGGCATGCTTTGTTGTTACGTGCCGCTTTAGTTGTTACATTCTTATAAAGCTTTATGCATGTAATAAGATGCAGCTATCCTTTTTGGCTTTTGCAGTTCCTACGAAACGATCATCTCATTACATAAAAGGTGTGATGATTGGTGCAATGTTGACAATGGCCCTTGTGTTTGTCATGCTCCTTGCATTCCTCTGGATATATCTACTATCAAAGAAGGAAAGGGCTGTTAAAAGATACACGGAAGTTAAAAAGCAAGTCAACCACGATACGAGTAAGTTGGTTTATTTATCAAATATTGGCTTTCGTATAAATACATGCTTGTTAATTATGTTCATTTTTGTAGGTACTAAACTTATAACTTTTCATGGGGATCTACCGTATCCTTCATGTGAGATTATAGAAAAGCTGGAGTCCCTTGATGAAGAAGATGTTGTGGGGTCTGGGGGATTTGGTACCGTATATCGAATGGTCATGAATGATTGTCAAACATTTGCTGTTAAAAGAATAGATCGAAGTCGAGAAGGATCTGATCAAGTGTTTGAGAGAGAGCTAGAGATCTTGGGCAGCATCAAACACATTAATTTAGTTAATATGCGAGGTTATTGCAGGTTCCCGGCATCAAAGCTTCTTATCTATGATTATCTTGCTATGGGCAGCTTGGATGACTTCCTACATGGTAAGCTTCTTAATAGATAAAATGCATTCGTTAACATGATATAGTTCTTTATTTTAATTGTGTGGTCTTGTATATCGATTTACCTTTTTAGAATGCAAAGAAGAAGGCAGGCTATTAAACTGGAGTGCTCGTTTAAAAATAGCCCTTGGTTCCGCTAGAGGACTAGCATACTTGCATCATGACTGTTGTCCGAAGATAGTTCATCGAGACATAAAGTCCAGCAACATCCTTCTCGATGAAAACTTGGAGCCCCATGTATCCGACTTTGGTCTTGCCCAGCTTTTGGTGGATGAGGATGCCCATGTCACAACTGTCGTTGCCGGCACTTTTGGCTATTTGGCTCCAGGTTTTTTTTTTCTCTGTTATAACCCATCATCTAGAATGTTTTGGTTGTCCGTAGTTTTTGTCACTTCACCTTTATTTTACGCACTTTCCTCCTGAAGTTTCACAACAGATCCATCGAGAGTCGACTAGTGGTGCCTCTTGGCATGTGTAAAATCTTGTGATATGTATGCTTTTGGCTATTTGGCTCCAGGTTTTTCTTTCTCTGTTATAACCCATCATCTAGAATGTTTTGGTTGTCCGTAGTTTTTGTCACTTCACCCTTATTTTACGCACTTTCCTCCTGAAGTTTCACGACAGATCCATAGACAGTCAACTAGTGGTGCCTCTTGGCATGTGTAAAATCTTGTGATATGCATGTGTACACCAACATTGTTGTTCCGAGAACATAGAAATTATCCACTTACTGTTATGTTTCTACGGAACAGAATATCTGCAAAGTGGGATAGCAACAGAAAAGACGGATGTCTACAGCTTTGGAGTTCTCTTACTGGAGCTGGTAACCGGGAAAAGGCCAACTGATCCAACTTTTGCAAAGAGGGGCTTGAATGTTGTCGGCTGGGTAAGGACTTGAAATCGTTCGAGTTTGATGAAAAACTAATAATTTTTCATTTGTCCGAGAGTGTACACATAACCTTTTTTCTGTTTTGCTCGAACATTTGCAGACGAACGCTTTATTGAGAGAGAACCATCTGGAAGACATAGTCGATAAAGGGTGTACTGATGCTATCATGGAAACTGTCGAAGCAATTCTCAAAATAGCAGCAAAGTGTACTGATGCAAATCCAGATGAACGGCCAACAATGTGCCAGGTACTTCAGTTACTGGAACAAGAGGTCATGTCGCCTTACCCAAGTGATTACGAGTCTCATTCAGATTATTGTTGAATGAACATACAAATGTTGATTTAACGGTGGTTGTTGCACATAAAATCTGCTGTCATCTCCTCGACTTTCGTAGGATGTTTTGCGATATTGTCCCACTCTGGGAGGCCTTTGTATATTATCTCGAAATTGATCTATGTGTGCATGGTTTTGAATCCTTGTCACTTGTGCTGTGACAGTGACTTGAAACTGCAGTGCTGAAAACAAATATTGCTTGGGACATTTATTCACTTTTATTACCAGATGGATCTTCATTCCATTGCATCTTTTTCATTATGTTCATGCTATTTTGTTGATTCTTTTTTTATGTATTATGAAATTTATAATCTGGATTTTCATGAGCTGGCCGGGCCATGGTGCCTATTGAAATAAAGGAAGGCTACCACCTTTTTATTTTTTTAGGTAATAAAAAGAAGATGCTAAACAGCATACTAGTTACAGACGATTGAACTTGTGGCCAACACGATCAACTTCCAGTAAAGATTCAATTCCCTCGGAGGTGAATTTTATCAAATGAGTCCCGTGTTCGTCTGCAATCTAAAATTAGCCATGTAGTCTGCAGATTGATTGGCCTCTCTAAAAACATATATGAAATTAACACTCCATTCTCTCTTGCAAAGTGCAGATATATGGCACATTACTATTCTCAACATCACCCCCTTAATTAAATCAATGGTTTCCACCATAAGACGTTGAACACCACGCACACTTGCATCCTGCATTTTAGAACTAAAACGTGTTTCCAATGGAGATGATAGGATTATATCTGAAATTAAGAGTAGAATAAGCATTTTAGATAATGTGTTCATTTAACTAAACATGGGGGAGTTTGGTGAAAGATAAACTTTAGTGTTTTGTGTTTGGACAATCATTTTGAAGTGGGGGGGAAAAGGTGATGAAAAAAGTTATGGGTAAAATGATGGTGATGTATTTGGATCTTTGCTTTGAATTATTGATTAAAATTCAAACCCCACCAATCCCTTTCATTGAAGGAAAGTGAAACATGGCATCCTAAGTTGGTATGCCAAAAGCTGCAATTATAGTAATATTTACCATTCAAAGTCATGTTTTCTGTTGTAATTACAGATTAAGACCATTAAAGTAAGCAATGTTTGTTTAGAAGCAACCAAGGGTTGTTTTCCCTTTCTGGTGATATTGAATATGTTTGAAATGCAGAGGTTGGTCTTTGCTCTGTTAGTTCTTTTTCATAAATTACTTTTCTTTGGGTACAAAGCTTATTATCAACTTATGCAAGGTTAACGAGGGGTCTCAAAAAGCATATATTACCATTTAAGGATTTGCAAAAGAGTATTAAGTGTTCCTAGGTTGGGCCAGAATATCTGAACTCGAATTCGTTCTATATTTTAAATGAGTTCTAATATTTCTATTCAAATCTTTTCAAATTTAAGTCTAGACAAATAACTCAACCAGCTTCGGTAATTTCACCGTAGACTATCAATTATTCTAATAAAACGGAAATGATTGCCTTTGGAATGTAAGATAATATTATTGTGCAAATATTTGATATATTTTGTGGTTATAACTTATATCTTTTATTTTTTATTTTATGGTTTTATAATCTAGAGTTTGAATGTTAGTATTTGATCTTAACTTCTCCTATAGTCTACTGTATATTTTATATTATGATTTTGTTGCTTTTTTACATTATAATTTCACAAAAGTAATGCTTTTGTGATGTTTTTATCCATTTCGAGTGTTGTGGAAGGTAATCTTTTGTAATTATATAGATCTAAAATTTCTTCCTACAATATTTTTTTTTTAAATTTGAGGTATGAATTTGACAATTGTTTTCACATTGGGACTAAATTTTAAGGTTTTTAAAGAAATATCAAAGACTAATTTGGACAAAAAAATTCAAGCCGAATAATTGCTAAGTTCAAGGTCTAAATTGAATAAAAAAAAGTTCAAACCCCAATGTAAAAATAATTGCCAATTTCAAGACCTAATTTGGTTTAAAAAAAAAGAAATACAAACTCTAATGTGAGAATAGTTACTAAATTCAGGTCCTAAAAAGTGATTTAACCCAACGCATTTTCATGCTTTTTACATTACTAAAACTAATAGGAATAAATATCAAGTTTATACATGAACTTTGGTCCAATGAGTAATGTTATACATGAATTTTGATTTTGTAAGATTATACACATGAAACTTGAATCACTGTTAATATGTATAAATGAAACTTTGATTTTGGTTTAATTGTATACATTTGAAGAAATGAATACATACATTTATTTTCATATTGGATTAATATAATTATTTGTGTATACAATATATCAATGTAAAATGGTGTTAATTCGATAATATTTTTGTAATTTTGAAAATTGAATCAAATCAAATTTTATGTATAAAATTATACAAAATCAATATTCATTTATAAAGGATAATTTTGCTTTTATGTTTTTCCTGTTTCTTTTTTCTTTTTAGTAGGAATCTTATTTCCGCATTTTAAAAAGAAAAAAATTTGTAAGATCCACGTCTATTTTCACTATTTATTTTAAAAGATTAATGAAAAATATGGAAATATAAAAAAAATCCTATAAATATTACAAAGGCATCATAGAGGTCCCACATAAATCTAATCATGGGTCGGGTTGGGTTCAAGTCGGGCTAATGCAAAATTTTAGGTACAGTTCTTAGGTTCAGGTTTGGCTAGACCTGAAAAATGGACTTGAAATTTTAACCAAACTCGACCCATATTAAAAATACTAAACCCAAACCAAACCCACCTCATTTGTGTTAATTTTTTAGATTATTTTTATACAAAAACAAATTTTAAAATATAAAACATTAAATACACTAAAACATTAAAACAAATACTTTTCAATAAATTAAAAATATATTAAAAAATTATTATATTTAAATAATACTAAGATACTTACAACTTAGCAAATTAATGACTCTAAAATAATAATAAAATTAACAATTAAACAAAAATTATACAATACTTAAATAAAACAACAATAAATCTATTTTTGGAGTTCATACATTTACCTAAAACACACCTTTCAGCATCATTTTCATATATCCGTCTTAGAGTAAAAGGTTAACTTAAGAAATATTGGGCTAAAAGTTAAAAGCAAATGTGATAATTGTGAGCAATAATGGTTGGGTATAAAATTGGACACGCAACTGCATGAGGAAACACAAAATAAAAGAAAGATATAAAAATTATGTACAAAGTTGGTATGGGATGTATTACATGTGATAACATGTTTACGATATTAAATTTAAAAAATAACAAAGCTTAATCATTTAATATCTAATATTTAATTAAGACTAAAATTTAAAAATTATTATATGGAAACAAGCCATTCCTCAAAATAAATAAAAAATAAAAAAAAGCCTTTTTCTCAATAATTAACTTGATACAATTGAAGAAATTAAGATAAGAATCTTCCAACTTCGAACCTTTTGTGTATATCAAGCCAAGCATTAGAGTCTTGAGAAAAAAAATGGTGAAAGCGACCATGCTTGTCCTCACATTTTGCTAATCCAATAACAATTTGGATTGTAATTCAACTTTAGAATTACCAATTAATTTCATCCTGTTATCTAAGATGACAGACTTAACCAAGAAGAAATTAGCCGGAAAAGTAGCCATAGTCACCGGCGGAGCAAGCGGCATCGGCAAAGCCACAGCGCGTTTGTTCGCCGAGCACGGCGCCCGTATGATCATCATCGCCGATATCCAAGACCAACTCGGCCAACAAGTAGCTGCTTCAATCGGTTCCCACAATTGTACTTACAGTCGCTGCGACGTTACCGATGAAAACCAAGTGAAAGCGTTGGTCGAATCAAGTATTCAAAAGTATGGTCAACTTGACATAATGTTTAGCAATGCTGGGATTATAAGTAAATCCGATCAGAGCATTCTTGATCTTGATTTCCGACAGTTTGATCAGTTGATGGCGGTCAACCTCCGTGGCATGGCTGCATGCGTTAAGCACGCGGCGCGTGCGATGGTGGAGAACAAGGTGAGAGGAAGTATTGTATGCACGGCGAGTGTGGCGGCTAGCCATGGAACGAAACGGCGGACGGACTATTGTATGTCGAAGCATGGGGTGTTGGGATTAGTTCGATTGGCGAGTAAACAGCTAGGGATGTATGGTATAAGGGTAAACTGTGTGTCGCCGAATGGGTTGGCGACGCCGATGACATGCGAGGTGCATGAGAAGAGTGTGGAGGAGGTTGAGGAAATCTACGAGGCTGGAAGGGCTCTGAAAGGAGCGGTGTTGAGAGCCGAACACGTGGCGGATGCAGTGCTGTTTCTTGCAAGTGATGAGTCGGAATTGATTACTGGGCATGACCTCGCCGTCGACGGTGGCTTCCAAGCTTGGTAATTTTTGCTTTTGCTTTCAGTAAATCTTTTTCTTAATTCAATGGTTTTTACAGAATATTTTGACTTGATTGTATTACTTTGTAATTAATATGCTTTCGTATTTTTATAAATTAATTATTTTCTTCTACTCGACGTACTCTTCATTCAATTGTTATCTTATTATTCCAGCAATTTGGAAGGATTATGAATACAAGTAGAATCTGTATTATATGTAAAAATAATGACAAACTATTTATATTTGTGCCGTTCTGTATTCAATATATCAGGTGATCTTGAGGAACTGCACTAGGGCTAAAAAGGGTGGTGCTTAATATTGATAGTACTACAGTTATTTATTTGATTTACGCAATTTCAGTAAAATAATATCATTTGGTTGTGTTATGAGTTATTAAAGATTTATTTCAACTATTTTTGATGGTTTGAATTACACATATATTTAGAGATGGTAATCGAGTAGCTCATGTTTTGGCATCAATTGAGTCCTCAAGACTTCTGGGTAGATACATGTAATTGCCGGATGAAGTTCTTCAACTGTTACACGATAATTGCTCTGAAATAGTTTGGCCTCGCCTAGCCTTGCTATACTTTTTATCCTTCTCCTTGTACAGTAAAAAAGGTAATTATAATTGTTAGCATTTTGAATTGATGAAATCTAAAATGCTAGTATTTTAAAAAAGAAAATTATTTGAGACGCCATCAGTAAATTTTTTTATACTCCACAAGTAGATTAAGAGTTAAACAAATAAATTATAGGACGTAGTAAAAAAATTTTCAACCCACTTATAAAATCAAAAAAAAAAAATCTACCAACAATATATCTAATAATTACCCTTTTAAAATCGCCAAATTTTAAAAATTCTTCAACTAAATACACTTCGAAAGTTTATATAAAAATATTGCAAATTTCTTTTCACTTCTCTCTCTCTTTCTTCACTTGTTCTCTTATATCTTTTCTCTTAAAGCTTGTGGAATCTCATGTGTATCATCTAAGGTAACATATAGAAACATATATGATAATATTTAATTCTGCTTGAGTTCAATGTTTGCAAATTGTCACATTTTGATGAGATAAAAATATGAAATTTGACTTATTAAACTAAATATATTTGAATAAAATGATTAAAATTACAATTAATATATTCAACATTTAATTACTTCCAGTCCATGAATAATATAAATAAAACAAAAATTAATAGCTTCTATGCATAATCGGGTCCGACCGTGAAAATTGTTTGAGAGTGTAACCATCCAGGGCCCAAAATTAAATGGGCCCGAAATTTTTTAGTTTTTAATGTGAAAAAAAAATTTAAACTAAAATAAATTAATTAAATACCTAGAACTTTCAATTTTCTATTATAAATGAGCCCCAAAAACTTTTCAGCTTTATTATATTACATTTTATAATTTTTTTTAAAAAAGGAACCTAATTTATTATTTCGTCGAGTATGTTCATAATATTAACCATCCATAAATTAGGCAAAACTCATGCATAATGTACGTGGGTTACTTATATATCCAATATATATTAATAAGAAATGAATTAAACCTATTCCTTTTTAAAACTATTATATAAAAGAAATTATTGAGAAATATTAATTTTAAATATATATGTAAAAGTCTATTTTCGCCCCGGCCCAATGTTAACCAAAATAGAAATCAAAAAATAGCAAACCTCAAAAAAATTCAAAGTTTATCAGTCCATTAAATTACAATACAAGCCCATTATTAAACAGACCCAAAAACCCAGTGCCTAACTAAACCCAAACTCTAGCCTAATGCCCAGCCGACCCGATTGGCCCAAAATATTAACCCAAACCCCACACAAAGCCCGAAATAATTACAAAACCCCAATTACAATGACCCAAATACTGAACCAACCCAACCCAATTGTAGAACCAGCCCAAATGGACCAATGCGTTTGAAGCTTCAGAAGCCTTAGGAGGGCTTCGAGCGTTCCCTGCCGTTGCTCACATGCCTCACGCATGCCTTCACGCTGTCGCCGTTCGTGTCCCCCCGCTCCACCCACGCATAAGCTCGCACCAAGACGCCATTCAGATCGCCTCCCAGTAGTAGCGATGTCGTACGACCCTTCATATCTCGGCCACGTTTGTACTGCACACAAAGAAACAACAAAGAAGAAAGCGACAACATATAGCCAAATAACTCAATATACAACTAGGCAAAAAACGATTCTTTTTGTATCTTTTTTATTATTCCATCAGGCTACAAATAAAGCCAAAATCAATTATAAAAGGGGATTATTTTTTTATACAGACTGGAATATAGAGAAAAATACGAATCAACAAACAGAAATTCGAAGGTTTTCTTTTCGATTTCAATTTCTTTCCATTTTTTCCTTTATTCTGTTAGCCTTAATTTTTTTTTCTTTGTGCATGTAAAAAATACACTAAAAAGAAAAAGGAAGATTACCTTTAAGAGATTCTGTTCTCACTTGCTCCATCGCGATCGGGGTTAGGCGAGGACGTCCGTCAAATCGAACCTCCGTGCACCACTACTCGTCGTTATGGTGGCGTTTTAGTGGAACAAAAGGGCACGAGTTGATTGAGAATAGGAAGGGGCTGAAATGTTTTAAAAAAGGGGTGGTTTCAGAAATCTATTGATGGGAGAGCGGCGAAGGGAGTGCGTCTGGATTGCGGCAGGAAAACAGATAAAAAAAAGGGGGAGCTAGGGTTCTGGGTTACAAAATGAAAGGATTAAGGTTTTTATTTAATCTTAAGGGTATATTAACCCTTTTTTTAAGGTAATAATACAAAACGGTGCCGTTTAGGAGGGTGTAGATCCGCGCGTCGACCCGCTTTGTGACTCGGATCCGCGCCTTTCCGCTTTAAAAGGGTTATTTTCGCATTTAGTCCCTCTGTTCTCTAATTCCGTCGCAATATAGTCCTATCTCGAACGCAGCGTTCTTTCTAATTGGATTATTTTCTGATTTGGTCCTCATTAATTTATGTGCATTATATTTTAACCCTTTTGGATTTCATTTAAGATTTATTGCCTTTTAGCCCTCTAATTTCGTTGTGATTTTCAATATAATCCTTAAATTATTTAGTTAATTATCTGTTTATTGAATTCTTTAATTATTCTTTTAATTAATATTTAATACTAAATATTTTAAATTTTTTAGCTATTATTTATTTTATTTACATGATATTTTCGTTAATTCTATATATGTGCTTTTATATATACATATTATTTGTACTAAGTTATTTTTATGTATACATTTTATAATATTATATATGTATATATGTTGCATGTATAATTTACTTCTTCAAAATTATATTTACCTATTCAATACATGTTTATATATTATTATTCTTATATGTACATTATTTTATATTAAATTTCTTTTATTTATTTACATTACTTAAATTAATGTAATATTTGTTGGCTTTGTATATTAGTATTCCATTGCATATTATGGAAAATATTGTATTTAATGTCAATTTAGCTTTAAAGATCATCTTTCATTTATGCAAAGGTTTTTAAAATTATAAGGCAATGTTCGTATTTAGTGGTTACGAGAAAATCGTGCTCTAACTTACTGAGTTCCGATTCTCCTCGTTTAAAACCTAATAACCGAGCATCCTTTCTCTCTTAAATCAAAATATATAATATTTCAAATAAAAAAATTATTCTCGGGAAGTTGAGAAATTGCACCCTAACTTACCGAGTGTGATGTTTTATTTTCTCGAAATAAGAATTTCAAAAGAACAAATGCAATATTCCGTATTCGGGAATTTGGAGAAATAGTGTCCTAACTTACTGGGTTGCGATTTTTCATTTGACCCAAATAATTGAATATCCTTCTTATTTTTAAATGAATGAGTATTGAATGTCGAAGGATAAATCTAATTTTGAAAATGTAAAATGTTGTGCCCTAACTTAATGAGTACGACATTTTATTCAAAGTAAGAACTTTCGACATCCAATATGATGTTGTTCAAATATATCTTAAGTAAATGGATTGTAATATAGAATCTTTTCAAATATTCGACATCAAGACATTAATTAATCAATTAGGTACCAATTTTGGGCGTATCGAGGGTGCTAACTCTTCCTCGTATGTAATCGACTCCGAACACATTTTTCGGATTTCGTAGACCAAAATTATTGTTTTAATAAATCAAAATGTTTTATTAAAATAATCCATCTCAAGGTGGTCCGATCACATCTTAAATAAAAGATCGGTTGCGACTCCATTTCCATATTTTTAAAGTCGATCCCCGTTCTTTCAAACCTTCGATAAAAAAATGGTTTCGACAATATATTTTAACATATCTATATTATTTATTAAGTGTTTTATTGAGTTAGTGTCACTCTAAACCGAGCTACTAACTCGATTAGAAAAATTATAAAAATGTCTTTTCATAATTAAAATAAATTATATTAATTGAGTGTATTTGAGTCTTTTATTTTCATAAAAAATAGTAAAAACAGACATATGGTGGGATTTGAACCCACACCAACTGGATTAATAAAACTTAAATTTATCACTAAACCAAAACACCATTTTGAATTAATTATACACTTTTATTTTAATATGTATATTTTATCATCTCTATCAGTTGTCTATCTATACTATTATTTGAGCTCTTTATAGAGTTTGTGTCACCCTCAATCGGGTCACCAACTTGGTTAGAAACTTATGAGAATGTCGTTCCGTAATTAAAATAAGTTATATTATTTGAGGATATTTTAGTTTTTTCACTTAAAAAATAAAAATATACATATTATGATATTTAAACTCACATCAATTGCATGAGTAAACCCTTTAATTTACCATTTAGCTAAAGTTTTATTTTAATATTTCAATATATTTTAATTTTATTATGCACTAAAGTTTTATTTTAATATTTCAATATATTTTAATTTTATTTGCACGCTTTATTACCTTCATTAATTGTACATATCCATACTATTATTTAAGCTCCTAATTGAGTTCATGTCACCCTAAATCGGGTCACAAACTCGGTTAGGAAGTTACGAAAATATCCTTCTGTAATTAAAATAAGTAATATTATTTGAGAGTGTTTTAGTCTTTTCACTTAAAAAACCAATAAAATGTGCATATGATTAGATCCAAATCCATGCCAATTACGTTAGTAAAACCTTTAATTTATCTTTCAACTAAAGCTTTATTTTTATACTATTAATAAAACCTCTAATTGAGTTGGTGTTACGGGTTAACCGGACACCAACTCAATTAGGAAATAACTAACATACCCTTTTATTAGATGAAAGCTATTATTATTTTGATGGCTTTTTTTGCCTTTCCATACTTTTCTATATATATATATTTTTAAAAACTAAAATTAACATGATTGGATTTATGCTAACAGATTTATAAACAAATTATTTACTACTATATTAGTAATAAATCTTGAGTAAACTTTAAAAAAATTAACTTCTAACATAAAATATTCTCTAACTAAATTTGTGTATCTATACCATTAATAAAATTAAAATTATTTATATTTATTTATTTTATAAAATATTTTTCATACATCCTAAAAGGTATTACTAGAATTAAAACATTGATACATAATCAATTTTTAAAAAGAAAATTAGTTTTAATATTTTAAAACTGTATATAATTTTAAAAAATTATTTTGATGAATTTGGACATATGGACAACCAATATGTCTAGATCTATTATGAACTTAACTTTTAAATTTTTTTTAATTTTTAAAATTTATTTAATATTTTATAATTTTTAATAATGTTTTACAAATTTTTAATTTTTTAAAATTTAAACTTTGAAATGAATGAACACGAATATTATTCTAATAAAATTTTTAAATATTCCTTTTTTTAAAAAATTTGAATTGATGACATGGCATTATCACCTTAGCAACTTTTGCTAACATGGGGTATCACATCAATGTCATTAACGACCACGTTAGTGTTATGACGATTAATATTAGTCAAAGGGCCTATTTGACTAATTTTATTAGTTCAGAGATTCAACTGGATACAAAAAGTTCCCAAGAACTTAATTGATTTTTTAAAAAAAGTTTTAGGGCTTTTTAAACTACTAAGCTTATCTTCAAATATTTCAATCAAAATAATGGCATTGAGTTTTCACAAGAAAACTATTCCAACCAAAAAAGATTTCATCTTGACAATTTTCAAATGAGTATTTTAAGGAAATCTTAATCAATATTTTTAACATTATTTTTATTGTCATATGATTATTAATTTTTTTAATTTTAAAATGTCATACGAGAGAATACAATAAAAGAATTTTAATGGTGATAATAATTGGACCAAACTTTTATATCCAAAAAGTAGGACTATATTCTTGAAAAATAAAAATAGAAAGACTAAATTTCAAATGTAGAAAATATATAGAGACTTAGAGTATATTTTAACATTTGACTTTTCTTTATAATTTAACACAAATAGATAATAAATCCAACGCGAAGTGTGGGTGGAAACCATACTAGTTAATAGATCCTAATAACTATAGTCATAACCCATCGACGCTATATATAAAATAATAAATCTTAAATTTATACATAAACTTTGATTAAATGTACAATTTGATATATGAACTTAAATTTGGTGCAATTATAGACACAAAACTTTAATTGGGTTCAAATGTATATATAAAACTTTAATTTTGATTCAATCATACACATTTAAGGAAATAAATATATCAATTTATTTATATATTGGATAAATATAATAATATGTGTATGCAATATATAAACATAAAATGATGCTATATCAATAATTGTGTCAATAATTTATGAGAATGAATCAAATCAAAATTTCATGTGTAAAATTGTACAAAATCAAAGCTCATATATAAAATTACACATTAAGCCAAAGTTCATATATAATTTTAAGATTTATCCCCATATAAAAGTAATGTCTAAGCCCTACCTCCTATCAGCACCAATCCAAATTACAAACAAATGTTTTTTTTTAGATTTTAGATGAATGGCATAATTTCAATTTTGATGATGCTCAAATTTTAAATTTAATTTTTATACTTTATTTTTTTCTTCCTCCTATAGACACCTATCCAAATTACAAAGCTTTATTTTTAGATTTTAAATGAATGGTCCAATTTTATTTTTGGTCCCTATAATATACTCAAATTAATTGTTATTCGAAAAATATGTTTATAAGTTGAGAATAGATTCTCTCTATTTATTGACAGAATAACAATATTTAAAAAGTTATTTTAATAGTTCTATCGGTGCTATCTATTTATAAGAAGAGAAGTAGAACCTTTGTAAAATTGTAGAGGCTTATTTTAAATAGAAAAGCAACATCCTACTTAGAGTAGGAGAGGTGTGAACGACTCACCCTTGTATTTCTACTAGAGTTGTTGCCCCCTTCATGTTATATGAGAGGTTTAGGGCTTCTCTCATATCGGGTCCAATTACAAGTATTTCCTGGACCTTTTTGACCCGATACTCTGTAATGTGATCCAACCCGATTCAGTTTTTCTATTTCACAAAATAAACTTTAATATTTACATATTAAATAATTTTCTCATCCCAATTTTGCTCCAGTAAAATTTTGAAGATTTTACCCCCAATAAAGTTTCAAGAAATTTCGTTCAATATGTCACAACTCAACATGTTCATTATGATCGAATGGTTTATTTTCATTTTCGGGCTTCAAAACAATCAAAAAACATAAACTCATTCTTCTATCATTTTTTAAGTAATCCCATATAGGATTGTAAATTTTCATTTTTTGAAACCTACATTCATTTTCAAATTATTCCATCTCTCCATTTCAGAGAAAATCATAGTCATTTTCCCATTTCTCTTTTTCTATTCATTCCGTTCATTTTTATTCAAACACGCAATTCATTTATGGCTTCAACGAGCTAGCGAAGGGACCGATTGGACATATGTAGTTGAGGATCAAATGATTTATAATTAAGTTTCAGCTTTTCCCCTATTAATTATAAACTCATTTAGTCACGAATTCATTCCACTATAGTTTCATGATTGAGCTCTCTTTAACGACATACCATTACGAAAGCAACTACTCAGTGCTCGTCCAATGACCTTATTATAAATGTGTTACCCTTATAGGATATCATTGATCTCTTTGGGATAATATCCGTTCTCCCAATATGATCCTATTTTGTCTCATGACAACCATTACATCTTCCTTCATGAAAAGTCAATCACTATCAAATAGTGATAAAGTCATCATCACAAAGATGGACAACTCATGGTTACATTTACTTTTTATCAACCATGTAATGCCAATGAGAGGATATCATTTACCCATGCTTTGGGCTATGAATTCCATTGTTGTGAATGGCGTTATGTAACATCCTGAAAATGGGCCTATGCATTTTTGATTTAATTATACGAAATGGCATGTCTTATGTATTCTGAATGTATAGTGAACATTTTTGGAAACTTGGAAATGTTAAGTTTAAAAGAGGAAAGTGAACATTTTTGGAAACTTGGAAATGTAAGAAATGATTTAGAAATGTTAAGTTTCAAAAAAAGGAAAGTGAACATTTTGGAAACTCGGAAATGTAAGGAAATGTCTTGTCCCGAAAATGTAAGGAAATGTCTTATCCTGGAAATGTAAGGAAATGTCCTAGAAATGTAAGGAAATGTCTTGGAAATGTAAGGAAATGTTTTAGAAATGGTAAGTTTAAAAGAGGAAACTAAAACAAGGTAGCTTTAAGAAAATTAGTAGAAGAAATTTGACAAAAACATAGGCTTGTTTAAGTGGCTTGGAGGCGCCACTTAAGGCCCAGGTAAGTGACGCCACAAGCTATGCAAATGGGCATAGGTTCGAGCAACGTGGGAAGCAAATAAAGGATTTTATTTTGCGCCATGAAGAAGAGGTAATGGACGGCATTAAGGCACTAAGGGAGGAGTTTAAATCCTCTTAAAATTTCGGCTAAGGGGAAGATAAATGATGATTTATTTTAGATTATTTTCAAAGAGATAATTAAAGGATTATTTCTATTAATCTTTAAACAAGGAAGTGATGGCCAAGTAAGGGACTCTAGCATAGTAATTTCGGCCAAAGGAGGAATTAAGCCAGTATTCATTCTTTTTCCTTTTCCTTTTCTTCTTGTTATTGAGCATCCATATTTCTTCTTTTTCTTTTAGCCTTCTAGCCAAATTCTTTTAGCTTTTCTCTCTACATCTTTTCCTCTTGTGGCCGACTTCTCCATCACTATCTAAAAGGGTAGCCGAATCTCAAGGCAATCTTTAGCCGATTGTTCAACAAAGCCTAAAGCCGAAGGTTCATTCTTTTGAATCGATCTCTCCTGCAAACTCTTTGCCGATTCCAATATTGAGGGTAAGGAATCCTATTGTTGTCATTCTATTTCTTTTATTTTAACCAAAATCAGGATACTAATCCTATTGATAATCTTGTGTGCCGAAACTTTGAAGAGATCTTTTGGGATTTGGCCTATTGTCGACTTCAAAGACGAATCTTTCGGGATTCCAAAGACTTAAGGTAAGCAAATATTCTAGTCGGCCAAGGGCCATTTGTTGAGATTTAAGGTTGGAAATTGAACTAATATGTGGATATAGGGATTTCGACAGACACTTAAGGCAAGGAATACTTTCGGGATTTACTAAGTATCGGCTACAAGGAAGGAGAAATTCTTTTCCCGAAGGTACACCATAGGCCACGTGTTCCCTAATTATTCGGTGAGTTTGAGATTTGGAAATCGCAAGGTATGTGCTAAATACTGATCGACCATAGGCTGTTTTGATATCTAGATCTATTTCATAATTGTTTATAAAGCGAAACTAACCGTGATGTGATTTAATGTTTGGCCGAATGCAAGAAGGAATACAAAAAAGTTTCGGGACTTGATTCTTAAGACAATCGACAACAAGGTAGGTTTTAAGTGTACAAATCCTACTAAGATTAGGATCTATGGCCGAATAGGCTTTATGCTAACATATTAAGGTTGGCCGAATGTAGGGACTTGAGATCTAAGGCTGTAGAACAGATTTTCGAGATTTAAGTGAACCTCTAAGTATATCAGGTGTGTACCCTTCCTTAAGTCTTAATAGATTTATGACAATGATTAAGTTAAATGTGTTGTTAAGAATGTGAAAATATGGCTAAAGTATCATGCAATGGTGCAGTACCTGTATGTTTCCTACTCCTACTAGGATTATGAATCTGTTATTTTAACATGTGAAAAGTGATAAGAATGTGAATTAAGGCATGAAATTGCATAATGTGTATGATATATGGGGCATATGGGATATTATGAAAATGGGAAGTGAATGTGGTGACCTAAGACCACGATAATTGAATGTGGTGACCTAAGACCACGATATCTCGAATATGGTGACCTAAGACCACGATATCGAATGTGGTGACCTAAGACCACAATTTTATAAGGCGATGAGCACGTCATCGCAGCCGACGCCTTCGATGGTGTGTAGCAGATGGAGGGTTGACTTAGTAGTCCCCATGTGTGTGCATTAGTGCAGGGGACGTGTGGCGGATGGCTATCTAGGTTGGGTTGGGTTACATCATTTTAATGATATAAAATTATGTATGCTCAAATGTCGAATTTGTTATGACTTAGTGTTGTGGTTACACATTGAGTCTGTTGACTCACCCCGTTGTGGGAACCTTTTTCAGGTGACGATCAGTGATGGACCGGGCTGGCAGATGCTTAGGGATGGCCATGCTCAGCAAGAAGTTCTTTTTTTCATTAGGCTATTTTATTTTAAGTATTTTGAATTTAAATTTTTGGGAATTATTTGATGTAATAAGGCCATAGTAGAACTACTTTACTTTGCTTTCATTTATTACGTTTACAAACTTTTATTTATTAAAAGATTAAGTAAATTTATTTTAAAACAAAGCCCAAACGTTTTGTCACCTAAAGTAAAGGATTTTATTAATGAAATAAACTTGTTTTCAACTCAAGCCCAACCCAAAACAATCTTTCTTTCAAAACACACAAGTTTTTCCTAAGTAACAAAAGAATTTGAAGCAGTTTACAGGAGAACATACCGATCCGGTCAAGGCTCGTGGGGCGGGTTTGGGGTGTTTTAATTTGGTATCGAGCCACTTTAAACTCTCGGCCTTGGGTTTAAGGCCCAAAACATTTTCAAAGTTAAGCCAAAAGGAATTTTGTGAATTAAGCGTGTTTTTCTAGCATGGCCCACTAAGTCTCAGGCCAAGTCCACAGGTAAGTACTCGATCTCTTATGTGATTTATATTATGATTTGTAGAAGGGTAGAAATGGAACGTAGAATAGAGATTAAGTACTTAAACCCTAGGACTAGTATACCCCAACAAAAACATAAGACTTAAATGCCTAATTAAACAAACACATGGTTAAGTCACGAGTTAGGGTGTGGCAACCATGGTGCATGTCTAAGATTGGTTTCGTGGGAGCTTGGTATTTAAGCAGTCCACGTGACTCACCTCCTCTCCACTCAAATCCTACCTGTTTGTAGCCTCGGTTCACCCTAACCAAGAGGACTTATACACAAGCTAAACCCTAACTAAAACCCGAAAGGGACTAATAGTATTTTTAATGAAAACCCTAGTTTTATAATCACCAATTTACCCATTGAATAGTAGCAAAACTTATTTTGGAAAATTTTCAAAATAGTTTCGATTTATAAAATTACAAAAATACCCCTAGTGGTAAAATTACAAAAATGCCCTTAGTTTATGAAATTTCCAAATACCCACAGTTCTTATCAAAATTTCACTACTTTGCTTAAAGGAACCCTAAATTTGCAAAATATCAAAATACCTTGATTATGGAAAAAAAAATTTATTTACGAAATTACCCCTACCCTGCAAAATTACCAAAATACCCCCGAGTTACAAAATTACCAGAATGACCCCCGATCTTCAAAAATTTCTGCAACAACACTGATTTGGAAAACAAATTCTCAAAAACAACCTTCAAGTTTTGTAAATTCCAAAATATCCTTGATTATTGAGATTTATAAATTTACCCTGGTTTATTACTAAAATACCCCTGTAATTTCAAAATTTTCAAAATACCCCTGGGAATGCAAAATTACCCGAATACCCTTATTAAAAAAATCTCCAAGGAACCTTATTTTGATACATTACGAAAATACCCCTGTAGGGCAAATTACGAAAATACCCCAGGTAGTGGAAAAACAACAACAATGAAAACTACAACATTTCTCGAATGAACGAAAGTTCATAATTGATTGATGGATGTATGAATGTAAAGGCGTGTGCATGTATGAATACGAAAGAACCACTCCTAAAATTCTTTTCATAAAACTTCTTCGCGGTTAATCAGTGGAATAAAGACTAATTCATAAAATTTCTTAATCAGATTAAAGCGCGTCGTTAGATATGAGTTCTAGAGGACGCGGTCGTCATGGACGTGGTAGAGGAAGAATGACTGTGTCAGAACCCGTTAGATCGAGTCAAGGGTCTGACAATGAGTTACCACCGCCACCACCCCAGCTGTTGGGGTCGAGCAACAAGCTCAGATGGGAGAAGATGCTGTATCGCAGGCTATGCTACGAGTTCTTAAAATAGTGGCTAGTCTTTGGAGGGAATATGGAGCTCAAAATCAGACCACGTGACTCGAGCCAACGAGTCAAGTATTCCGTGGAGTATCCGGTGTGGCATCCAAGACAGATTGAATCTTGGTTGGAACCAGCAAAGCGCGTTATGGATGAGCTCGTCCGACCCTAAGGAGAAGTTGAAGGAATGGTGGCTTTCATTACGCGATGAAGCGTACCAATGGTGGTTAACGATTCGGGATGGTGCCCCATTGAGGATCCGACACGGGAATATGTTAAGGTGGCATATCAAAAAAGTATATCGGCACACGTTATATTGATGAGCAGATGAAGGCTTTTCTAGGACTGGTTCAAGGAACAAGTCAATAGCGAGATATGAAGCTAAATTTACGAGGTTAGCCGATATGCTCGAGGAGTAGTGGCTACGGAGCATGAGCGGTGTGTTCGGTTCGAAGACGGTTTAAGGGATGATCTAAGGTTATTAATAGCTCCACATCAGGAGCGGGAGTTTTTCGCGTTAGTAGAAAAGGCTAAGGTAGCCGAGAGAATCAAGGACTTCGGTTAAGCGAGCTCGACAGAATAGACCCAAGAGGGTTATGGGTCATCGGGATCATCAAGAAATGTGCGAGAAAAGGCTCGGAGTGATGGGTAGAGGGTCGACAAGTTGATGCAGGAGGAAGATGTCGTCCTTGTGATCGATGTGGAAAGAGACACTTAGGTGAATCTTTGGAAGAGGCGGTGGATGTTTGGATGTGGGTCAAAGGACCATATGATCAAGGACCCCAAGGAAACCGGATGAGAATCGCTCGTGACTCGAATGTTAATCGGATGGGTAGAGGTGGGATGGCTGACCTCGGTAGGGTCGTGGTCCGAACCATGGAGGAAATGGTTCCATTAGTGGTCGTGGAGCACCAAACGGAGTCTTGAAGGTTCGGATGCAAGGTAGCCAAGGTTGGTTTATGCGATTACCGTCATGAGGAGAGTGATGTGCCGGTGTGACAACGGTAAGTTTCTTATTTTTGGAATGCCTTTATTGCCTTGTCTATTATAGAGCTAGTTCGTTCTTGTATTGCTAGTGAATAGTATGAAACCTTGGATGTGAACTTTGGAATTGTGTATAGGAAATGTGTTAGTTTTATTAAGATCGAGTGTAAAGAATAGCGTAGTGTGGTGAGTTAGATTGTACGATTGTTCGTTAGTAAGTAATTTCGAGGACGAAATTATTTTAAGGGTAGAAGCTGTAACATCCCGAAAATGGGCCTATGCATTTTGATTTAATTATCTGAAATGACATGTCTTATGTATTATGAATGTATAGTGAACATTTTGGAAACTTGGAAATGTTAAGTATAAAAGAGGAAAGTGAACATTTTTGGAAACTTAGAAATGTAAGAAATGATTTAAAAATGTTAAGTTTCAAAAAGAGGAAAGTGAACATTTTGAAAACTCAGAAATGTAAGGAAATGTCTTGTCCCGGAAATGTAAAGAAATGTCTTGTCCTGGAAATGTAAGGAAATGTCTTGGAAATGTAAGGAAATGTCCTGGAAATGTAAGGAAATGTCCTGAAAATGGTAAGTTTAAAAGAGGAAACTAAAACAAGGTAGCCTTAAGAAAATTAATAGAAGAAATTTAACAAAAACATAGGCTTGTTTAAGTGGCTTGGAGGCACCACTTAAGGCCCAGGTAAGTGACGCCACAAGCTATACAAATGGGCCTAGGTTCGAGCAACGTGGGAAGCAAATAAAGGATTTTATTTTGCGCCATGGAGAAGAGGTAATGGACGGCATTAAGGCACTAAGGAGGAGTTTAAATCCTCTTAAAATTTCGCTAAGGGAAGATAAATGATGATTTATTTTAGATTATTTTCAAAGAGATAATTAAAGGATTATTTCTATTAATCTTTAAACAAGGAAGTGATGGCCAAGGAAGGGACTCTAGCATAGTAATTTTGGTAGAGGAGGAATTAAGCCAAGATTCATTCTTTTCCTTTTCCTTCCCTTCTCTCTCGAATTTCTTCTTGTTATTGAGCATCCATATTTCTTCTTTTCTTTTAGCCTCCCATTAATTCTTTTAGCTTTTCTCTCTACATCTTTTCCTCTTGTGGCCGACTTCTCCATCACCATCTAAAAGGGTAGCCGAATCTCAAGGCAATCTTTAGTGATTGTTCAACAAAGCCTAAAGTCAGAAGGTTCATTCTTTTGAATCGATCTCTCCCGCAAACTCTTTGCCGATTCCAATATTGAGGTAAGGAATCCTATTGTTGTCATTCTATTTCTTTTCTTTTAACCAAAATTAGGATACTAATCCTATTGATAATCTTGTGTGCCGAAACTTTGAAGAGATCTTTCGGGATTTGGCCTATTGTCGACTTCAAAGATGAATCTTTCGGGATTTCAAGGACTTAAGGTAAGCAAATATTCTAGTCGGCCAAGGGCCATTTGTTGAGATTTAAGGTTGGAAATTGAACTAATATGTGGCTATAGGGATTTCGACAGACACTTAAGGCAAGGAATACTTTCGGGATTTACTACGTGTTACTACAAGGAAGGAGAAATTCTTTTCCGAAGGTACACCATAGTCGCGTGTTCCTAATTATTCGATGAGTTTGAGATTTGGAAATCGCAAGGTATGTGCCTAAATACAATCGGCCATAGGCCTGTTTTGATATCTAGATCTATTTCATAATTGTTTATAAAGCCGAAACTAACCCGTGATGTGATTTAATGTTTGGCCGAATGCAAGAAGGAATACAACAAAGTTTCGGGACTTGATTCTTAAGACAATCGACAACAAGGTAGGTTTTAAGTGTACAAATCCTACTAGGATTGGGATTTATGGCGAATAGGCTTTATGCTAACATATTAAGGTTGGTAGAATGTAGGGACTTGAGATCTAAAAAGTCGTAGAACGGATTTTGGGATTTAAGTGAACCGCTAAGTATATCAGGTGTGTACCCTTCCTTAAGTCTTAATAGATTTATGACAATGATTAAGCTAAATGTGTTGTTAAGAATGTGAAAATATGGCTAAAGTACCATACAATGGTATGCAGTACCTGTGCACGTTTCCTACTCCTACTAGGATTATGAATCGTGTTATTTTAACATGTGAAAAGTGATAAGAATGTGAATTAAGGCATGAAATTGCATAATGTGTATGATATATGGGGCATATGGGATATTATGAAAAGGGAAGTGAATGTGGTGACCTAAGACCACGATAATTGAATGTGGTGATCTAAGACCACGATATCCGAATGTGGTGACCTAAGACCACGATATCCGAATGTGGTGACCTAAGACCACGAATTTTATAAGGCGATGAGCACGTTGATGCGCAAAGAAGCGCCTTCGATGGTGTGTAGCGGATGGAGGGTTGACTTAGTAGTCCCTACGGTGTGCAGGTTGGTACGGGGGACGTGTAGCGGATGGCTATCTAGGATCGGGTTCGGGTTGCATCATTTTAATGATATAAAATTATGTATGCTCTGAAATATCTGAATTTGTTATGACTTAGTGTTGTGGTTACACATTGAGTCTGTTGACTCACCCCGTTGTGGGAACCTTTTTCAGGTGACGATCAGTGATTGACCGGGCCGGTAGATGCTTAGGGATGGCCATGCTCAGCAAGAAGTTCTTTTTTTTCATTAGGCTATTTTATTTTAAGTATTTTGAATTTAAATTTTTGGGAATTATTTGATGTAATAAGGCCATAGTAGAACTACTTTACTTTGCTTTCATTTATTACGTTTACAAACTTTTATTTATTAAAAGATTAAGTAAATTTATTTTAAAACAAAGCCCAAACGTTTTGTCACCTAAAGTAAAGGATTTTATTAATGAAATAAACTTGTTTTCAACTCAAGCCCAACACAAAACAATCTTTCTTTCAAAACACACAAGTTTTTCCTAAGTAACAAAAGAATTTTAAACGGTTTACACCGGGGAACATGCCAGATCCGAACAAGGCTCATGGGCTGGGTTTGGGGTGTTTCACGTTATATATTACAGAAGTCGTATACCCAATGCTCCAGCTTTCGATTCCTTATCTATTTGAACTCAAACTTTTACTTACATTAAAGTGTACAAGTCACGCATACATAATCTGTCATCCACTCAAAATTTAGGTATGTCACACTATGAACGTCACAAGTGAATAAATCCATAAACACATCCAGGATCTATTCTGCTTGGGTCCTTTCCGATATACTATCAGCCTGGTCAATCACATCTATGTCTTATCTATTTGAACTCAAACTTTTACTTACATTAAAGTGTACAAGTCACGCATACATAATCTATTATCCACTCAGAATTTAGGTATGTCACACTATGAACGTCACAAGTGAATAAATCCATAAACACATCCAGGATCTATTCTGCTTGGGTCCTTTCCGATATACTATCAGTCTAGTCAATCACATCTATGTTTCTATCTTTTAGGACTCATCTCTGATGCCCAATGTAACACCCCTAACCTGTATCTATCGGGAACAAGGTTACGGAGTATTATCGGAGTTTACATATCAAATAAATAGACATTTCAAACATTTCATATCATATAATATTCATGTCGGAAACCAATCGAAATCAAACATATTGTCCCTTATACGAGCCATTAAAGCCCAAAATAAGCGTTAGAAACTAGTCAGGACTAAATCGGATACTCAAAGAATTTTTGAAAAACATTGAAATTTTTAAAAGTTGCAAGGGTTACACGGCCGTGTGACTCACACGGCCAAGAGGCATGCCCGTGTCTTAGGCTGTGTAGACATTCGAAATAAGAACACACAGCCATGTCCCAGTCCGTGTAACTCACTGACTTGGGTCACACGGTCATGCCACACGCCAGTGTGCTAGGCCGTGTGAGCATACTGACTTGCACTCTTAAAAAGATACAGGGGACACACGGCCTTGTCACTTGGCCGTGTGTCACATACGGCTCAGGCACACACTCGTATCTCTACCGTGTGGACAAAAATAAGCCATTTTACAAGCCATATTTCTCACCCAATTTGGCATCCACTTACACTCAACATTTTGCATATATACAAATCATCATTAGGCATCCAAAACAAGCCAAAATTAAGCCTTAAACATGTAAAATCATCATATACAACCAATATGTCTTTAGGCACTTCAAATGACAATATGCACATATGTCAACCATGTATCCAAATTTACCTAAGTGACTAAATACATATATGCATAATTGTACCAAAACCTATCATGTAGGTCATTTATCAAGCTCACCCATTTGGTACCAAATATACCATTCTAAACCAAGGTATATAACATATCTTATATGCATATTCAAACCACATTTTAATTTCCATCATTCAACCATATCAAACACACATTAAATATGATAAGGCCACATATATATACACATCAAAATATACCAAACATAAGCCAAATAAGTGACTAATCTCAACAAAACACTTATATGCCAACATTGGCCAAATTAACCTATACATGCCATTATAACCTAAATTAATTAACCGAAAGTACCAAAAGAGCCGATGGATAGTGTGATATGGCTCCGACAAGCTTCCAACCCGAACGAGCTTCGAATCACTATAAAACACGAAAAATAACATAAAGTAAGCATTTTAGTAAGTTCGTATAACAAAGAAATTAACTTACCATTTAATCACATTTAAGGTAAGCATACAAAACATATCCAACTCAATTTGGCCAAAAGCCTAAACACATATCCTCAACAACCATGTTAGTCATGTAATTCATATACTATCAAGAAACATGTATGAATTCAACCACTATTCAAATTCCATAAACATGTAACATCTATACCATGTATCCATATATCATATATAAATCATTTCCATGTAATTCATGTAAATACCTGTACTAGTTTGTATCGAACTCATATTAACTCGTAACAGACTTGTGCCCGTTGAATAATTAGAATATAGTTGGATACGCGGGTAGTACACACGAGGTGTACTGAACTGTAATCCGTCAATTCATGTACATGTATGCTCATACGAGCGGTAAACGATAAACTCCTCTGAGCTGAATAACGGTAAGCTCATACGAGCTGAGTAACGGTAAGCTCATAAAAGCTGAAATCGGTAACCCTAATGGCATGTCATTTGTATTCTACGGATTCCTAAGGTTCAAACTGGGCTCGATAATTTTCAAATATACAGTCAGTATTCATTCATGGAAATTATACAATTCACAAACAATTAATTCAATTTAAAACATATAAATATACAATTTAATTACACGAACTTACCTCGACGAGTGTACGTAGATACGAAAGCGATTAATCCGATATTTTCTCTTTACCTCGATCTAACTCTGTACGAGGTATGACAGGATCTATATGAATGAATTTAATACGAATGAATTTAACTCATTTCAACATAATTCTCATTCAATTTAATCCAACATGTAATTTTGGCAAAATTATCATTTTTCCCTATACATTTAATTCCATTGTAATTTAGTCCCTATGCTCGAAAAATGAAATTCATGCAATTTAATCCTTACCCAAGCCTAGTCGATTTTTATACATATTAATAGCAACCCATATATTTCACAAAATTCACAAATTTTTCCATAAATTTATCACCTTTTTCAATTTAGCATCTAATTGATAATTTTACCAAAAATATCTTTACAAAAATTATTTATCTAACATCAACCATTCATTTTATATCATCAAACTTCAAAATTCAAGCATGTTCATCAATGGCAAAACCCTAATACTTTAACAAATTTGTAAATTAATCCTCAGGCTAGTTAGATTAAGCTACAACGATCTCGGAAACATATAAATCATAAAAAACGGGACAAAAATTTATACCTAATTGAACAAAATAAGCTTACTGAAATTTCAAGCTTCCATGACTAGGTTTTCTTTTAAATTTTTGGTGGAAGATGATAATAATGGATGATAATAGTTTGTTTTATTTAATTTGTCATTTATTACCTATTTACTAATTTAACTTTAAAAATTAATCAAAATTTCAATAATAACAAACCATACTTATCCACTAATAGAGGTGCTCATGGTCGGGCCGGGCTCAACTAAAATTTTAGGCCCATTTACTAGGTCTAGGCCCAGCCCGAAAAATGGGCCTAAAATTTTGCCCAAGCTCAACCGAATAAAAATGCTAAAACTGCCCAATTTTACTTTTATTAATTTTTTATATTATTTTATATAATTTTAAATATATATAATACATCAAACATACTAAAAATATCAAAATAAATATTTCCTAGTAAATTGAAAATAAATTTTAAAAATATGTAGACTTAAATAACACTAAGATAAATGCAACTTAACAAATGCCTTTAAAATAATAAAAAATTATCAATAAATTAAGTTTTATACAATATCCAAACAATAACAATAAAATAGTAGCAACATAATAGTAAAATAGTAGCAAAATAGGAGAAAACAACAATAAAATAACATTCAAAAACAAAAAAAAAAAAGCAGTTTTCTTTTGTCCTTTAGTGAATTCGGGCTAGGCTGGGCTTGGTTCCGGGCCAAAAATGCCTTACCCGAGGCCCGACCCATTTTTTAAATCGGCCTTATTTTTTTGTCCAAGCTCATTTTTCGGGCCTATATTTTTGCCCAAACCCTTCCACATTTTCGGGCGGGCCTTCAGGCCGAGCCATGATCAGGTCTATCCACTAACAACCTTAATGACTAATTACTATATAAGGACCTCCACTATAAATTCTATAGCTATTTAATATAGCTATTTAGTAACTTTAGCTATTAAAACACCACTTGTGCACTTTACACAATTTAATCCTTTTTATCAAATTAAGCATGTAAATAGTAAAATTTCTTATCTAAATTTTTATATGGTATTTCAATCATATTGTAGACCATAAAATAATAATGAAATAAATTTTTGGCTTCGGATTTATGGTCCCGAAACCACTGTTCTAATTTCACTGAAAATGGACTGTTACACCCAAGACAAGACATCTCCCCAATTGGACTTGATAGACGACATATTAGTCTTTCAATCAGTTTGCTCATTTCTTATTAAACTAAGGACATGTTTAGATTCGTCTACTAATACAAACTATCTTTTCATATTACGATCCAACCACATAATACCACTTAGTGCTAGTTAAACATTAGACAACCAATGAGCAACATTTGCTTCCATTTTGCTTTACGTGTAAAAACCATTTAAGGACAATAATACAAAGTATATTAATCGTAATCAATGAATTTGTTTTATTAACCAATCTGTTCAAAAAGTTACATGTGTATATTGACTAAAATACCACGAGTCGGTTAACCGACTGAACACCCCTAATGCCGCCACCCGTGGACACTCTTTTTATATAGTTACAAGTATGAATTCTATTAAGCTTCGTGTTGAATCAATTAATTTTTTAGATTATTATAAATTAAAATTTTGAAAATTAAAATATGTTTCTATGCTCTTTATAAAAAAATTTAAATTTAAATTTAAATTTAAATTTATTTTAAAGAAATTTATTCAAAAATTTAAGTTTAATTGTTAATATCATTAAAACCCTTTTGTTTGTTTGGTTTTTTTTTTTGTAAAAAAACACAAAAAGAATTTTTACATCCAAATCATTCTGGCCTAGTCAAACCCTTTAAATCATCATGAATAAGATTTAAAACATAATCAAGGGGTTACAAGAAACTGTAGAATCCTATCTCCCTGCCTAAGGCATGTTGAGCTAATGCATCTGCTGCTTTATTTCCTTCGCCGTAGACATGCTGTATTTTCACTTACCTTTGATTTTAAATCAAAACTTACCATCCCGAGCCACTGCAAAACGAGGGATCTCTGACATAGGACTCAGTTATTGGATCTTGTGCCCTAATAACATTAACCAAATAACCGACCTTTCAAAATTTTTAACCGTTAATCGAATTGAATTTTTTCGGTTAATTAAGTCGGTTAACCGAAAATTATATGATTTTTATTTTTGGTTAAAAATTAACTGAATCACCCGAATTACCCGAAATGAATCACTACATAATAAAAAACATTACATAAGTCTTGAAATTAACACATAATTGAAATGTAAGTCTTTAATATTGTCCATTTGTATCCATTTCTTCTCTCCAAAAGATCTCCATTTGCATTAAACCTACAAAAAAAAAAAAAAAACATGTGCAAAAATTTAGCATATAATAGTGGGTTGGGTATTTTATTTTTATTTTTATTTTATTACAAAAAGAAAATAAAATTTAGAATTTTAGTTTTATTTATTAAATTATTTGTAATTTTAATGATTAGGTTGGGTTGAGTAATTGAGTTGGGTTGGATACTTAAGTTTGGATTGAGTTTATGTGAACAGTGGACCTATTTATATATTATAATTTTATTTATTAATTTTTGGTTGAAAAATTTGGTTAACAAACATTTGAACCAAATTAATCGTTAACCAAAAAATCAAAAAATAATTAATCAACCCCGACCGAAAAATTTGATTAACTAACCGATTAACTGAATTTTTCGATTTTATCCGAATTTTGCACACCCCTAGGCGGCATAATGAGACATGCACAAGGGAAAATGTTGGGGATTTGGGGAAATGGATAATGGGTTAATTCTAAATTCGGTCCCTCACATTTTGTTGTTCATGCAATTAGGTCACTATTTGAAGCATTAGAATGTTCAATTAAGTCCATACCTTTAATAAATTAATTTATTTTGTTACTAAACTTAGACCAAAATAAGTTATATTTGCTCGAATAATAAAATATTATGTTTGAATAAAATTATTAATTATTTATAAGAATTATATTTGGTGTAAAATTTTAGACTTTACAAGAAAAAGAGACATATGACAATTCTTTAAAGCCATTTGTGGAATAAAAGAACACATTATTAGTGTATCAAATACTAAACCTTATTTATAATGATAATAAAATAATTTAAAATTATATAATAATAACTTGAAAATATTTTTAAGGAAACTCAATATTTTATTTTTGTATAATTTTTAACATTATTATCATTTATAGAAGTAAAAATAACTTTTGTAATAAATTTCGGAGCGGGGCAAATTATACTAGTTAAGTTCACTGTTTAATTAACATTGTCAACACTCTCACTAAAAAGACAAAATAAATATAAAAAACAAAAATAATTTAAAATATCAAAATTGTTATGGACCCTTTTATTGGCTGGAAAAGAAGGCAACCGAAGGTTTCCTTTTTTAAGCCATGGATTGCCTTTTCGAAGGAATGACCTTTGGAACCCTCTAAAAGTCCATGTCTGACCGCCCTTTCTCAATGGTCAGCTGCTTTTATATCTCTCTCTTACATTATAAGACATCACATATATTCTTTTATTTTTCCCTTTTTAAAATCAACCACATAACATATATATGATATGATATATCCAATTGCAGTTGCAGTCTCATGCAGGAGACGATGGTGGTGGGTTTTAAGTCATTAAGGAATTAATGGCTGCCCAACTCATGAGTACGAGTTTTAGTTACTATTATCATCATCAAACCAATCCCATCATAGCAGCAGCAAGAACATTGAAACCATCACCTTCCTCGACATGTTTGAATTCACTGTTGTCTTTGCAGAGATTTGGTGTTTTTCAAAGGACAAGACAAGAGAAAAGAAGGGGATATGGTGTTGTGGTTGCATCAAGCAGTAGCAATGCGGCGGCACCTCTTTGGGATTCTTGGAAACCAGAGAAAAGCTCTGCTGCTTCTCCGTCTCTCAGTGACATCATTTGGCCTTCTGCAGGTTAGTAATATTATACAAAAATATGCAGATGTTTTTAAGTACATTTAATTTCCAGCTTCTTAATTTTGAAGTTTTGAGCAGGCGCATTTGCTGCCATGGCGATATTGGGAAAGATGGATCAAATATTAGCACCAAAAGGGGTTTCAATGACAATTGCACCTTTAGGAGCTGTTTGTGCGGTCCTGTTTGCAACTCCATCCTCTCCTGCTGCTCGGGTATTTCACTTGTGCTCCCCATTTTAGACCTTTTTTAGCAACAGAGTTCATGGCTAATTATTGTACCTACAATTGGGTTCAATTGGCTGTTAGACTGAGTTGGGATTTCTAAAGAAATTTCTCATTTATTGTTCTATAAGTTTCAATGGTTATTGTTGATACCAAATAAAAGAGGAAGAAACGGTGGAGGTAGGAGGTCAATTCATCCAATAAGGGCGGTGAGTCGTCGAGAGGAAGAGAAGAGGAATTTAGGGTTTTTATACAGATAGTTTGAGAGGTCACGTGATGGACTTCCATAGGTGGACAGGTCTCCTTGTTGTACTGCAATGAGGGTAGTAGGCTAGAAAATTTTGGAAGGGTTGGAAATAAGTTATAAATTTTTATAAGAGTTATAATATAATTTTATAATTGTAATATTTAATATCTTTATAATTTTTAAAGGATTAAAATAAAATTTAATTATTTTGAGGAATTAAAGTATAATTTTATTATTATTAATTTATAAATTTATACATTTTAAAGGGTAAAAAAAATCAATTTTCTATTTTTTTTTTAGGGGCACTCATGGCCGCTCCTAAGGGTGGTTATGTTATATTGTCAGGTGATGATGTGAAGTTATAGGGTTTACAGAAAATGAATGATTGTTGTCATGCCAATATGATAGTCGTTCTAATAGTGGCAGCTTGGATGTTCCCCAAGTTCAGAGCGAACAGTACTGATGATAGAGATATGTTGGCGAGTTTGATCATGACCAATGGAAGTAGTCGGCCGTTGAGAGTTCTGTGTCGATAAAGGTATCTATGGAGGTACCCTGTACGACAACTACTTGGTAGTTATGTTGTTTCAACTCTTTATTCTTCTTAAAATATCCATGTTGATCCCAAATTCGGATAGCATAGATTACTTGAGGAATTAAGGATCTTTCTTCACAGAGACAGAGCATATGCATATTTTCTATATATGTTGGCCTGTCAACTATAAGTTGTATATATAGAGATGAAAAGTATAGGCAAGTGATGAAAAGCTCAATGATGTTGCAGAAGTACAATATGTTCATGGCTCAGATAGGTTGTGCAGCAATCGGTGTTGCGGCATTCTCAGTATTTGGGCCTGGCTGGCTTGCTAGAAGCGCCGCCCTTGCCGCTTCCATAGCTTTCATGATCCTTACACGTTCCAATCATCCACCAGGTATACTTCTACCCATTGCTTTCATTATATATATATCCATTCCCACATCTGATGGTCTAATTTTGAGAACAGCTGCCAGTTTGCCAATTCTATTCATTGATGGAGTTAAGTTACACCACTTAAATTTTTGGTTTGCTTTATTTCCTGGCGCTGCTGCATGTATCATCCTCTGTTTGATGGTAAGTTCCTCTTCCTTTCGCTCCCTTGGACTCCATTACATCATAATATAAGCGCTTGAATATTTTTATTTTCAAACAATGGTAAAAGTATCATAAATGCTATTATACTAAAAATCAGATTGCGTTTGTCCCCCTCTAGTTAAAAATTGGTAGAATAATCCTTATCGTTAAATAAAAAAATAAATTGGTCATTCATTAAGCATTTCATTAGTTTTTACGGTTAAAAATTAGTCTTTATATGTCAAGATCGCACTTACATGCAATTATTTAGTTATTCTATCATCTATCCGTTTTAATAGTAAAAATTGATAAAAAAAAATTTAATAGAACAGACCAATTTACTCTTTTATCTAATATATAAAATTAAGAGCAAAATGCAATATGAATCTTAATACATTAATCTCCATTCAAACATCTAACATGACCGCTAACAAGTGCAAATTTGGTATTTAGTAGCAAAGGGATAGCATCTTATAAAAACTTCTAAACTACCCCATCTTCCATGTGAGTGTCAGATAAAAAAGAGTGTTATTATAGATGTATTTAATTTCTGTTTTTCATATGGATGATCATACCCTATACTCGCATACAAATATTTAGTGAGCACACATATTTTAAAAAATTAAAAGCTCAAATAACATAGAAAGAAATGTAAGAATCCTATGTGTTGAGAGAGCCTGTAGTGATGTTGTGTTTGTTTCACCTGTTGCAGCAAGAAGTGGTTTGTTTCTTGAACAACAATTTCAAATTTTGATGAGCTAATTGCCTGCGCCACCAGCACATAAAGGACATTTGCACTGCCATTGCAACCTACTGTCATGTATAATATACATTTCCATTTTTTTTTTATAATTTATATTAATTTAGTTTAACTTCTATATTTTGCATCCTGTTTACATGCATTGTTGACAAATTTAAAATGTCTAGTAATGTATTTGATGTAAAAATAATTATACAATAGAATAAAAAGGCATATTCATGATTGATGTGATAACAATGTGAGATTCATTTTAAATTTTATATGCACAATGAAACAATTGTACTGTTAAAATTAAGGCCCTGGTAGGGTAGAAAAATTTGAAGGATGGAAAATTTAAAGGATAAAAATATAATTTTTTTCTGTGTGTTTGGTAAGAAAAGAAAATAATAATTTTGTTTAAATCTATTACTTGGTAGAATTAAAAATGAAATGAAAGAAAATAAAACATTTTGCTTAATCCATTAAAGTTTATTCAAGTCAATTTATAAAATGGCTTGAGTAGAACAAATAGTTGCATCCACAAATTTTGCTTTTTTTTTTTTTTCCAAACGTTTAGAGCTCTAAATTAAATTTAATCTGCGACTTGAATTTTAACGTGGATCCAGTACAGTATGCCCAATGTGTGGTTTGGGAGTGGAAACCTCTGTGCATGTATTTCGAGAATGTCCTGTTTCAACAGAAGTGTGGACATATTTAAACCTGGCATGGGTGATATCTAAACCCAATATGGGTAACTAGGAGTGGCTCAGCTGGGTGTTTGAAGATGGTTCGAACAGACAATGTCGATTATTCTGCAACGCACTTTGGGTTATCCTAAGTGAGAAAAACAAAAAAAAAATCACGAGGGACAGAACAGTTCTAGAAAGGAAATTGCAGACAAAGTAATGAGTTGGGTGCGGGAGAATGAAGCCCTTAGTAACAGAAGCCTTACGAAACACCTTTCCTCTTCGGAATGGAGACCCTTAGAGAATCATGTGGTTCGCATTAATTTTGATGCGGCTTTTAGCCAACAACTTTTTAGATCTACTTCGGGGCTAGTGGCTAGGAATGAAAGGGGGGAGGTGATTGTCTCCAAATCGGTTCTGGCAAATCAGATAGCCTCTTCGTTTGCTGCGGAAGCTTTTGCATGCTTCCAAGCAGTGAGGTTGGGGATGGGGATGGATGTGGATGCAGTGGAAATCGAAGGGGATACATTGACAGTTATCAAAAAGTGTCAGTCCAATGTTGAAGATAAGTCAAAAATAGGAGCTTATATTAGAGATATTCACCAAAACAAGAATCATTTCCACAAGATCTATTTTAGACTCATATCAAGATGCGCAAACCAAACTACACCTAAAGCCTTAAGACCTTTCCCTATTTTTAGTTTCGTTTTTTCTTTTATTTTCTCTTGTTTCATTTATGCCTAATGGGCTTCGCTGCTGGGTTTTTTTTTTTTTAACTTGCTTTTGTTTTCGATGAGTTATCTTATTTGAGCTCAGTTTATTCTTAATAAAGTCTAGTCTTATTATCAAAATAAAAAAAAAAAAAATCTATTGATTAAAAATACTTCAATGTTGCTTCAAACAAGGTACGAACCAATACCACTTATACATAAAAATAATGTTTTAAACATCAAATACTTCTCTTGCACTTTAATTATAATTTTAAAAATTAAAAAATAACATATAAAAGTATTTTTCAAAAATAAATATAATTAATAATAAAATTAGATAATTATTTTAAGTATTTTAATTTTTTATTAAAAAGGTATCTTCTTTAACATCTTCTTCAATTAAATCTTATTCTTTTGCATCCGTAAACGCTATAAAACCTATTAAAATTATAAAATATTTATTTGATTCTTGAAGCTATTTGTTGTGTTATCCGTTGCAAACCTCCCCAAAGAATGCATCCTTTGACTATCATCGACAATAGGGAAGTGTTTTGAGATGTAAACTAAGGTGTGAAAATGAATTGAGAAGGCAAGTGACCACTGAAACTATCTTTATAAAATTGTAAACATTTTTTTATATTTTATATTTTGTAGTTTTATATAATTTTTGTAATTTTATATTATTTTTGATTGATTTGTAACAATATTTCTTTGCACTTTTCCATTTTTAACAAATTTTGCACTTTTCTATATTTTTTAATATTTTAATAATTTTCTATATTTTAAACATTTTTCATAATTTTAATACTTTTATAATACATATTTATTTTTTCATAACATATATAATTTTTTTTAAAAAGTCGTGCAAATTTTGAAAATTTATATAATTTTTTTCATTTAAAATAATTTATGATTTTCTATATTCTATATTTTTTTTGCACTTTAATAAAAAATTCAAATTTATATATTTTATGATTTTCTATATTATTTTTTATTTTATGTATAAAATACCGAAAAATAAAGGGTAACATTTGACCATTAACCTTAATTATCAAACAGCTTAATTGATTATAATTCAAACATTCAATGTATTAATTGAGTGGAAATAAAGTTCGATGACTTGATTTATTTTTTAAAAGATTGAGGATTTTAAGATTCTTTAACTTTAATTTAGTTATGGTTCCGAAGAGTCAGGGCCTGAGCTTTGACAAATTAAACTTTTAATTTACAGGAACCTTGATTTTAGTCTTCTTGAAAAGTCTATCATATGTTGGCCCAGAGTATCATGTACGTTTGGTCACCTCCTGACACTAAAATATTTAATATCAATAAAGATGTGTTATTTAGATTAATTTATAATTTTCTTTAATTGAGTTGATATTATTTGATTCGTGATATTAAATTTAATAAAATATTTAATTTTAGTAAAGATGTATGCAATTAGTGGAGGTAATAATAAATGTATACTAAAATTAAAATGTAAATAATATGTTAAAATAAACTTTTTATTTAGTGGTAAAATAAATATTTTATTTGTGTAATTAACATGGGTTGAAACCCAAACTCAATCAAAGTAAACTGTAAACGATCCTACAACAGCCGTCCTCCATAAGTTAATATAGGGTAGTGGGACCCATTAATGTTTTGACCCCTCATCATTGGCAACAAAAATCAGGGATCAGGTGCCACGCATGGGGACCAACTTCCACATCTGGGTGGGCCCCAGGAACAGAGGAGGAGGTTCTTCACTGTCTATGATGTGATTGGCGATGCTTTTGCTTTGTTCTGTTTCAAGGTAAACCTTTAATCGAGCCCTACACGTGGATGGATCCGTTGAAGCCCTGCCCATGTGGGTTTTAGATGATCAGTAGGAAATTCTGGGACCACCGTACTTCCGCCAACAGTGCCACTCGGAGCTCAATTATTGGTTCTTTATGTTTTATCTAGCACTTGTATAATCATCCAAATATTAGTGAATTCCTGTTTTGGATCTTGAATTTTTTATTAATTTAACCACCCCGTCAAGTCAATCTCATATTTTAGTCATTTCATCATTAAAATATGTTTGGTCACAAATGAAATCTTAACATGATCTAATATAGTAATAATTTATTTGACTTTAAATATTTACTCATTTTATTGTTTTAGTTTTGATTTTGAAATTTTAATAAATTTAACATTTAATATTTATATATTTTATCAATTTGATTTTAATTTTAAAATTAAAAATTTAAGAAAAATTAAAAATATAAATAATAAATTTAGAATCAATACCAAATTAATAGAATATGTAAATATTAATAGTTAAATTTGTTAAATTTTTAAAATCAAGACTAAATCAACAAAATAGATAAACATTAAGGGCTAAATTTATTATCATATTGAGACAAGTCAGCATTTCAATAAGTGACCAAATACATTTTAATAGTGGAGTGACTAAAATGTGAAATTGACTTAACGGAGTAACTAAATTAATAAAAACATTTCGATGACCAAAATAAAATACTCTAAAACTTAGGTGACTATATGAGAAATTTACCCAAGACATTATAATAATTATACATCATGATAATTTAAAATGAGAGAAGAAGTGCATGATAAGCTATAAATAAAATGCTGACTCCATAGCTTTGAAGCCCTACCCACTTGTCATTATTTGAGCCACGTCATGAGTATATGTTTGCACACAAACTAATGCTTTAAGAACAAGTCATTCACACACACATAGATTTTTTTTTTTTGAAATATATATATATATATATAGCAATTTTATTAAATTATAATTATTTATTAGATATTTATTGAAATTGTAGTATATATTTATTAAAGAAATTATGATCCAAATTATTTTTATTAATTAAAATATTATATTAAAATAGATAAATATCAAATTTATATATGAACTCGGTATAATATATAATTTGATACATAAACTTTGATTTGGCTTAATTATACTCATGAAACTTAAATTGTAGTTTATATGTATACATAAAACCTTAGTTTTAATTTAATTGCACATATTTAAAGAAATGAATTCATACATTTATTTTCATATCGATTAATACAATTGTTTGCGCTTGCAACATTTCAACATAAAATGATGCTAATTCAATAATGTTATTAGTGATTTGTAAAATTAAATCAAATTAAAATTTCATGTATAAAATTGGACACTAAATTTGAGATTTATCCTTTTAAAACTAATTTTTTATTAAATCAAATGACAAATGATTGTCTTAGGTATATATATTTATGTTAAATTATGATTATAATCTCTCTACTATATTTAAATTTAGAATTTAATATTTATACTTTAGTGTAACATAATTTTTTTAAAACTTTTAGTTACTCCAAATAGTTGACACTCTTAATTATTTTGGGTAAAATACTATTTCAAACTTATGCATATCGATTTTTTTTTTTTTGTGTGTGTGTGTGTGTGTGTTAGAGAAGTGTACTTATTATATTAAAATAGATTTGTTTTGTGTGCGTTAAAATGTTTTTTTTAAATCACGATATCATTTTAACCATAATAATTAAGGATGTTAACTATTTAGACTAACCAAATTATGTTTAAAATATGAAGGCTAAATGCTAAGCATTAACATAGCAGAGGAATCATTGATAAAGGATGCATTAGTTGTGTTGGTAAGATGAATGTCCTATCTTCTTAACCACTCACAATAATTAATTACTTTGTGTAGATTTAAATCCAAATCTATTTCAAATTTCAATCTGAATATATTTTATATTTATTTTATTCTAATTGTAATTTATATTGGTTGAATCTAATGTGTGATTGAACTACACTTATACAATATATATATATATATATATATATATATTATTGTGTTAAACATGTGTATTATGCTTATTACATGAACCACACTCTTTACCCTTTTAAAGAAAGGTCCAACTATCCCTTTTAATTTTTAGTATATTATTAATATAATTTTAATCATCTTTGTTAGTATATTTCACAATTTATCAATAGATTTTACACATATATAATAACAATATATATTTATATTTAATCACTAAAAAATAGACAAATTTTGATTATAAATTATCAATTTATAATGATGCTCGATTGAGTGGAAAAGAAAAAATGATAAAAAGCAAGAAAAGTGGGAAAATGTAAAGGAAATAAACAATAAGTTTGTTTCATAGGAAAGACAAATAATATGAATGGAAATTTAAAAAAAAAATGATTATTTTATTCGATGTCTTTGAGACCTTACATGTCTTGTTTCATAACTTCTATCTCATATTCAAACATTCCTTGGACAACTTTATGGTCACTATGTTTTTGCCGTGTGGGCAACCTATTTGGACAATCCTTTGAACAGTAGCCTAAACATGCCTTCAACATAGCTCGAGATCAATTTAAAATTGGACTTTTTTTTACTGAGGTCCTTTTGATGTATTACATTGTCAGCAAATGATCTTAAGGTTGTGGTTTGGTCCTTTCCAAATTATGTTGATCGTATTTTGGTGTGAAAGAGGAGGAAGGATCGACTTGCCTTATCTCAGAGTTTATCTTCATCTTTTGAGCTTTTTATTAGTGATTAAGTTGATCAATTTACTTGGCCTAGAAGTGATAAAAATTGGAGGAATTTATCTTGGATAATATTGTAACACAAATGATGATTTTTATCCTCAAAAGTTGATTGGAGGAGCTGCCACATTTTGCCTTTAAATAGGCAACACGTATGCTTGGATCAATACACCTTTTAGGAGAATGTTTGTGCTACATTTCTTTGAGTATTTGTTGTTATCTCATGTTTGTATTTTGCACTCGATTTATAAGCATTATTGGAGAGTTAATATTTGTTGTAAGTGAGGTTTTTTAGGTGAGTGATTGTAACGAATTGAGTTTATCTATTGGGGCTACAATTACTTCTTGTACAAACTCATTTTGCCCAGCCCAAACCCAATTAACCTTAAACTCACTTAACCCATGAAACTAGCCCAAAACCAGACCCAAAACTAAACAAACCCTAGCCCACTATCCCAAACTCTTCCAAGAAACCCTAGCCCCCTAGGTGTGCCGCCCCTAGCTTCTGACCTTGCCAGCACCACTTGCTCTGACCCCTGCCGAGGCCACCTGCAGCACCGCCCTCGCCACCGCCCAAGTGCCTGCAAACATTAAGTGGGAAACGACAGTAAGCAATTTGAAAAGGCTATAAAAGCCGATTAATAGATTTGTAAAAGAGGACCTTTTTTTTTCGCAATCATTTGAAAAGAAACAGATTCAATCAATACCAAAAACATATTCAAAGCAAAGTAGAAACAGTTCGTGAAATTTTAAACTCAAATCTGAGAGATCCAAAAGTGCGGAGAAAAATAAAAACCCATCAAAATATAAGTAGAGGAAAGGTAAATTTTTGCTTTTTGAACTTTCCGCTTTCATTTTTTTGATATACACACGCATATATGTATATATAAATAATAGTCTAAAAAAAGGAAAAAAAAAATTAAAAAATAAAATTTTTACCTTTTCCACCAAGTGGTGTGTGGCTGAATAATTGATGCCGACTGACGGTGTACTGCTGACCAACTCGCAGGATTCCCCCTTCTGCAGAGAGAAAAAAAGAAGAAGGAAATTTTATTTTTTAAATTGACAGCCCAAATGAATTTTTTTTAGGGTTTTGGGCCTTATATAGCCCCCCAAAACGACGTCGTTTTGGCCTTGACCTGATCCGACCGACCCGACCCGCCTCAGGATCCGCGTGTTTTTTAACCAAGGGGAAATTGCACTAATGGCCCTTCCGCATTTTTGTATTTTTAAAATCAAATCTTTAGTTATTGCAATATTGGCCCAACAATTTCATGCGGTTTGCGATTCAGTCCCTCCCTCAGACGCTGCGTTTTAACTTATGGAAAAATTGCCCCTTTGGTCCCTCCAGTCCTTTTCGCAGCGTAAATAGGCCCTAATCTTTCTTTTATTTCAAATTTGCCCTAAATTTTACTTTTTAATTTAATTTAGTCCTATTTTATTGTTTCACTATATTTTAACTTAGCTAAAACTTATTGCTATTATTATTATTTTATTATTATTTACCATTATTATTATTTTATTATTAATACTATTATTATTATATTATTATTTATTTTACTATTATCTATTATTACTACTGTTTATTTAGTATTATTGATCAATATTATTCTTCTCACTATTATTTTTTACCATTATTATTTATTATCTATTATCATTACTATTACTACTATTATTATCATTATCATTTCATCTTTCGTTTTATTTCTCGTTACTATTTATACATTACATATTATTAGTGTTACTTATATTTTATTCAATTATTATTATTATTATTATTATTATTATTATTATTATTATTATTATAACATTGTTATTATTATCTTTAGTATTAATATATTATTTTCATTCTCATTTCGCTATCGCTCATATCATTATTCTCACCTTATTTATACTTTACTATTTTATTGTTTAATTATCATTATTATCATTATCCTATTTTCATTAGTATTGCTATTACTATTATTCGATATTGTCATCATCATTATTAGGAGTCTTTTTACACATGTTCATCGTTAAACAAAATACATTTCGTAAAATTATCATATTAAGGTTTTAGAACAAAGGTGATGTTTCGTATTTAGGAATTCGAAAAATAGTGCCCTAATGTGCTGGGTTGCGATTTTCCGTTTAACTAAATTACTTAACATCCCTTTTACGAAGTTTCGCAAATCACGAGATGACTTTGATTACGAGAGATTAAAACATTGTGTCCTAACGAAATGGATGTGATGTTTATATCTTTTCGGACAAAGAAATCTCAAGTTTTGACTCGAGCCTTCTCTTGATTTGATCCGATCTGAGGCATTTTGTAAAATTGCTACACTCCATTTAAAGGTTTTAAAATAAAGGCAATGTTTTGTATTTAGGAATTCGGGGAATAGTGCCTTAACGTGCTGGGTTGCAATTTTCCGTTTGACTAACTCATTAAACATCCTTTTGATAAACTTCGTAAAATCATGAGATAGCTTTGATTACGAAGGTTTAGAATATCATGTCCTAACGTGCTGGATGTGATGTTTGTACCCTCTCGGAACAAAGAAATCTCAAAATCTTAATGCCTTTTAAAAGATCCGTATTTTAAAACCTTTTCAAACTTCCGACATTAAGACACTAATTAATCATTTTGGTACCAATTTTGGGCGTATCGAGGGTGCTAACCCTTCCTAGTGCGTAACCGACTTTCGAACTCGTTTTTTGGATTTCGTAGACCAAAATCGTTGTTTTGATAAATCAAACTGTTTATTAAAAATAATCGTTTTACGAGGTGACCCGATCACACCTCAACAAAAAGGGATTGGTGGCGACTCTCATTTTTTTCATTTTTAAAACCCAAAGTCGAACCCCTTGTTGTTTTCCAAAAAAATGATTACGACAGCTTGGCGACTCCGCTGGGGACTTGATTTAGAAAGTCAAGCCATAAATTGATTATTTTCTATCTTTTGTCAGAAATTTGAAAGTTAGATTTGAGAATTACGATCCTTTTATTGCATGTTGTTTTAATTTCGGCATTGCATTGCATGACCGTTATGGTCGCACCTTTAAGTGAGAGTGAGAAACTACTCCTTCGTGAGGTCTTCACCTCCGTGCAGGATAGTGGATCGCTTTCGGGATACATCCGTACTTATGTCTTCGTGAGATTTTCATCTCCGTGCAGCCATAGGGAAATGTATTCCCCTGAACTGAACTCGATCTATATGAGCCTATAATGGGTAAGGATCGAGGAATCTGCTAGTTCGGGTACCCTTACCTTAGAACCAAACCACATGTAGTGAACCCTAAGGACCCACCTTAGGTAGAACTATGTTAAGCCCCTAGTGGTCACCTGGATAGATACTCTATTTTGTTTATTTCTCCTGTGCCAACGTGTTTTGTTTTGTTTGTGATTGCATTGCATTACATCACACTGCATCATCTTAGAAAGGAGGTGTTGATTCATATTCGATTGCTAAATAGAAGAGTTGATCATAAGGAAATGTGTTACTTGATAAAGTGGATTACAATACGGTCGTTCAAACATAGTCCAGGTAAACAACGAGAGAGGACTGATAACCCACAGAAGAATACAAGGCTTTGCCCGAGGCTTCAAGCCGACAAAGATTATTCGAGAGTCATCATGTCTCCATTTTCTAAAAGAAGCTTATAAACATTGCGAAAGATAAGTGAGCGAAGAGGTACGGCCTGAACCAAGCAACAAGGAGCTAAAAGAAGTATCCATTGAGAAAGTTCACGGGGCACGACCATAACATCCGGATACGAAGAAGAGAATTGGTGTTTTCACCTAGACTATGAGGATAAAGCCGTATATGCAATCCGTTTTATGTAAAGAAATGTATTTTCTAAAAAAGTTCTTCTAATAGAATTGAATTCATAATCAACGCCTCTCTTTCTTTTTGCATTCCTTCCATGCATTTGCATTGCATTTCATGCATTTGCATTGCATCATATCATATGCATTTAAGTCCATAGAGAGAGCCTAATTAGTTAAAATTAATACAGAGGGAGAGAAAAGGAAAATCTAGAACTGAGAACCATCACAGTACACGTGCCAAGACAAAGAAAATGGATCAAAGATTTGAACAATTCCAGAAAGACCTGCAAGACCAGATGCAAGAGCAAATGGCAAAACTCCAACAAGAGATGAGGGATCAGATGTTGGAGTCTTAAAAGAGCACGATGGCTCAAATGGCCCAAATGCTGAGTGGGGCAATGGACAAAGGAAAAGGTCCCATGAAAATTATAGGAGAAGAGAGCGAAGGTATTCCTCTGGGTTTTACCCTACCACATGCGCCAGCACAGCATGAAGAGTATCCCCAAAGGCCATCTATCACGATTAGGCCTCAACAAGGGCAAAATGATATTAGACCACCCACGAACTCCCGCAATGGCTCAGGATCCAATCCAAGAGATAGCCCAGCCAATCCCGATTTGAATATAGCAGAGAGGGACGGGGCAATAGTTGAATCCTCGAGGCAATTAGAGGATCGTTGTAGATGGTTGGAGGAAAAGTTCAAGGCTTTGGAAAATACTGATCACCACCATGGTATTGACGCAAAAGACTTGAGTCTGGTTCCAGATTTAGTGCTTCCTCATAAGTTTAAGATGCCAGAATTTGAGAAGTACAATGGGACCAGCTGTCCTGAAGCCCGCATCACTATGTTCTATAGACGGATGACTGGCTACGTGAACAATGATCAACTTTTGATTCATTGTTTTTAAGAGAGCTTAATGGGGGCGGCGTCCCGATGGTACAATCAACTCAGCCGTGCTAATATTAGTTCTTGGAGAGACCTAGCCCAAGCCTTTATCAATACCATCATGTCACGGACATGGCACCGGATAGAATTACTTTGCAAAGCATGGAAAAAAGACAAAATGAGAGTTTCAGACAATACACGCAAAAGTGGAGAGAGGTCGCCATGCAGGTCCAACCACCTCTCTTAGAAAAAGAAACTACCATGCTCTTCATCAACACCCTGAAGGCTCCTTTCATAACCCATATGATAGGGAGTACCACTAAGAGCTTCGCCGAAATGGTAATGGCAGGGGAAATAATCGAACATGCGATCAGATGCGGCAAGATTGAAGCAGGGGAAACCACTAGAAGGCCTACTCCTAGAAAAAAGGATGACGAGGTGAACAATACAAACATGGGGGACCCAAAGTTAATTACCGTTAATCAGCCAAAAATGGTGACTACTAAGTATTAAGGTTCATCAAGGAAAGAATCTCGCACAAGGAAAAACATTGAAAAACTCCAATTTACGTTAATCCCTATGACGTATGAGGAGTTGTATCAAAGTTTATTTAATGCACACGTCGTGTCCCCCCAATGTCCAAAATTGATGCAACCTCCATACCAAAAATGGTATGACCCCAACACTCAGTGTGAGTACCACGCTGGGATCACAGGCCATTCGATAGACAATTGCCTTACTTTCAAGAAATTGGTGGAAAATCTCATCAACATGGGTATTGTGAAGTTCGATGACGGAGCAGTGGTAATTGGCGGAGGCAGGAGAGTTGCGTTTCCTTAAATAAGTCATTAGAAACCTAGAAATCAGGGGATCAGAATGCCAATGGTATACCCGAAGAGAACCGAGGAATAAAAGTTTTCCGAGCATCTGGCGCTATGTACTTGGGAGTGTTTTGAACAATGAGACTGTGGAAGAAATATGTATTTTTAAAGTTAATCTAGAGTAATGTGTAAAACACACTTGTTGCTTCAAGCCTGGAAGCAATAAGATTTCTTTTGAGAAGTAAGCTTGAGTCCAGAATTTTTATTTCAATAAAATGCATCTTTCTAAGTAAATATTTTCATTCTTTACATTTCATACTGAATATTTTTCACTCATGACCATATCATACGAATAATCATCCTTAAGATCATCTATTCTTTGGAGTTTTTGCCCACAATGGGCCCCCAGATATCAATGACATGAGTGACGCTGTTACTGACTCCCTTTTTAGTGAGATATGTATCTAGAGAGATCTAAGGGCTTTGAAGATGACAAAGATTGCAACTTACTTCCCCAATGGTAGATCCTACCTTATGAAGTGTCAACAGACGCTATAAACTAACGAAGGAGATGAAGATGGAAGCCTAGCTCCTCGTAGGAATAAGGTAAGGCATCGTTGAGCTATTTTTAAGAATTCAAGATGTTTCTGCACGATCATATCAAGGCATGCCAAACTACTAAAACATGGGTATGCTGTTAAGGTTGGGGTTTAAAAGAACTCATGTTTTACAACAGCCTAGCTAATCAAGAGGCTCGGGCTATTGGTTCACCAAGAAAGGAAAATTACATTTGTTATGCCATAAAATGCCAAATCGAGGAAGACTGTGCCTTCTCCATTTTTCCTATATAAAGCATGGATGTTAACAAGCCAGTCTCCTCCAATGCTTTTAGCCAACATCGATCCATATTCATGGTCGTTGGTTACCTCACTGAGAGGGTGAAGGTCGCTTCATATGCCAAAATTACAAAGTCGACAGTCATCAAATTCAAAAAAACATTCAAGATTTTTGTTGAAAAAATGACTGAGGCTTGTAAAAGTTGGTATAGAGAAGTTACCATTTACCCTTTAGGTTCCTTGAACGTTGGCTAGGACTTTTACCGGGGCATCTTTCCCATTGGTTTATGAAAGGGAAACAATTTTTGGAAGATAAGATTCCTTTTCCCTAAGCTTGGATTTAATTAGATGAAGCAGAATGCCTCCAGTAAGCTTGATTGAAAGTATTCAGCATGGTCAAATGTACCAAAAAATGGATGACACGGGCTTATGACAAAAGGTTCGCTCAAGAGAATTTCAGGAAGAGGACCTAGCATTAAGAAAGATTCTTCTTATCCAAAAGAACTCCAAAAAAAAGCAAATGCGTTATACATCAAAGAAGGCCTGTTTTAGGGAAAAATGAGTGTTAACCAAGATAGATGGCATGGACACCCTAATCCGTGAGTTCAGATTCAATAAAAAGTTTTCCAAAAAAATAAAAAACACAAAAATGAAAAACATGAAAAGGAAAAGAAAAGAAAAAGAAGAGGCCAAGGCGAAAACCCGCAAGTGGCGCTTTGAGACCAAAGGTATTTGAGTTGAAAACCGAGAAGCGGCTCAAAATTTTGATCGAAAGTAGGGCATGATGAGTCTTGCTACGCTCAAAGAAGTATGTTACGTCTTGGGGCATCGACAAAGTACTCTGGATCCCTAAACACATATTAAGCTCAAAATGGTCCTCAAGAAGTTGGAACGGAGAAGCTCAAGTCTGCGATATCTGGGGCACTTAGTTTCCATTTTACCTATTTTTGTTACTTGTGGTTATTTTATTCCTTTCAAAATACCACCGATAAATTGCTTTCTTAATTACATTTGCTAGCATTGATTAACTTGTTTGTTTCGAGCTATGCTCCCAATCAATTTCCTTTTTGTCCATTGTTACAATCTTTTTCAGGTATTTTGCATTGAAATAACGATTAGTGGGCTAATAATACTTTCATAAAAGGAGTTTTGCATATTACTCTGGAAGCTTCTGAATAATACAAGGACCTGAAACAGGACTATTGTTTAGAACTCACTCAGCTCAAGATTTGAAAATATTAGGAGAAAGATGATTATCTCTTTGGACCTTTTATTGGTTGAACAAAAAGACAATACATTTCACCGGTGATACGACCTTAACAGATAACGAGCAATGTCAACCCAGCAGTACAAAGGGATCATTCTCGAGAAAAGAAAAATGATATTCTGCATTCATGCACATATTAGGCCTACACATCTGGTCATTACACCAGTGAATGGTGTAACAGATCAAATTAATCCTATACCTCGGAGTTACAGCAGGATGGATAGAAGAAACCAAATGCTATTCTCCTAAAGTTGCAGTGAGAGATGCAAACTTTATGTCCCGTAAGGTGCAGTGGAAGGACTCGAAATCACAATGGGCAAGCTTGTTAAGCGAATATGATCTTTTTTTGGGTTTTCTATCAAAGATATTGGCTGAACGAGAAAGCATGATAACGCATCAGTGATAGAACCTTAATGAACTACGAGTAATGACGATCCCAAGCATTTAAAAAGGGATCATTTCATTTTGCATTCATACCTCATTTCAAAACACGTTTAGTTAGGAGCATTCGACTCATTTTGATCATTGCATCCTAATCATCATAAAAAGACCATTCTTATGACATTCTGCATTCATGCAAATGTCATCCATTGTCATTTAGTTAGGAGCATTCGATTCATTCTGATCTTTGCATCCTAAATCATTGTAAAAATATCATTCTCATGACATTCTGCATTCATGCAAGTGTCGTCCATAACACATGCAGTTAGGAGACTTTGAGTTGTTCCGATCATAACATCCTCATCATTTACATAAGCATAAGCACATAAAATTAATTCTACAGGATGGGTTCCTCAAAGAATAATGTAGCAATATCAAAGTTCAGATTCTGTTCCCTAGAAGATGATAGGGGAGCAGACTGAAGATTGAAGTCTTCCGAATATAGTAAGGAAGCACATTGGAAAGTTCGATTTTGTTCCTCGAGATGGTAGTAAAGCGGACTTAAGATTGAAGTCTTCCTGAATATAGTAAGGAAGCACATTGGAAAGTTCAGATTTTGTTCCCTCGAGATGGTAGTGGAGCAGACTGAAGATCGAAGTCTTCCTGAAGATAATAAGAAAGTAAATTAGAAAGTTCAGATTTTGTTCCTTCGAAATGGTAGGGGGCAGACTGAAGATTAAAGTCTTCCTGAAGATAGTAGGGAAGCAAATTGGAAAGTTCTAAGTTCTTATTTCCTCGAAGTTCCCGTGGAGTAGGATGAGATTACAAATCCCATCTCCCTGAGTTAACAATGAGGATAAATTCTTATTTCTTTGAAGTTTCAGTAGAGAAGATGGAGATTACAGATCTCTTCTCCTTAAATTCTTATTTCCTCGAAGTTCTCGTGGAGTAGGTTGAGATTACAAATCCCGTCTCTCTGAGTTAACAATGAGGATAAATTCTTATTCCTTTGAAGTTTCAGTAGAGAAGATGGAGATTACGAATCTCTTCTCCCTGAATTCTTATTTCCTCGAAGTTTCCATGGAGTAGGTTGAGATTACAAATTCCGTCTCCCTGAGTTAACAATGAGGATAAATTCTTATTCCTTTGAAGTTTCAGTAAGAGAAGATAGAGATTACAAATCTCTTCTTCCTAAATTCTTATTTCCTCGAAGTTCCAATGGAGTAGGTTGAGATTACAAATCCCGTCTCCTTGAGTTAACAATGAGGTTGCATCCTTAATTCTTTGAAGTTTCAGTAAGAGAAGATGGAGATTACAAATCTCTTCTCCCTGAATTCTTATTTCCTCAAAGTTCCCGTTGAGTAGGTTGAGATTACAAATCCCGTCTCCCTGAGTTAACAATGAGGATAAGTCTTTATTTTTTTGAAGTTTCGGTAGAGAAGATGGAGACTACAAATCTCTTCTCCCTGAATTCTTATTTCCTCGAAGTTTCCGTGGAGTAAGAAGTAAATCAAAGAAATCAGTCTGGTGGTCCCTGAGTTTGCAGAGATCAGATTGAAGAAAGCGATTTGACATTCCTTAAGTTGCGGAAGCGGATCGAAGACATCACCGGTGGTTCCCGAGTTTGCGAGGATCGATTGAAGAAAGCGATTTGACATTCTGAAGTTGCGGAAGCGGATCGAATACATCGGTCTGGTGATCCACGAGTTTGCGAGGATCAGATTGAAGAAAGCGGTTTGACATTCCTGAAGTTGCAGGAAGCAGATTGAAGACATCAGTTTGGTGATCCCTGAATTTGTTGGGATCAGATTGAAGAAAGCAGTTTTGACATTCCTGAAGTTGCAGGAAGCAAATCGAAGACATCAGTCTGGTGATCCCTAAAGATGGTAGATCTTGTCTTTTTGAAATTGCAAGAGCATATTCAAAACAAACCTTATTTCCCTGAAGTTGCAGTAGAGCGGGTTGAAGTTGCAAACCTATCTCCCTAAGATTGCAGGGGAGTAAATTAAAGTTATAGGTCCTATCTCACCGAAGCAACGGTGGAATAGGATCGAACGACCAGATCTGCAGATCGAATGGGGCTACCAAGAAAAGAACACCAAAAGAAGTTAAAGCCCACCGGACCGGGCAAAATGGGTCTTTTATGTCTTTTGCTCTATTGCGCGTTACGACAATGAGCAAGAGGGCATTATACAAACCCATTTTGCCCAGCCCAAACCCAATTAACCTTAAACCCACTTAACCCATGAAACTAGCCTAAAACCAGACCCAAAACTAAACAAACCCTAGCCCACTATCCCAAACTCTTCCAAGAAACCCTAGCCCCTGGTGTGCAGCCCTAGCCCGACCTTGCCAAGCACCACTTGCTCGACCCTGCCAGAAGCCATCTCAGAAGACCGCCTCGCCACCGCCCAAGCGCCTACAAACATTAAGTGGGAAACGACAGCAAGTAATTTGAAAAGGCTATAAAAGCCGATTAATAGATTTGTAAAAGAGGACCTTTTTTTTTTCGCAATCATTTAAAAAGAAACAGATTCAATCAATACCAAAAAACAGATTCAAAGCAAAGTAGAAACAGATTCGTGAAATTTTAAACTCAAATATAGAGATCTGAAAGTGCAGAGAAAAAATTAAAAACCTACTGAAAACAAAGGCCGAGGGAAAGGTAAATTTTTGCGTTTTCGAACTTTTCGGCTTTCCTTTTTTTGATATACACACGCATATATGTATATATAAATAATAGTGTAAAAAAAGGAAAAAAAACATAAAAAAATAAATTTTTTTACCTTTTCGGTGGTAGTAGCCGGCCGCTGGACGACGACGGTGTACGGCTGACCAACTCACGGATTCCCTAGAGAAAAAAAGAAGAAGGAATTTTTTTTTTAAATTGACAGCCCAAATGAATTTTTTTCAGGGTTTTGGGCCTTATATAGCCCCCTAAAACGACGTCGTTTTGGGGGCTAGCCTTTAACCCCAAAACGACGTCGTTTTGGCCTTGACCCGATCCGACCGACTCGACCCGCCTCAGGATCCGCGTGTTTTTTAACCAAGGGGAAATTACGCTAATGGCCCTTCCGATTTTTGTGTTTTAAAATCAAATCTTTAGTTATTGCAATATTGGCCCAACAATTTCATGCGGTTTGCGATTCAGTCCCTCCTCAGATGACTGTGTTTTAACTTATGGAAAAATTGCCCTTTGGTCCCTCCAGGTCCTTTTATGCAGTAAATAGGCCCCTAATCTTTCTTTTATTTCAAATTTGCCCAAATTTTACTTTTTAATTTAATTTAGTCCTATTTTATTGTTTCACTATTTTAACTTAGCTAAAACTTATTGCTATTATTATTATTTTTATTATTATTATTTACCATTATTATTATTTTATTATTAATACTATTATTATTATATTATTATTTATTTTACTATTATCTATTATTACTATTGTTTATTTAGTATTATTGATCAATATTATTCTTGTCACTATTATTTCTTTACCATTATTATTTATTATCTATTATCATTAGTATTACTACTATTATTATCATTATCATTTCATCTTTCATTTTATTTTTCGTTACTATTTATACATTACATATTATTAGTGTTACTTATATTTTATTCATTATTATTATTATTATTATTATTATTATTATTATTATTATTATTATTATAACATTGTTATTATTATCTTTAGTATTAATATATTATTTTCATTCTCATTTCGCTATCGCTCATATCATTATTCTCACCTTATTTTATACTTTACTATTTTATTGTTTAATTATCATTATTATCATTATCCTATTTTCATTAGTATTGCTATTACTATTATTCGATATTGTCATCATCATTATTAGTAGTCTTTTACACATGTTCATCGTTAAACAAAATACATTTAGTAAAATTATCATATTAAGGTTTTAGAATAAAGGTGATGTTTCAGATTTAGAATTCGGAAAATAGTACCCTAATGTCTTTGGGTTGCGATTTTCGTTTAACTAAATTACTTAACATCTCTTTTACGAAGTTTCGCAAATCACGAGACGACTTTGATTACGAGAGATTAAAACATTGTGTCCTAACGAGCTGGATGTGATGTTTATATCTTTTCGGGACAAAGAAATCTCAAGTTTTGACTCGAGCCTTCTCTTGATTTGATCCGATCTGAGGCATTTTGTAAAATTGCTACACTCCATTTAAAGGTTTTAAAATAAAGGCAATGTTTTGTATTTAGGAATTGGGAATAGTGCCCTAACGTCTTTGGGTTGCGATTTTCTGTTTGACTAAATCACTAAACATCCTTTTGATAAACTTCGTAAAATCATGAGATAGCTTTGATTACGAAGGTTTAGAATTTCATGTCCTAACGTGCTGGATGTGATGTTTGTACCCTCTCGGAACAAAGAAATCTCAAATATCCTAATGCCTTGTAAAAGATCCGTATTTTAAAACCTTTTCAAACTTTCGACATTAAGACACTAATTAATCATTTTGGTACCAATTTTGGGCGTATCGAGGGTGCTAACCCTTTCTCGTGCGTAACCGACTTTTGAACTCGTTTTTTGGATTTTGTAGACCAAAATCGTTGTTTTGATAAATCAAACTGTTTATTAAAAACAACCGTTTTACGAGGTGACCCGATCACACCTCAACAAAAAGGGATTGGTGGCGACTCCCGTTTTTTTCATTTTTAAAACCCAAAGTCAAACCCCTTGTTGTTTTCCAAAAAAATGGTTACGACACTTCTTATGTAAAGGTACATTGGGCTTTAGCCAATAGGTTACTAGATTGATTGTTGAATAAATCATTCATTAACTAAAGCTCCGCAAAGTAAGATTATTTTTCGAACTGCATTAACAAAGCTTATGTGCCTATTTCTCTTTTTCTCTAATCGCATTTGGTAAATTTCCTTGTTCAAACATTTGCTTGGACAATGTGTTTGGCCATAAGGCAAACAAGTTGCTTTTCATAATGTATAAAAACAAGTCACACCAAATTGAAATGATAAGAGTAGAAAATGAGAAAGATGTAAGTTTTTTGGGCAATGTCATTCTTTCATTCAAAAGAAAACAACATTACATGGCGCCTTATCATCTGCCACAAAAGGACAAAGACTATCGAAAATCCCTTTTATCCACACATTGTTTGTTTAAGTTTCTTTCCATGACCTTGCTAACTTTTGAGCTACTTGATTAGCACCTTTGTGCCTAAAATCACATATACTAAAAGTTGCCAATAGTCTTTATCGTCTTCCATAAAACATGCAATGAGAGAATTGTCAAGGCCATTTGTTAAAGCTTCTTAATTAAGTGAGTTTTGTAACACCCCAACCCATATCCGTCGTCGAAATAGGGTTAAGAGGCATTACTGGTCAAATCAAAACATTTAACCTTCATTGTTCATACCAAATAAAAGAGGAAGAAACGGTGGAGGTAGGAGGTCAATTCATCCAATAAGGGCGGTGAGTCGTCGAGAGGAAGAGAAGAGGAATTTAGGGTTTTATACAGATAGTCTGAGAGGTCACGTGATGGACTTCCATAGGTGGACAGGTCTCCTTGTTGTACTGCAATAAGGGTAGTAGGCTAGAAAATTTTGGAAGGGTTGGAAATAAGTTATAAATTTTTATAAGAGTTATAATATAATTTTACAATTGTAATATTTAATATCTTTATAATTTTTAAAGGATTAAAATAAAATTTAATTATTTTGAGGAATTAAAGTATAATTTTATTATTACTAATTTATAAATTTATACATTTTAAAGGGTAAAAAAATCAATTTTCTATTTTTTTTAGGGGCAGTCATGGCCGCTCCTAAGGGTGGTTATGTTATATTGTCAGGTGATGATGTGAAGTTATAGGGTTTACAGAAAATGAATGATTGTTGTCATGCCAATATGATAGTCGTTCTAATAGTGGCAGCTTGGATGTTCCCCAAGTTCAGAGCGAACAGTACTGATGATAGAGATATGTTGGCGAGTTTGACCAATGGAAGTAGTCGGCCGTTGAGAGTACTGTGTCGATAAAGGTATCTATGGAGGTACCCTGTACGACAACTACTTGGTAGTTATGTTGTTTCAACTCTTTATTCTTCTTAAAATATCCATGTTGATCCCAAATTCGGATAGCATAGATTACTTGAGGAATTAAGGATCTTTCTTCACAGAGACAGAGCATATGCATATTTTCTATATATGTTGGCCTGTCAACTATAAGTTGTATATATAGAGATGAAAAGTATAGGCAAGTGATGAAAAGCTCAATGATGTTGCAGAAGTACAATATGTTCATGGCTCAGATAGGTTGTGCAGCAATCGGTGTTGCGGCATTCTCAGTATTTGGGCCTGGCTGGCTTGCTAGAAGCGCCGCCCTTGCCGCTTCCATAGCTTTCATGATCCTTACACGTTCCAATCATCCACCAGGTATACTTCTGCCCATTGCTTTCATTATATATATATATCCATTCCCACATCTGATGGTCTAATTTTGAGAACAGCTGCCAGTTTGCCAATTCTATTCATTGATGGAGTTAAGTTACACCACTTAAATTTTTGGTTTGCTTTATTTCCTGGCGCTGCTGCATGTATCATCCTCTGTTTGATGGTAAGTTCCTCTTCCTTTCGCTCCCTTGGACTCCATTACATCATAATATAAGCTCTTGAATTTTTTTTATTTTCAAACAATGGTAAAAGTATCATAAATGCTATTATACTAAAAATCAGATTGCGTTTGTCCCCCTCTAGTTAAAAAATTGGTAGATTAATCCTTATGCGTTAAATAAAAAAAATAAATTGGTCATTCTGTTAAGCATTTCATTAGTTTTTTACGGTTAAAAATTAGTCTTTATATGTCAGCATCGTGCACTTACATGCAACTATTTAGTTATTCTATCATCTATCCGTTTTTAATAGTAGAAATTGATAAAAAAAAATTTAATAGAACAGACCAATTTACTCTTTTATCTAATATATAAAAATTAAGAGCAAAATGCAATATGAATCTTAATACATTAATCTCCATTCAAACATCTAACATGACCGATAACAAGTGCAAATTTGGTATTTAGTAGCAAAGGGGATAGCATCTTATAAAAACTTCTAAACTACCCCATCTTCCATGTGAGTGTCAGATAAAAAAGAGAGTGTTATTATAGATGTATTTAATTTCTGTTTTTTCATATGGATGATCATACCCTATACTCGCATACAAATATTTAGTGAGCACACATATTTTAAAAAATTAAAAGTTCAAATAACATAGAAAGAAATGTAAGAATCCTATGTGTTGAGAGAGCCTGTAGTGATGTTGTGTTTGTTTCACCTGTTGCAGCAAGAAGTGGTTTGTTTCTTGAACAACAATTTCAAATTTTGATGAGCTAATTGCCTGCGCCACCAGCACATAAAGGACATTTGCACTGCCATTGCAGCCTACTGTCATATATAATATACATTTCCATATTTTTTTTTATAATTTATATTTATTTAGTTTAACTTCTATATTTTGCATCCTGTTTACATGCATTGTTGACAAATTTAAAATGTCTAGTAATGTATTTGATGTAAAAATAATTATAAAACAGAATAAAAAGGCATATTCATGATTGATGTGATAACAATGTGAGATTCATTTTAAATTTTATATGCACAATGAAACAATTGTACTGTTAAAATTAAGGCCCTATTAGGGTAGAAAAATTTGAAGGATGGAAAATTTTAAGGATAAAAATATAATTTTTTTCTGTGTGTTCGGTAAGAAAAGAAAATAATAATTGTGTTTAAATCTATTACTTGGTAGAATTAAAAATGAAATGAAAGAAAATAAAACATTTTGCTTAATCCATTAAAGTTTATTCAAGTCAATTTATAAAATGGCTTGAGTAGAACAAATAGTTGCATCCACAAATTTTGCTTTTTTTTTTTTTTCCAAACGTTTAGAGCTCTAAATTAAATTTAATCTGCGACTTGAATTTTAACGTGGATCCAGTACAGTATGCCCAATGAGTGGTTTGGGAGTGGAAACCTGTGTGCATGTATTTCGAGAATGTCCTGTTTCAACAGAAGTGTGGACATATTTAAACCTGGCATGGGTGATATCTAAACCCAATATGGGTAACTAGGAGTGGCTCACCTGGGTGTTTGAAGATGGTTCGAACAGACAATGTCGATTATTCTGCAACGCACTTTGGGTTATCCGAAGTGAGAAAAACAAAAAAAATCATGAGGGACAGAACAGTCCTAGAAAGGAAATTGCAGACAAAGTAATGAGTTGGGTGCGGGAGAATGAAGCCCTTAGTAACAGAAGCCTTACGAAACGCCTTTCCTCTTCGGAATGGAGACCCTTAGAGAATCATGTGGTTCGCATTAATTTTGATGCAGCTTTTAGCCAACAACTTTTTAGATCTACTTCGGGGCTAGTGGCTAGGAATGAAAGGGGGGAGGTGATTGTCTCCAAATCGGTTCTGGCAAATCAGATAGCCTCTTCGTTTGCTGCGGAAGCTTTTGCATGCTTCCAAGCAGTGAGGTTGGGGATGGGGATGGATGTGGATGCAGTCGAAATCGAAGGGGATACATTGACAGTTATCAAAAAGTGTCAGTCCAATGTTGAAGATAAGTCAAAAATAGGAGCTTATATTAGAGATATTCACCAAAACAAGAATCATTTCCACAAGATCTATTTTAGACGCATATCAAGATGCGCAAACCAAGCTACACCTAAAGCCTTAAGACCTTTCCCTATTTTTAGTTTCGTTTTTTCTTTTATTTTCTCTTGTTTCATTTATGCCTAATGGGCTTCGCTGCTGGGTTTTTTTTTCTTAAACTTGCTTTTGTTTTCGATGAGTTATCTTATTTGAGCTCAGTTTATTCTTAATAAAGTCTAGTCTTATTATCAAAAAAAAAAATCTATTGATTAAAAATACTTCAATGTTGCTTCAAACAAGGTACGAACCAATACCACTTATACATAAAAATAATGTTTTAAACATCAAATACTTCTCTTGCACTTTAATTATAATTTTAAAAATTAAAAAATAACATATAAAAGTATTTTTCAAAATAAATATAATTAATAATAAAATTAGATAATTATTTTAAGTATTTTAAATTTTTAATTAGAAAAGGTATCTTCTTTAACATCTTCTTCAATTAAATCTTATTCTTTTTACATCCGTAAACGCTATAAAACCTGTTAAAAATTATAAAATATTTATTTGATTCTTGAAGCTATTTGTTGTGTTATCCGTTGCAAACCTCCCCAAAGAATGCATCCCTTTGACTATCATCGACAATAGGGAAGTGTTTTGAGATGTAAACTAAGGTGTGAAAATGAATTGAGAAGGCAAGTGACCACTGAAACTATCTTTATAAAAATTGTAAACATTTTTTTTATATTTTTATATTTTTGTAGTTTTATATAATTTTTTGTAATTTTATATTATTTTTGATTGATTTGTAACAATATTTTTTGCACTTTTCCATTTTTTAACAAATTTTTGCACTTTTCTATATTTTTTAATATTTTAATAATTTTCTATATTTTAAACATTTTTCATAATTTTTAATACTTTTATAATATATATTTATTTTTTCATAACATATATAATTTTTTTAAAAAGTCGTGCAAATTTTGAAAATTTATATAATTTTTTCATTTAAAATAATTTATGATTTTCTATATTCTATAATTTTTTCGCACTTTAATAAAAAATTCAAATTTATATATTTTATGATTTTCTATACTATTTTTTTATTTTATGTATAAAATACCGAAAAATAAAGGGTAACATTTGACCATTAACCTTAATTATCAAACAGCTTAATTGATTATATTTTTTTAAAGATTGAGGGTTTTAAGATTCTTTAACTTTAATTTAGTTATGGTTCAAGAGTCGAGGCTTGAGTTTTGACAAATTAAACTTTTAATTTACAGGAACCTTGATTTTAGTTTTCTTGAAAAGTCTGTCATATGTTGGCCCAGAGTATCATGTACGTTTGGTCACCTCCTGACACTAAAATATTTAATATCAATAAAGATGTGTTATTTAGATTAATTTATAATTTTCTTTAATTGAGTTGATATTATTTGATTCGTGATATTAAATTTAATAAAATATTTAATTTTAGTAAAGATGTATGCAATTAGTGGAGGTAATAATAAATATATACTAAAATTAAAATGTAAATAATATGTTAAAATAAACTTTTATTTAGTGGTAAAATAAATATTTTATTTGTGTAATTAACATGGGTTGAAACCCAAACTCAATCAAAGTAAACTGTAAACGATCCTACAACAGCCGTCCTCCATAAGTTAATATAGGGTAGTGGGACCCATTAATGTTTTGACCCCTCATCATTGGCAACAAAATCAGGGATCAGGTGCCACGTATGGGGACCAACTTCCACATCTGGGTGGCCCCAGGAACAGAGGAGGAGGTTCTTCACTGTCTATGATGTGATTGGCGATGCTATTTGCTTTGTTCTGTTTCAAGGTAAACCTTTAATCGAACCCTACACGTGGATGGCATCCGTTGAAGCCCTACCCATGTGGGTTTTAGATGGTCAGTAGGAAATCCTGGGACCACCGTACTTCCGCCAACAGTGCCACTCGGAGCTCAATTATTGGTTCTTTATGTTTTATCTAGCACTTGTATAATCATCCAAATTTTAGTGAATTCCTGTTTTGGATCTTGAATTTTTTATTAATTTAATCACCCCGTCAAGTCAATCTCATATTTTAGTCATTTCATCATTAAAATATGTTTGGTCACCAAATGAAATCTTGACAATATCTAATATAATAATAATTTATTTGACTTTAAATATTTACTCATTTTATTGTTTTAGTTTTGATTTTGAAATTTTAATAAATTTAACATTTAATATTTATATATTTTATCAATTTAATTTTAATTTTAAAATTAAAATTTAAGAAAAATTAAAAATATAAACAATAAATTTAGAATCAATACCAAATTAATAGAATATGTAAATATTGATAGTTAAATTTGTTAAATTTTTAAAATTAAGACTAAATCAACAAAATAGATAAACATTAAGGCTAAATTTATTATCATATTGAGACAAGTCAGCATTCCAATAAGTGACCAAATACATTTTAATAGTGGAGTGACTAAAATACAAAATTAACTTAACGGAGTAACTAAATTAATAAAAACATTTCGATGACCAAAATAAAATACTCTAAAACTTAGGTGACTATATGAGAAATTTACCCAAGACATTATAATAATTATACATCATGATAATTTAAAACGAGAGAAGAAGTGCATGATAAGCTATAAATAAAATGCTGACTCCATAGCTTTGAAGCCCTACCCACTTGTCATTATTATGAGCCACGTCATGAGTATATATTTGCACACAAACTAATGCTTTAAGAACAAGTCATTCACACACACATAGATTTTTTTTGAATAAATATAAATATATATATATAGCAATTTTATTAAATTATAATTATTTATTAGATATTTATTGAAATTGCAGTATATATTTATTAAAGAAATTATGATCCAAATTATTTTTATTAATTAAAATATTATATTAAAATAGATAAATATCAAATTTATATATGAACTCCGGTATAATATGTAATTTGATACATGAACTTTGATTTGGCGTAATTATACTCATGAAACTTAAATTGTAGTTTATATGTATACATAAAACCTTAATTTTAATTTAATTGCACATATTTAAAGAAACGAATTCATACATTTATTTTCATATCGATTAATATAATTGTTTATGCTTGCAACATTTCAACATAAAATGATGCTAATTCAATAATGTTATTAGTGATTTGTAAAATTGAATCAAATTAAAATTTTATGTATAAAATTGGACACTAAATTTGAGATTTATCCCTTCTAAAACTCATTTTTTATTAAATCAAATGACAAATGATTGTCTTAGGTATATATATTTATGTTAAATTATGGTTATAATCTCTACTATATTTAAATTTAGAATTTAATATTTATACTTTAGTTTAACATAATTTTTTTTAACTTTTAGTTACTCCAAATAGTTGATACTCTTAATTATTTTGGGTAAAAATACTATTTCAAACTTATGCATATCAATTTTTTTTTTTTTTTGTGTGTGTGTGTGTGTTAGAGAAGTGTACTTATTATATTAAAATAGATTTGTTTTGTGTGTGTTAAAATGTTTTTTTTTAAATCACGATATCATTTTAACCATAATAATTAAGGATGTTAACTATTTAGACTAACCAAATTATGTTTAAAATATCAAGACTAAATGCTTAGCATTAACATAGCAGAGGAATCATTGATAAAGGATGCATTAGTTGTGTTGGTAAGATGAATGTCCTATCTTCTTAACCACTCACAATAATTAATTACTATGTGTAGATTTAAATCCAAATCTATTTCAAATTTCAATCTGAATATATTTTATATTTATTTTATTCTAATTATAATTTATATTGGTTGAATCTAATGTGTGATTGAACTACACTTATACAATATATATATATATATATATATATATATTATTGTGTTAAACATGTGTATTATGCTTATTACATGAACCACACTCTTTACCCTTTTAAAGAAAGGTCCAACTATCCCTTTTAATTTTTAGTATATTATTAATATAATTTTAATCATCTTTGTTAGTATATTTCACAATTTATCAATAGATTTTACATATAATAACAATATATATTTATATTTAATCAATAAAAATAGACAAATTTCGATTATAAATTATCAATTTATAATGATGCTCGATTGAGTGGAAAAGAAAAAAATGATAGAAAGCAAGAAAAGTGGGAAAATGTAAAGGAAATAAACAATAAGTTTGTTTCATAGGAAAGACAAATAATATGAATGGAAATTTAAAAAAAAAAAAATGATTATTTTTATTCTGATGTGCTGAGACCTTACCTGTCTTGTTTCATAACTTCTATCTCATATTCAAACATTCCCTTGGACTACTTTATGGTCACTATGTTTTTGCCCGTGTGGGCAACCTATTTGGACAATCCTTTGAACAGTAGCCTAAACATGCCTTCAACATAGCTCGAGATCAATTTAAAATTTGACTTTTTTTTACTGAGGTCCTTTTGATGTATTACATTGTCAGCAAATGATCTTAAGGTTGTGGTTTGGTCCTTTCCAAATTATGTTGATCGTATTTTGGTGTGAAAGAGGAGGAATGATCGACTTGCCTTATCTCTAGAGTTTATCTTCATCTTTTGAGCTTTTATTAGTGATTAAGTTGATCAATTTACTTGGCCTAGAAGTGATAAAATTGGAGGAATTTATCTTGGATAATATTGTAACACAAATGATGATTTTATCCTCAAAAGTTGATTGGAGGAGTGCCACATTTTGCCTTTAAATAGGCAACACGTATGCTTGGATCAATACACCTTTTAGGAGAATGTTTGTGCTACATTTCTTTGAGTATTTGTTGTTATCTCATGTTTGTATTTTGCACTCGATTTATAGGTATTATTGGAGAGTTAATATTTGTTGTAAGTGAGGTTTTTTAGGTGAGTGATTGTAACGAATTGAGTTTATCTATTGGGGCTACAATTACTTCTTATGTAAGGGTAGCTTGGGCTTTAGCCAATAGGTTACTAGATTGATTGTTGAATAAATCATTCATTAACTAAAGCTCCGCAAAGTAAGATTATTTTTTGAACTGCATTAACAAAGCTTATGTGCCTATTTCTCTTTTTCTCTCGTTGCATTTGGTAAATTTCCTTGTTCAAACATTTGCTTGGACAATGTGTTTGGCCATAAGGCAAACAAGTTGCTTTTTCATAATGCATAAAAACAAGTCACACCAAATTGAAATGATAAGAGTAGAGAAAATGAGAAAGATGTAAGTTTTTTTTGGGCAATGTCATTCTTTCATTCAAAAGAAAAACAACATTACATGAGCACCTTATCATCTGCCACAAAAGGACAAAGACTATCCAAAATCCCTTTTATCCACACATTGTTTGTTTAAGTTTCTTTCCATGACCTTGCTAATTCTTGAGCTTCTTGATTAGCACCTTTGTGCCTAAAATCACATATACTAAAAGTTGCCAATAGTCTTTTATCGTCTTCCATTAAACATGCAATGGGAGAATTGTCAAGGGCCATTTGTTAAAGCTTCTTAATTAAGTGAGTTTTTGTAACACCCTTAACCCATATCCGTCGTCGAAATAGGGTTAAGAGGCATTACCGATCAAATCATAACATTTAACCTTCATTGTTCATACATCATAAAATCATAAACAAGTAATATCACTAAGTCCCTTATTATGGTCTACGAGACCTTAAACACGCATTGGGAGGGGTCGAGACTAAATCGAACTTATACGAAATTTTTCAAAGCGACAGAGGTCACACGCCTGTGTGGGTAGGCCGTGTGCCTCATATGGCCTCAGACACACCCGTGTGTCCAAGCCGTGGCAAAACAAGGCATACATACTGACTTGTCCACACGGCCGAAGACACACTCATGTGCTTTACCCGTGGTCGACACTGACTTATTTCACACGGCCAGTCACACCCCCGTGTGTCCAGCCCGTGTGGGAGTCTGACTTGAATCAAATTACAATTTTAAGGGACATGGTAGAGCCACACGTCCGTGTGCTCAACCGTGTGGGCAAATATAGGCCAATTTGCCACCTACACTTTGGGTCACACTTACAAGCATTAACCAATTCAATTTCATACCCCAAATGGCATCCAAACATACCAAAACATGCTCATTCAACCTCATAACATCATCATTTATCTCCCTATACAATTCAACTGAACATACTCTCACAAAGTATCAATTACACATTCAAAAACATATAATTCATTCATCATTCAATACTTACCAAATCTAAACATGAAACATACCATTTCCATTTTACTAATTTAAGCCAAGATGATCATTCACATAGAACACACATACACATATTAACCATATTTTACATCTACCCAAAGCATATGCCAACATCATTAAACTATCAAGCCATATCACATGGCAAGATTTATACACTTCAAAATATACCATAAACACTAGCCTATACATGCCATATACCAAATATACAATTTCCAAAAGTACCAAAATAGATGGCCGATAGTGTGATTGAGTCGTTGACGATCCCCGAATCCGAGCTAGCTTTAATGACACTGTAAAATAGAGATAAACTTCACACAGTAAGCTAAAAAGCTTAGTAAGTTCATCATATAATACATTTAACTTAACCATTCAAATTCAATATACAAAATAACCATCACATGGTTCAATTCACATTGATATACAATCTCATACATAGTCATTACTCACATAATCATCCATTTATCCATATACGATATCATCAACCACATAGGTTTCGTACATATTTGTACCAACACTTAGTTAACGATCACTTTTGCTACTCAATGCTCAATACCACATTTCGTTCAGTCTTCATTAATCATTCGATTTACTCGCACACTTAGTGCCAATTTCTTAGTCGAAGCTTTAATATCATCGCACACTTAGTGCCTTTCCATTAAACCGAACTTAACTCGGTATCGCACACACAGTGCCAATCAATATAGTCGATACTTTCTTTATTTCGCACACACAGTGCCATTCACCACTGTATCAATTCTATTTCGCACACTTAGTGCCACAACACTCAAATCCACATATAGAATTACCAACTCATCAACCCTATATATTCATTCATCACATAATATAAGAACACGATTTAAACAAATTGTATTATACATGAACTTACCTCAAACGTCGAAAATACAAAACAAGTCGATCAATCGAGCACTTTGTCTTTGCCTCGATCTCAATCCAAATCTCTCTTTTCTTGATCTATATAATATTAAACTCAACTCATTCAATCACCAATTTATTCAATTTAATCCAAACACAAATATTTAGGGCATTTTACAAAATAGCCCTCACATTTTCACATTTCGACATTTAAGTCTCTAATTCATAAAATTATCAAATACATATAATTTCACTCTATACAAGCTTAGCCGAATTTTACCTAGCTCATAAAAGCCCACATATTTCATTTATTTCACATTTTAGTCCTCCAATTTCTCATTTTCACAATTTAGCCCAAAATAGTCAAATTCATCAAAAATTCAAAGACAAAATATGTTAACCCAACATTAAACTTTCATATTTCACCAACTATCAACACAAAGCTCACATATTCATCAATGGCACATCTCAAAATCATCATCAAATTCTAAAATTAAGACATGGGCTAGCTAGAACACAAAGCAACGATCACAAAAACGTAAAAATCATCAAAAATCGAGTTAAAATCATACCTCAATCAAGAACTCAATGTGTCAAAACCCTAAATGCTTCAAATGGTTTTCTTTTAATCAATAATCGGTGAAGAAGATGAGAAATGGCCATTAAAAATTGTTTTGTTTTGTTTATTAAACATTAATTAAACAATTACTAAAATAACCTTAATGAAATAATACCAAAATCATCCATTTAATAGCCATTATTGTCCATCTCCACTATCCATGGTCCAATTACATAATAAGGATTTTTAATTTAATAAACCATGCCAATTAAGTACCTTTAACAACTAGCACACAACTTTTACATTTTACGCGATTAAGTCCTTTTTGCAAATTAAGCACACAAACGATAAAATTTTCACACAGAATTTTCACACATGTTCAGTCACATACTGTAAACACAGCAAATAATATTAAAATATTTTTCGACCTCAAATTTATGGTCTCGAAACTACTATTCCGACTAGGGTCTAAATCGGGCTATTATAGTTTTATTCAAATATGGTTTTCTTGGATACCCAAATCCTTGGCTAGTTGCACTACTCAAAATTCAATAGTTTCTTCAGCTGTGAATAAGTTTGCTACTGAATTAATCTTTCCAATCAGTGATGTTAGTACTTCATTGCTTTCATCTTTGGTCATTATCCTAATTCTAGATTCATTGATTCTACTCTCGTAACATATGTCAAAATTCTTTTTATCCTCTTTATTTTTTAATCCTTTCTATCTTTGCCTTTTCATATTCTTGTAGATTAGTTTCAACAAACTTTCATTATTCGCGACTTGGTTTTTTTTCAACTTTATTCTTTTCTCTGTTTTTCTCTTTCTAAATGCTTTAAATGGATATAATAATTTATTCCATTACAATTATACAAATTAAAAGCAACAATTTGTCGCACATTTAATAATCACTCACCTATTCCATGCTTTCCCAATCAAAACCCATTTCAACTCAAAGTTTTTTTACAACTAAACACAACCTCAAAGCATGTACTATGTTTTCTTCAGCATCCCCACATCTTGGGCATATGCTCTCCTTTAGTAAATTTTGTAACAACATGGTTTCCAATGGTGTCAAAAAATACGGTTTTGGGATCAAGTTTCCATAAATCGAGTCTGTAAATATTAAATAGGGATATTTATGGAGTTAATATTTAGATTAATTGAAATTTGGATAGTTAATTTAATGAAATTGTGTTTAATTAAGGCCTAGGGACTAAATTGTAAAATTTAATTACTATGAATTTTTAATTGGTAAATTGATTGGGGACTTAAATTACAATTATCCAAATGACCAAAATGGTTAATAAACCATTACTAATCATGTGCTAGTGGATGGTAATGATGATTGTGGATTAATTAAGTAAATTAAGATTAAAACATAATTAATTAAAATTTAATCTATATATATGTAAATTAGTGGTAGGAGAGATGAAGTATCATCTTCTCCAATCGTCCAAACTTGAAACAAAGAGGAGGACACCGTTGTTTTTTTCTTTAAGCTTTTTTTGCCTTAATTTCAAGTAAGTCCCTAGCCATTTTTCTTTGATTTTTATAGATTTTTTATCTTGGAAACTTGATTAAGCTAACCCAAGATAACAAAACATTTAAAAACCTCCAAAACTCTGTCGTCGAGATATAAGCTCGACCAGGAACTTATGATATTAGCAGCCAAACTGCTAATAAGGAAAGGCGAAAAATGTATGAGAGCCTGCCAGTTCAAGCACGACGCGAAAGTTTGAGTACAACAGGGAGTTAAGTATTTTATTTTCTTTTAAGTTAATACCCTAGCTAAGAAGGGGCTAGCTATGCATGGTAGTAGTGAAGAAACTTACTAAGTTCATTTGAACTTACAAATGTTTTGGCCTATAATTGCAGGGCTCGTTAGATAAGGAACTTGAGGAGGGACAAACCAAATAATGATAAAGCAAGAATCAATATCAATAGGGTGTCATGCATATAGGAAGGGGGTACCTTCAAAGGTTTTGCCTTGGGGTCAAATATATTGTAGCTAAGTAGTTTACTAAGAAGTTCGAAATTCTGAGATAATAATCTTTTATTTGAATTTAAGGATTTTGTTGTAAGATATAAATATATTATTTAATAAAGTTCGTCTTAAAATTTATTAATTTTATAATTTGGTCTTTAGTTCAAATTGGGTCCATTTATGACACTCCATACCCGGATTCGATGATCAGGTCGAGTGAGGGTCTTTCAGATAGATAAATAATCATTCTCGGGACTTATATGAGCTTACGAAATCTCTAATGCTAACCGAAGATCAATTTAGGATTGAATTGTAAAAGAATTAAAATTATAGGGTTAATGCCGCAATGTAGGGGAGTTATTCGTCGCGTCGTGACATACGTTTGACTTCGTAACGTCACATACTATTTCTACAGTTCCTAATTGAACTTCAACTTGCAAATTTCCAAATTAACTTATGTGCATAAACATACCATACTTCCTGCCAAATAATACAATTTAACTAAATCATGATACCTTAATCAACTATACAATAATGCCAAATTACATATAAGTTCATTGATTAGCCTAATTCATTTAAGGTTTCAAAGATACTTTCTATCCATAAGTACCATACGAAAATACATCTTTTATACAATACTAAACCACATAATAAACTTTATACAATTTTTACTTCCATGTAATTAAGTCTATTATACCGAACTTGCAAATTTAGTATCCCCAAAACATAGCAAAATATCTAAATCGACTCAACCTAAGTGCATTTCATATAACCATCAAAGAGAATCTATACAAACATTGTTGAGTCTAGCATATTGACTCAATGTTGAAGTCGATGCTCGGGATCTTGATTGGGACCTAACTTGCGCATGGACAAACAAACTGTATGTTGAGCGATAAAGCTCAATGGTATTTCTATAATTCAAGTCAATATAACATAAATGTTACTCAAATGCAAATAATCAATTCAAGTCTATTGTTTAACTAATTTGTATACCAAATTGTAATGTAAACCTAATGGTCAATTCATTTGGTTATTTCAAATCTTACTTCCTAACACCTATCTAACCGTTTTCCACATATTGCACTTCACACATATTTGATCATTTCATATCACCATTTATAAACTTATATATATATATATATATACATACACATTCATCAATTTACATATTCAATTTCATCTCATCAATTCAATCATTTTCGAGTCTATTTGCTCGTAAATACTTAATTGACCTTTAGGGCTTGTTTCTAGCCAATTTGCATAGTCTTTCACATGTTATCAAATATCACAATTCATATGTGAGCAATTATATCAAATCAATCCGCATTTCATTTCAATCTACCATATAGCCTAGCCAAACCATGTTTATATAATCCTATTAAACTGACTAGGATTTCAAGATGAATATACAAATCAATCAATTTGCATCTAAATCTGGCACCACAGTGCATCATTGGATAATTGCAGGAAAGACACTAGCACACATAGTGCATCATCGGTTAAACCGAAGCAATCATACTGGAATATAAGTGTATCATCGGATGTACCAAAGAAAATATTATGACACGTAAGTGAATCATTGGATATACTGAAGCAATCATACTGGCATGTAATTGTATCCAATTTCACAATTACTCATTAGGGACGTCCTATTTCTTATTCATATTTTCAATTTTATATTTTATTCAATTTAATCCCTAATATACAAAACTATCATTTTAGCTTTACAATCTAGTCATTTTTTTAAACTACGATTTAGCACCAAATTCATCCATTTTTCAACAATGGCAACTTTCTAAAACTGTAACAATTTTACAATTTGGTACATGGGCTAGCTAAATCAAGCTTCCATGACCTCAAAAACATAAAAAATACAAGAAAAAGACTTAATTGAACTTACCAAATTGATGTCCAAAGCTTACGATTTTTGAAGCTTTCCTTTTGAGTTTTTCTTTCTAAGATTTTAGTGGTTTTGGAAGAGGAAGATGAAAACCTCCACTAGTGTTTTCTTTATATATTAAGCTTAATTTTTAATTAAACGTAATTTAATTTATAATTTAATCTTAATAATCCATCAATACCCATCCGCTAAGTGATTGAAAATATTAGTTTAAATACCATTTTAGTCCTTTGTATAATTTCCATTTAAGTCCTCAAGCTTTATTCTAAATAAAAAATCTATAGAATTGGACTTTACAATTTAGTCCCTAAGCCCTAATTAACCATAATTTTGACTAAATTGACTATCCAAAATTCAATTCACCTATATATAAACTCCGAAAATATTTTTACTTAATATTTACAGACTCGATTTACAGAAACAGGATTCTGAAACCACCTTTTTTCCAACACCACTAGAAACCGGATCGTTACAACATAACAGTTTCTTAATTTGATATGTGATAATTTAGAAATTAGTATGATTTTTCCAAGGTATCACATTTTAAGCTTAAATCGTTTTGATTTTGCTTTGCTCCTCGTATGGCTAAAAAAAATCTGGCAAAGGATAAATGAAATCATCAGCATAAATATGAACCACCCAATTTAATGAGCTTTGCCTTCCGATTTTGATTTGGGGGTATAATCTATATCATTTATTTTCATTCCCCCTTTGAATTTCTGTAATTCTCTTTGCATGAAAATTGTGCATTTAAATAGCTTTCTTAACAATTAATGAGTCTTTGGCTTAGTTGGTAAGGATGAAAGCTTCAAGTTTTTAAGTACTCGAGACCTATATGTGTAATTATATGCGTTACGCTTATTAATTTTTGTTGTTTTTAAGAAAATCTGTAATGTACGAATATAAATTATGATTTGTTGAAAATATATAAGAAAAAAATTTTAATTTATGGGTATCAAACTGAATTGAAGCATTTTAGGGGTGGTTAGTTCAAAAAATGTAAGATTATAAGTATGTAAAATGACGAGGTGGAGTGTCGGACTTTGATTTATTTGGTTAGATTGAAAGATCTAGAAGCATATTTTACTAAACTATCTTTATTACATAAAAAAAAAAAAATTTACCAACAAGTTTAATTCTTTTAATATTTTTAGCCTTAATTTTCATAAAATTATGATTTTATTTTTATTGCAAATTATATAAAATAAATTTATAAATCATTCATGGAAAGTGGTTGCATCACTAATTATAATTTAGAAATCATATAACAATTATAACTTTAAAGGGTGACATTTATTGTTGAATGTTAAGAAAAGATATATGTTTGTTTATTTTAATTAGACGTAAAATTTATTTTTAAAAAAGACAAATTTGATTAAAATAATAAAATAAAAGGATAAATTTAATAAAATTTCAAATTATGCTAAAAAATATAAATTTATCTTATTTAAAAAGATGATTAGAGTTATGTGACAAAAGCAGAGTGAATGAAAAACATTAAAGAAGAAAAAAACAAAATTAGGTGCAAAATGAAAACCCTAACACATTCAAATAATAGATTGCCCAAATCTCCTGCTAATTGACCCCACAAGTATAAAATCATTACATTACCCATAGCAACTGTAGACAATTTTTGGGTCAAAATTAGGATAATCAAAGAAATAAATAGAAAATCGAATCTCCAGCTCTCATAATTACTGTACAGGAATATTTTTATAATTAGGATAATACAATACGTGCATATCAAAGCATATTAACTTTGCAATTCTAATCCAATTGTTCACTGCCATTTATTGGACAAAAGATAGGAGGACAGAATCCCAATGCCATCTTTCTTAATAATACTAACATCCCAAACTTCTTTTACATTCGATATTAAATTATTAGTAAAATTATAAAATAATTATTAAATTATATAAATCACTTAATTGCTAAGTATAATTAATAAATTTTAAGTAATAATCGTTACGGTGAATTAATATCTGTTAATTAATAAAAAAATATATTTTAAATTCAAAAGCGATGTGATATTCAGTATAAAAATTTATAATTAATGTAGACACTACAAACAGATAAAGTTATATAATAAAGATTTTTAACTTTCAAAAATTATTTAATAATTTTTAAAATTGAGTGATCAAAACGTAATTTTATTAATAGTTTAAAGATACTGAGTTGTGTAGTTGGTAAGTGATTTTAAAGCCAGTAAACTCTTCCTACATCATCTTGGGATTCTTTCATATGAATACAACAAGCTGCTACCAAAATAATAGATTCCAACAACTCTTATGAGAATGATGTTATTTACTTGTTAGAATCACACCACACTGGTACTACAATGCCAATGATTGGTTTTTTTTTATTACTTAATTCATAATTATTAGTACAAAGTTACGAAGTGAGTGAAACAAGAAGTAATAATACACAAATAACATCATATATATATATATTTATTTATGTAACATATAGATGTGTAACTTAATAAGCCGAAGACCAGAAAGCATGATCTTCAACATGAAATCCATAACTGCAAGAACTTGCAGGCGGGTCGGAGTAATCATTGTCTTCCAATTTTGGGAAGATGTAAGAAGATGGTTGAAGCAAAGCCTTACTCAAGTTATCTTCCTCATCTTGTGATGTATCAGACTGATCTGGTTCGATTGGATAAGATGAATGAGGGCTGTCTGAATCAACAGGCTTTTGTGGTGGTTCTTGAAACACTGTGTTCACATCAGATAACTCTGAGTTGTTCTTTTCTTTCATAACCAACTTATCACTAAGCTGAAGAACCTGACAAACCAATATCAAAATCAAGCAAAACCCATATAAAGGTTTAAATTCAATCAAAGATTCAAAGCTAAGTACCTCTTGTTTAAGTTTATCTTTCTCTTTGAGGAGATTACCATAATCAGCTTTGAGGGTATTAAAGCTAGCTTGTAAAGTGTCATAATCTTTTTCGAGCTGCTTAGTCTTCCATCGAGCACGGCGGTTTTGAAACCAAATGGCAACTTGACGGGGTTGTAACCCAAGTTCTTTAGCTAGTTGAGTTTTTCTTTCAGGTTCAAGTTTGTTTTCCACCTCGAAACTTTTCTCTAGAAACTGGACTTGGTCAACAGTGAGTCGTCTTTTCTTCTCAGGTTGATGAAAATACTCATCAAGATCTTCATCTCCATTCTCTTCATCATCAAAACTTCTAAAGAATGATCTGTTTCCTCCATGGACGTCTTCAAAGCTTACCATCGATCTCGCACCTGAAACTAACGAAAATGAAAAACAAAAACAACACTTTAGATTATTTATCACAAACCCAAATCCCAAAGTGAGGGAAAAAAGGGAATACCAAAGAAAGAATAAGGGGAAGAGCCTGGTCTTGGAATGAAAAGAGGATCCATAGGCTCAGAAGAAGAAGGAACCCTTTGACTTTGAAGTAAAACAGAGAGATTATTAGAACCACCAACACTATTAGTATTATTACAAGAGACGACCCTCCCACCCGCCATGAGAGTTTCAAGCTAAATGATAGATCTTGTTCAAGAAATCATCTTCACCATATCATCAAATGATCTAAAAATTTAACATAAAAAACAAAAGAAAAAGAAGAGAAAGAAAGACTACTCTGGCTTTTGGATTTTAAAGAACACAAAGTTGTTCACTTGTTTTAAGACTTATGACGAAAGAAGCTGGTTATGATGATTTCAGTGATATGGGAGGTGTGGGAACAACGGCAGCTCACACCCATCACTCAGAATAACGAAATTTTTTCTTCAGCTTTGACAGATGTATAGTGAAGAAGAAGAAGAAGAAGAAGAAGAAGATTCTTTCTCTGAAGAGGTGAGCTTCGAAAGGGCTATATTGAAGAGGTGAGCTTTGAAAGGGCTATATGGGCTTTCCTTGCCCATGGAGGTGTCTTTTAAATTTCTTTTATGCCCTTCGCTCTCTATTTTTTCTTTCTTTGTTCATTTAAGTTATTTTTCCCTTTCATTCCATTTTATTTCCCGTTGCCTTTATTGCTTTACTTCCCAAGAAAAGGAATTACACACAATTTATACTACTAGTATAAATGAGGAAAAAGGTCAACATTTAGAGTTTAAAGTTTAGGATTTTTTCCACCCAAGCTCTCATGCTACAAGGGACCAATCAAGTCCATTGAAATAGTTTTAAAAGATTTGTTTTCTGAATCAGTTGCAACTACAGGTATGACTCTCGTTGCTATTTACCCTTTATATAGTCTACACGAACTCTTAGAATGGATCTACTTAAATTTGGCAAGTGTCTCTTGACATAAAAAATGACACAAAGGCATTGGAGACCCTTGTAATGAACATGACCCAACTTTTCATGCCAAACTTGCAATTTAAAAGAATTAGCTTTGTTGCACTTCATGGGTTCAATCAGCTTGTAGCAATTGTCAAATTTCTTGCTAATTACATCATTGTTTCATTTAACCTATTTGTCACTATGCATTTGTCTTTAGTGAAATTCACAAGCATCCCTTGTCACAAAGTTGATTGATTCTTATGCAATTTGCCTTCAATCCTTCTAATAGAAAGACCTTGTCAAGTGTTGGCATACTATTAATATTGAGAACACCTTTTCCTAAGATTCGACCGTTCTTTTCATCGCCAAAAGTCACCTCACCTTTATGATTTTCTTGGAAGTTTGTAAGATAGGGGCTATTACTAGTAATATGTCAAGGGCATCCACTATTGAAATACCACACATGATCTGTGTTGCTTTTTCGAGATTGATGAGCAACAATCATACATCTTTGATCTTTTCTTCTCTAAATCAAGTTTTGCTTCAAACTCTTGGTAGCATTAGGCCTAATTGCAACAAGTTTTATAGTTGTTTGTTTCATTATTTGATCTTTCAAATTTTTTAAAGCACATTGGCTTGATATGGCTTGACACATTTTAACACCCCTTGCCTAACTCGACCACTAGGTCTAAGCTACAAGATGCTACAGTCATTGCTGGAGCAACTATGGTCAAATCCACAGTATTAAATCATTCACACATGCAAATACATGACAATTACATTCAAACTATGATAAATAATTAATTCGAGTTTTAATCAAGCTTACGAAAGCTCTTTTAACAACCTGAGCATGAAATAGGACCAAATTCCAAAGTTTTAAAAATTCAGGGTCGATGTCGTGACTCTAATTCCTCCACATCGGGACGTCGCCAAAATAGTATGTCACGTCGTGACCTCAGCCCACTTGACGTCGTAACATGACTCAGTAACATCCTAGATTAGGGGTTATGCGTTTGTGCATAATTCATGAGTAGTAGGTTTTGGCGGTGTTTGGAAGTGAATTAAGGGTTTTAAAATCCTAGGATGGAAGAGAAAGCTTTGGACAATTATTGGTTTTAAGTTAAAAACAAGTGATGTGGAAAAGTGGCAAGGGACGCCACCTAAGGTGCAAGGTTATGGCATCAAGTGAAGTACTTTGAGGAAGAGGTTTGAATCCCATTGTGTGCATTTTGCTTAATTTTATGAAATAGCATGTTTATTGTGATATGTGGTGTGCATTTTAGAACCTTGGAAATGTAAGGAAATGTATGGAAATGTAAGGAAATGTAAGGAAATGTATGGAAATGTAAGAAATGTATGGAAATGCTAAGTTAAAAGAGGAAAGTGAACATTTATGGAAACTAGGAAAATGATTTAGAAATGATTCAAAGAGGAAAGTGAACATTGATGGAAACTAGGAAAATGATTTAGAAATGATTCAAAGAGGAAAGTGAACATTTCGAAACTAGGAAATGTAAGGAAATGTCAAGTTTAAAGAGCCAAACGAAAATTTTGGAAACTTAGAAATGACTTAGAAATGTCGAGTTTTAAAGTTTAAAGAGGAAATTAAGGCAAGGTGGCCTTAAGAGAAAAGTATATGAAATTTGACACAAACAGGCTTGGAAAAAGTGGCTGAAGATGCCACTTAGGGCCTCTGGAAATGGCGCCAAATGCAAGGGTGTTGGGCACGAGTTCGAGTCACATGGGAAGCAAATAAAGAAGTTTTATTTTCGCTTCTAGAAACCTGAGGTGGACTGCACAAGGCTTGCAAAAGAGGAGTTTCATTCTCTTTTAAATTCACTAATTAGGGGATAAATAATGGATTTATTTTAGATTATTTTCAAGAGATAAATGAGGAATTGTTCTTTAATTAGGAAAATAAGGAGAAGTGATGGCCAAGTAAGGGACTTTGAGTTTAATAATTTCGGCTAAGTAAGGATAGTTGCTGAATTATCTTTTATTTTAGGTGATAATTAAAGAGATAAAGCTATCAAAATAGAAGAGTGATGTACAAGTAAGGGATTCTAAGTTAGTAATTTCGCTATAAAAGGAAAAGAGAGGCCATTCTACATTATTTTACATTCTTTGAAAGCCTCTCTGAATTCTCTTCACCAAATCTTCTTCTTCTTTTATTTTTGCCAAGCGAAATACCTTGTGTTCTAGCGAATCCTCCATCTTTATTCTTCATTCTCTTTTCTTTCTAATCCTCCAAAAGCGAAAGTTGTGAGATCATCATCTAGCCATATTGAATCTCGAAGGTTGAAGTGAAGGTGCAATCGATTTCTTCAAGTAAGGATAAGATCTCATTCGGTATAATCCTTTTCTTTTAAGATTTGTGAAATCTAGGACTAACCCCATTAATATCTTGTTGCCAAAACTTTGAAAAGATCTTTTGGGATTTGTTTAAGTCAACTACAAGAAGGAGAAGTTCTTTTCCGAAGGTACACCATAGGCAGCGTGTTCCTAGTTATTCGGTGAATTTGGGATTTAAAATCCACAAGGTAAGCACATAGGTATGTTCGGCCAAGGCCTATTTTGGATATCTAGATCTATTTCATAATTGTTAAAAAGCCGAAACTAACCTATGTAGAGATCTAGTGTTTGGCCAAATACAAGGAGAAGAATAACAAAGTTTTCGGGATTTGAGTAATAAGCAAATCGATATTAAGGTAAGTTTTAGTACACAAATCCTACTAGGATTTGGTTTTATGACCGAATGAGTTTTTCATTAAATATTTAATATGGGCGAATGTAGGGAGTTAAAGATCTAAGATCGAATTCGGATTTCAAGTGAAATCGTTAAGCGAATCAGTGTGTACCTACCCTAAGTTTTAATATGTTCATGGCTATGTTTTAAATTAAATGTGTATGTTTATAAGATTGTGAATATGGCTAAGGTACCATACTATGGTACAAAGTACTAAAACGTTTCCTACTCCTACTAGGAATATGAATATATGTTATTTTAACATGTGAAAAGTGATAAGAATGTGAATTAAGGCATGATTTTGCATATTGTGTATGAAATATGGGGGCATATGGGTTATATGAAAGGGGAAGTGAATATGGTGACCTAAGACCACAAACACGGTGACCTAAGACCGTGATATCCGAATGTGGTGACCTAAGACTACGATGAATCTGAATGTGGTGACCTAAGACCACAGAAATCTAAGCGTGGTGACCTAAGACCACGAATACGGTGACCTAAGACCGCGATATGGAGTGTAGCGGAAGGAGGGTTGACTTAGTAGTCCCACGGTGTGCGAGGATGGTGCAGGTGGTGTGTAGCGGATGGCATATAGGTTTGGGTTGGGTTGCATCATATTGTTTAAATGCTTTATGAATATGTATGATACTTGTATGCGAAATATTAAATTGTAGTGTTGGTTACACATTGAGTCATTGACTCACCCGTTGTGGGATTACTTTCAGGATGACTGACGGTGATGGACCCAAGGCGGATGCTTAGTGGAGGCCATGTGAAGTTCAGTTTTCTTTTATTTGGACTATTTTACTTTAAGTATTTTGAATTTAAATTTTGGGAATTATTTGATGTAATAAGGCCTTAGTAGAATTATTTTATTCTTTTTATTTTACAAACTTTTATTTATTAAAAGATTAAGTAAATCTATTTTTTAAAACAAAGCCCAAACGTTTTGTCACCTAAAGTAAAGGATTTTAATAATGAAATAAACTTGTTTTCATCTCAAGCCCAACCCAAAACCGATCTTTCTTCCAAATCACACAAGTTTTTCCTAAGTAACAAAAGAATTTGAAACGGTTTACACTGGAGAACATACCAGATCCGGTCAAGGCTCGTGGGTCGGGTTTGGGGTGTTTCAGTTTGGTATCAGAGCCCAGTTTTGAACTCTCGGCCTTGGGTTTAAGGCCCAAAACGTTTTCCAAAGTAAGCCCAAAAGGAATTTTTTGAAAAATTTTGAGTTTTTCGACATGGCCCACTAAGTCTCCGACCATGATCCACCGGGTAAGTACTTGACTTCGAAATGATTTGAATATGTGAAATGTATGGGCTTTTATGGCAACGTAGATTAGTGAACTAGGATCATTGAACCTAGGACTAGTCTACTCAAAAACACAAGTACATAAGACTTAAGGACCATTAGACAAACACTGTGATTAAGTCGTAGAGAGCTAGGGTGTGGTAGCTGTTGTGTGCATGTCTAGGAGTGGATTTAGTAAGAGCTTGGTATTTAAGCGGTCCTAGCGACTCACCTCCTCTTTACTCGAATCCTACAGTGCGTAGTATGTGTTCACCCTAACAAGAGGACTTATACACTGCTAAACCCTAACTAAAACCCGAAAGGGACTAGCCAGTATTTTATGGAAACCCTAGTTTTAAAATTTATAAATTATTTTCTTGATTTGAAAAAGATTATTTTATAAAATTTTCTTGAAATATTTCAGATTTATAAAATTACAAAATACCCCTAATGGTAAAATTACAAAATGCCATTGGTTTATGAAATTTTAAAATACCCACGATTCTATCAAAATTTCATTACGTTATAAAATGTTCAAAAACCCTAATTTGCAAAATGACAAAATACCCGATTTTAGAAAAGATTACGAAATTACCGCTACCTACAAATTACAAAACACCTTGAGTTACAAAATTACGAGCGACCCCGATCTTCAAAAAATTTTGCAACATCACCGATTTGGAAAACAAATTCTCAAAAAGAACCCTCAAGTTTTGCAAATTTTGAAATATCCTTGATTTATTAAGATTTATAAATTTACCCTGGTTTATTACTGAAATACCCCTGTAATTTTAAAATTTTCGAAATACCCCTGGGATTTCAAAAATTTCCAAAAGACCCTTATAGACAAAATCATTAAGGAACCTTATTTTGACAAATTACGAAAATACCCTCAGTAGGGCAAATTACTAAAATACCCCAGGTAGTGGAAAAACAACAACAATGAAAACTACAACATTTCTCGAATGAGCGAAAGTTCATAATTGATTGATGGATGTATGAATGTAAAGGCTGTGTGCATGTATGAATACGAAAGAACCACTTCTAAAAATTCTTTCCATAAAACTTCTTGGCGGTTAATCGGTGAAACAAAATTTTTAATACATAAAACTTTAATCGATTAAATCGCGACATTAGAAATGAGTTCTAAGGACGTGAACTTAGAGATTGTGCTGGAAAGTATGATGGTTCTATTATGATCGAGTGAGTGACGTAAGCATAGTCTTGGTGAGAAGGATTGTCTGTTGTTAGTAAGTAATTTGAGGACGAAATTATTTTTAAGGAGGGTAGAAGCGTAACATCCTAGATTAGGGGTTATCGTTTGTGCATAATTCATGAGTAGTAGGTTTTGGCGGTGTTTGCAAGTGAATTAAGGGTTTTAAAATCCTAGGATGGAGAGAAAGCTTTGGACAATTATTGGTTTTAAGTTAAAACAAGAAGTGATGTGGAAAAATGGCAAGGACGCCACCTAAGGTGCAAGGGTTATGGCATCAAGTGAAGTACTTTGAGGAAGAGGTTGAATCCCATTGTGTGCATTTTGCTTAATTTTATGAAATAGCATGTTTCTTGTGATATGTGGTGTGCATTTTAGAACCTTGGAAATGTAAGGAAATGTATGGAAATATATGGAAATGTAAGAAATGTATGGAAATGTATGGAAATGTATGGAAATGTATGGAAATGTATGGAAATGTATGGAAATGTAAGGAAATGTATGGAAATGTAAGGAAATGTATGGAAATGCTAAGTTAAAAGAGGAAAGTGAACATTTATGGAAACTAGGAAAATGATTTAGAAATGATTCAAAGAGGAAAGTGAACATTTCGAAACTAGGAAATGTAAGGAAATGTCAAGTTTAAAGAGCCAAACGAAAATTTTTGAAAACTTAGAAATGACTTAGAAATGTCGAGTTTTAAAGTTTAAAAGAGGAAATTAAGGCAAGGTGGCCTTAAGAGAAAAAGTATGTGAAATTTGACACACAAACAGGCTTGGAAAAAGTGGCCTGAAGATGCCACTTAGGGCCTCTAGAAATGGCGCCACATGCAAGGGTGTTGGGCCTGAGTTCGAGTCACATGGGAAGCAAATAAAGGAAGTTTTATTTTCGCTTCTAGAAGCACAGAGGTGGACGGCACAAGGCTTGTAAAAGAGGAGTTTCATTCTCTTTTAAATTCGGCTAATTAGGGGATAAATAATGGATTTATTTTAGATTATTTTCAAGAGATAAATGAGGAATTGTTCTTTAATTAGGAAAATAAGGGAGAAGTGATGGCCAAGTAAGGGACTTTGAGTTTAATAATTTCGGCTAAGTAAGGATAGTTCTTTGAATTATCTTTTATTTTAGGTGATAATTAAAGAGATAAAGCTATCAAAATAGAAGAGTGATGGCCAAGTAAGGGATTCTAAGTTAGTAATTTCGGCTATAAAAGGAAAGAGAGGCCATTCTACATTATTTTCTGTTCTTTGAAAGCCTATACCGAATTCTCTTCACCAAATCTTCTTCTTCTTTTATTTTTGCCAAGCCGAAATACCTTGTGTTCTAGCCGAATCCTCCATCTTTATTCTTCATTCTCTTTTCTTTCTAATCCCTCCAAAAGCTGAAAGTTGTGAGATCATCATTTAGCCATAGCTGAATCTCTGAAGGTTGAAGTGAAGGTGCAATCGATTTCTTCAAGTAAGGATAAGATCTCATTCGGTATAATCCTTTTTCTTCTAAGATTTGTCAAAATCTAGGACTAACCCCATTAATATCTTGTTGCCAAAACTTTGAAGAGATCTTTTCGGATTTGTTTAAGTCAACTACAAGAAGGAGAAGTTCTTTTCCGAAGGTACACCATAGTCAGCGTGTTCCTAGTTATTCGGTGAATTTTGGATTTAAAATCCACAAGGTAAGCACATAGGTATGTTCGGCCAAGGCCTATTTTGGATATCTAGATCTATTTCATAATTGTTAAAAAGTCGAAACTAACCTATGTAGAGATCTAGTGTTTGGCCAAATACAAGGAGAAGAATAACAAAGTTTTCGGGATTTGAGTAATAAGAAAATCGATATTAAGGTAAGTTTTAGTACACAAATCCTACTAGGATTTGGTTTTATGACCGAATGAGTTTTTCATTAAATATTTAATATGGGCCGAATTTAGGGAGTTAAAGATCTAAGATCGAAATTCGGAATTTCAAGTGAAATCGTTAAGCGAATCAGGTGTGTACCCTACCCTAAGTTTTAATATGTTCATGGCTATGTTTTAAATTAAATGTGTATGTTTATAAGAATGTGAATATGGCTAAGGTGCCATACTATGGTACAAAGTACTAAGGTACGTTTCCTACTCCTACTAGGAATATGAATATATGTTATTTTAACATGTGAAAAGTGATAAGAATGTGAATTAAGGCATGATTTTGCATATTGTTTATGAAATATGGGGCATATGGGTTATATGAAAAGGGAAGTGAATGTGGTGACCTAAGACCACAAACACGGTGACCTAAGACCGTGATATCCGAATGTGGTGACCTAAGACCACGATGAATCTGAATGTGGTGACCTAAGACCACGAAATCTAAGCGTGGTGACCTAAGACCACGAATGCGGTGACCTAAGACCGCGATATGGAGTGTAGCGGAAGGAGGGTTGACTTAGTAGTCCCACGGTGTCTTGGGATGGTGCGGTGGTGTGTAGCGGATGGCATATAGGTTTGGGTTCGAGTTGCATCATATTGTTTAAATGCTTTATGAATATGTATGATACTTATATGCTGAAATATTAAATTGTAGTGTTGGTTACACATTGAGTCTATTGACTCACCCCGTTGTGGGATTACTTTTCGAGATGACGACCGGTGATGGACCGGGTAGCAGATGCTTAGTGGAGGCCATGTGAAGTTCGGTTTTCTTTTATTTGGACTATTTTACTTTAAGTATTTTGAATTTAAATTTTGGGAATTATTTGATGTAATAAGGCCTTAGTAGAATTATTTTATTCTATTTTATTTTACAAACTTTTATTTATTAAAAGATTAAGTAAATCTATTTTTTTAAAACAAAGCCCAAACGTTTTGTCACCTAAAGTAAAGGATTTTAATAATGAAATAAACTTGTTTTCATCTCAAGCCCAACCCAAAACCGATCTTTCTTCCAAATCACACAAGTTTTTCCTAAGTAACAAAAGAATTTGAAGCGGTTTACACGGGAACATACCAGATCCGGTCAAGGCTCGTGGGTCGGGTTTGGGGTGTTTCAGACTCACTGTCGATTGATGTTGCGATGAGGTAGGTTGTTCGTCGAGACGTGGACTCTATTTTTGGTAAAAATGAACCATTTGGTACCTATTTCAAAGTTTCCATTTCAACCATTCAAATATACATGAAAATACCATTCCCAATTGTCTCAAAACCTACCAAAACATGTTAAATAGTTCAAACAACTATGTTCAAGTTTCCATCAAAACATACATTACATGTATATCATTTAAGCTTCAACAAATCAATGCCGATTACCACATATTCACCAAGCCACTCCATACCAAATTTGCCTATGTCAATCCACTTTAAATCATGCAATTTCATATGTCATACATCTCAAGCATAATCCACTATACTTCAACAAGTACAAACTAGGATTTTAAGTCCTACACACTTACCATGTAGCAACTTCACACCTATACTCTAACCTAGACGAGTCCCCACTAAGACTGTCCTCTTGAAAACTTGGTTATAAACTAAGTGACTCAGTTAAGTTTACTTACAATTTTGCACTCGAAGCTAATGTAACACCCTTTACCAGACCTGATCGTTGGGTCCAAGCAACAGAGTGTCACATTCGTCGTTGGAGCAACTATTGACAAATTCACAGTAAAAAAATCATTTCACTTCATCAATCATGAAATCAATCAATAATACAACATTGAATAACATGAACATTCTTTTTCAGGTATTGTATGAGCACACAAATGCTTTAAAGTCAACCTGAGATCAAATAGAGACCTTTTTGTAACATTTTTAAAACTTTTGATCAATTAAACCATAAAAATCATTCAAATATTCAATAATATCATAAATACCTAGATATACATAATTAAATTTGAGCCTTAATAGAGCTTAAAAAAGCTTTTTTGTAAACCCGTGCATTAACAAGGACTAAATTGTAAAGTTTTTAAAAATTCAGGATCGACATCACGATGTCACATCCTCTACGTTATGACATCTCCAACCAATTTTTCACATCACGACGTCAAACCACCTGACATCACGACATCACATACTGTTTGGTTGGTGTTGCGACAAGGAAATGTGAGTCATTTGGTACCTATTTCAAGCCAACAATCCCAATTCACTTTTGGGGCTTATTTACACAACATTTCCCTGTATAAAAGCATGCCAAAATGCATCTCATAACATCAGTTGCTCAATACTAAATTCAATCAATTAAACATACCTCAATTTGGCACTAAAACACATCAAACCTCTTTCTAAAATACAAGCTAATCTCACATGTTTTCAATACATTTAAATCATCATTTATTGTGACATTTCCATATACAAAACATACCATATGCACAATCAAATGAACCATTCATAATGATTCACATATAAAACTTATTATATAGCAAAATCATACAATTGTGCATATGTGGACACTATCATCCCAAATCAACATTAACCAAAGTTTAAACCAAAACCATCCATTCACAAGATATCACATAATATAACACCTATTTACATGCCACAAAATCGAGCTTTAAATGATAGAAAGACTACCAAATTAATAACAAGATAGTGTGAGCTCCTCTACGATCCGCTAGACATGTTCCTTAAGTTGTCAATCTACAAGGAAAGGGAAACAATGGTGTAAGCATATCAAATGCTTGGTAAGTTCACAAGTATTTAAACAAAAACTTACCTTAGTTTACAATCTAATACAATGAGCTACTACCTTGTTAGGTTTGCCTAAACATGACCACCACATATAAAAAAGGTGAGTTCAACATATATCGAATCATATAGTAATTCAAGCATATAGTATTTGAATTAACTTAGAACCAACATTTCAATTCCAATTATATACTCAATCAACATTAAATCAATTCAATATCACATCCATAACATTTTATATACATATATGCTCAAATCCAGATTATCATTTCAATAATTTTTGAGTCTATAAACATCATTTGTATTCAGTTAGCTCTCAGGGCTCATTTATAACTCAATTTAAATATCATTTGTCCAATTTACATTTTATATTCCTATTAACCTGACTCGGACTTGGACGGATAAACAAATCCAACCAATTATACCAGTTTGATACCCAATGCCTGCTGAAGTAAATAGTTTGTGCCTAGGGCTCATCAATGTGTTTGACACCCAATGCCTCATTGGTATAGCCAAAGTATAAATGTGTCCAGTACTCATCGACTCGTAGTCGAAGTAACCCATACTCGACGTATCCTATGGCATGTCAACTATATCCGACTCTACCCGAACAGTTAATAGGATAACCAATATTCAAATTTCTTTATAGTTCGATCCTTGTTTTATCAATATCAATATCATCAATTCATCAATTAAGACATCATTTTAATACATAACATAGCATTATTCATTACAATACTAAGCCAATTTCATCAATTTATATTATTTTAATTCTATTCAATTTAGTCTTCTCTCTTGGAAATTAAACATAATCATATCAATTTGATTCAATTCAACTAATAAATCTCAAATTGAAATTCATTATATTCAATTTATTAGTCAATTTGTCATTTCTTTATAATTTAGTCCATATCTCACCTTTTGTACCAAATTGTAAATAATCCAAATTTCAATTAAACATATTTAAAATTACAATTTTAAATACATAAAAATTTAACACAAACATACCGTAAGAACATATCTAGTCAAAATAGCAAACAACCAAATCTTCAAGGACTAATCAATAAATTTTCCTTTTACTCGATTATCCTTAGTTTGGTTCAGTTTTCAATCTATACAATAATTTAGTTCAATTTATCAATTCCAACCCTCTTATTTCATCCTATTATAATCATATATTAAGTTAATTTCATTATTTGAATGCCCTTAAAATTTTGCATTTTATTCAATTTAGTCCGTAAAACCGAAATTACCATATCTTTCAAATTTGAGTCTCAATTTTTAAATGGATCTCAAGTTCATCCTTCTATAGCCCTCTATAATTATAGAAATTTCATGTCAATTTGAAAATATTTACACTTTAGCCCCTATGTTCAAAATTAATCATTCTTAATTTACAAATTAGTCATTTTTCATATCTAAGCTTAAAACCTAACTATTAAACACCAAAATTTCAAGCATTCATCAATGACATTATTTATAAATTTAAAAATTAACACACGAATCAACTAAATCAAATTACATCTATATCAAAAATATAAAATTTAAAAGAAAATGAACGACTTACCATGCGAGACCGAAAATATTGAAGCTCAAAACCTGTTCTTTTTCCTTTTTTGCTTCGTGAAAGAGACGAGTGAAGTGAAGAAAATGGCTTTTGCTTTCTTTAATTTATGTTTTTCATGTTTTATTTATTTTATTATAATTATAATATTATTTTTATTTTTTTACAATCTTACCAACCGTCCACTATATACCCAAATGAATTATTTGTCATTTTAGATCTTGGTTTAATTGTTACATAAATTTTTAGCAATTAAAATTTATAACGATTTTTTATCACTTTTACAATTTAGTCTTATACCTTAATTAGTCACCAATTTGGCGAAATAATCTATCCAAAATTTAATTCACCTATCTAATAACTATTAAATATTTATAGGCTCAATTTACAAAGACAAGGTCCTAATACTTCTTTTTCAACACCATTAATTTTAGGGTAAATATACATGTACCTTAACTAACTATCCAATTGATAAATTAAATGGGTCAAAATTTAGTATAATATTATAATTGACTCATAGATATTAATTAATAATATTTACGGACTCATTTATTAAAAAGCGAGGTTTAAAAACTACTTTTGTAATTTTCGGATCATTACAACTAATTCTTATTTGAAGAGAGATAATTGATATATCTATATGTTTTACCTAATTCAACTCAACCATTTATAAGAGTTCATAAGGGTTGATATGGTACAATCAATTGCAATCACATTCCTCATAAGTAACTATATAAAAGGTCTTCAATTATCTTCATAAAGACTAAGATAAAGATAAAGATATTTAAGATATTCAAAAATCCAAATGATCCAATCTCTTCAAACTAAATAACTTAGATTACATATAAAGACTTTTATTTGATTCTATATAATTAAGTGTTGATTAGATAAAATTTTTGTTTGAAATGATGACTTAACGTGCCACATTAGCTTACCACTACATTGTTAACGACAATTAATAACGTAGTGACTAAAATATTACAACACGATAACGTAAGTGACTAAAACGTAATATTTCAAATATAAGTGACTAAAATATAACTTGAAGCAAACAATAATGATTATTTTTGTAGTTTATCGTAAATATTTTTATTTTAAAATGTTATATAAACAAATTTAATAAAAAATTTAATCCTATAAACAACAAAATTTGAATTTAATCCTATAAAATAAAAATATGAAAATTTAAATTTAAATTTATGAAGAGGAGCATATTTTAACTTTGATTTTTTTATAAATTTGATAATGAATTAATTGATTAAATTTAGGGGTATTTCGGTAAATAGACGGTTATAAAATAAGTTAAAAATAGGAGCGGATATGAGGAGGCAAAGACAGGAGAGAATGGGGTCCAATCAATCGCTATCAAAAAGGAAGCGGGTGAGCCCAAAATCACAAGGATGGGTCACCAACCGCCCACGCTTCCCCTCCTCCTTTGCCCCACCTCCCGCGCTGCCTGCTTTCCCACACGTCTATCTCCCTTGCCCCACGTCTCCTTTTGTCTTCTCTCAACATTTATTTACTAAAGTTCCAAGTTAATAAACCTTCCTCAATCATTGATGACTCAATTTCTCCTGGGTGATCTCTTTCGCATGTGATTATTATTAGGATAAATTATATAAGCCCTGATTTAACTATTTTTTATTATTAAACTATATAAAGTTACAGAATTATCATTTAATTATGAGTAAATTTTCTTTTATCACGTAATTATGAAAAGTTACAAAATAGTTATCTAACTATTCAATTGTCTTTTTTGGTTAATAGACCTCAAAATCTAAAATAGTTGAGTGACAAAAAAGATAAAATTGAATAGTTGAGTGGTCATTTTGTAACTTTTCATAATTAGATGACAAAAAAAACTACTTAATTTTATAACTTTCATAGTTGGATGACGAAAAAAGAAAAGAAACATAGTTGAGTGACCACTAATGTAATTTACCCTTATTATTTTGGTAACCATTTAGTCCATCTATTTTTCAGAATTTAAAATTCATATGCTTTTTTTAACACAATTAAATTTTTTTGTTAAAATAGTTAGTGTGACATTTTGAAATAAAAATAAATATTCACTTGATAAGCATGTAACTAAAGAACAATGTTGTAATGAACCTAAATTTAATAAAATAATTTTAATAGCCATGTTTGTATTTTGTCCTCGACATATACGAAGAGTTGTGTACGATTCATGGAGGAGGACACCTCAGTCAATGGAGATAAGTACCTACAAGATTCAAGTTAGGTATTAGTATTAAAAGTGTGAATAATAATGGAGGTACCTGGTCGCGATATAGCTTGAATCATCAACCAAGGCCTTATAAGACCTGTTATACAATTTTTCTATTTAAAGTGGCTGCTAGAAAAAAAAAAAAAAGGGAAAGGGTGTCCAGCGACACCAAACTTTAAATATGATTAATTGCCTTATAAGCCCTCATTATTTATTATTTTCTTTTTATTCTCTTTTAACTCACTATATTGTTTTTAAACAAGCTCTTAACCTATTTTTGTAATTAAATAAGCCTTTAACTTATAGTTTTTACTCATAAAAGCGCTTTATATTAATATTAAAATAAATATATTTTACCCAAAGTAAAGCTATTTAAAAAATATAAACTAATTCACATTTTATATTGATGTGAATAGTTTATTAAATAAAAAATTAAAATTTCTTGAGAGTGCTTATATACATGATATTCTTAACTACTCTTTTGAAAATTTTGATTACTTTTTAGATTTTATGTTGATGTTAAAGTGTATATAATTTTATTGCATCAACAAAAATTAAGATAAGAGCTTGAAATTCAAAATATATTTACTTTAATATTAAAATAAAGGGCTTTTATGAGTAAAAACTATAAGTTAAGGGCTTATTTAACTACAAAAATAGGTTAAGGGTTTGTTTAAAAATAATATAGTGAGTTGAAGGGGAATAAAAAATGATAATAAATAAAGAGGGCTTAAAAGGTAATTAGCCAGATTTAAAGTTTGGTGCCGCCACACGACACCCTTTTTCTTTTTTCCAACCGTCATTCTAAATAGAAAAATTGCATAACAAGTCCCTAAATACTTGAAATATTATATTCCGGTCCGGTGCTACCAATTTGACAGGTGACACCAATAAAACTATATCATTTTGATAAATAATCTTAGCATACCATTTCAATTATTAATTTTATTTTTTATATTATTTAGATAAAAAAAGCTTCAAGATGCTCTATCTTGATGGAATGGGGAAGGAAATAAAAAGTGTTTGGTATATAGCCTTTTCCCATCTCTCTCTCCTTTCAAAAATTAAAGTCTCATTTCTCCATCTCTCTCCATTGTACACGTCTCTGTCTCTTTCTCTATCACACTTTCCTCCTCATTTCATATCTTTCTCTTTCCACTCTCATCTTAATTACATAAAATCTCCTTCTACTTCAGTCGAGAGAGAAGTAGTAGTAAGCAGAACGAGGTAGAGGCAGGTTTGCCTTTGGCAAAGAAAGTCTGAAAGTTTTACCTTTTATTATTTTGGGTTCAACTATAATGGATTGGGTTTAGAAAATATAAAGGTTTGGGCCTGTTTTAAGTTTTTTGGGCTAGAAAAAGTTTTTTAGCTGTTCATCCAGTTGACAATTCAGTCGCGGTTGATATTTGTTTATTGGGTTAATCGATTTTTCCTTTACTTTGATCTAATCTAATCTGGTTTTAACAACTATGCATGTCACTAAAGTACATAAAATATTTTCTTTACTATTTCAACTAAAGTTTTATTTTAATATTTTTATACATTTCAATATCATTATACAAAATATTTCACCTACATTATTTGTATTTTATATTATTATTAAAGCGTGTGATTGAACCAACTCAATTACTAAAATAACATTACTTATTTTAAATAAATTACATGGATATGAGTAATTTCTTTTTGTTTAGAAAAATAATAAAATTTGCAAATATTGACTTTTGAATCCATACCATTAGCATTTATAGATTTTTTTTTTACCGCTTCAACAAAAAATATTTTGATATTTTATACATTTCAATATTAGATTTCAAAATTGATTCATTTGTTTGTTTAATTACTTTGTTACTGAATAAGTATTTTTTATTTCAAAATGCTACTCTAATAAATTTAACAAAGTTAATTATTGACCTAAAAAGTAGAGGACTAAATCCCTAAAATTAAAAATACATGAAGTAAATACGAAATTTATAAATAGTATTTTAACGTTTAATGGAAAAGGTTTACGTGAGGGTAAAGATTCTATTTTATCTTGTTCTAATTGGGAATAAACAATCCACAGTTTATAAGCCCGCAATTTCAGTTGATTCTATGTGCTGCTTCTTCTTCTTCAACAACTCCAATTTTCCTTTTGAAAAGGAATAATTAATAATACAAAGACAAATCCAATCAATCAGGTAAACATAATCTTCTCGCTCCATCTATTTGATCTCAATTTTACGTTTGAAAAACCTTCTTTCTTTCTTTGCACTTCAAAATCCAATCCACTTTTTCCTTTTTAATTATCGCCTCTCTTATTTTATTAATGAATTACATTCCATTAGTTTTTGAATCGATTTCGTCGATGATACCAAATGCAATTGGCCAAAAACAAGAAACCCATATGGTTGATTTAGCTATTTAAGCCGGCAAACAAGAGATTAGCTGTCACAATCCCCCACCCCCCTTTGTTTTTCTTTTTGGTTTAATATGATTATGGAGTATACCTGTTTGCCTTGTTCATTTTTCCTATGAATTGGTCCTGATAGTTACAACCCATGACAAAAATTTTATGGTTTATTATAGTTTCCATTCAACAATAGGTATAATATCATATCGCTTTTCCTGGGTTTTAAAGAAATAAGATGCTTTTCATAATGGGATTAGAATTCTTAATGTTCATTTATTTTTATTTTTATTTATATGTAATTTATTATCATTTATACATGTAGGACTAATATATTAACAGCGAAAAGTAATTGACAACTTGATATTTTTTTATTTTTTTATTTTATCAGAATGCTAGGTGAGAATGTAGCTGAATAAAAGTCTCAGTTTGACTTGCAATTTATGGTCATTGAAATTGCTTCAGTAATGCGTTTTTGGGAAATTATGACAATTATTGAAAAATATCCTAGCCAACTTGCAGCAGTATTTATATACTACATTTTCATTCGAGTTTTATGGCCTTATCTTCCTAGCTTTTCTTTGGTTTCTTCTGCTTTGCCTTCCTTTTTAAGTTGTAAGTCTTTTAAATCATTTTGTATGCTCTTATCTTTTATCTCTAGAATCTATGTGCCCTGAGATAATTTTGAGAATTGGGTTGGTTTTTATGAATTGAGGTGGTGATCTGCCAAGCTTATTTTTTCTTGTAAATTGCCACTTGAAGCTGATTGGGTTTGAATTGGGAAGGTTATTTTGTTCTCATGACTTTGTTGGATGTATTTTCTGTTTTTAGGTTACCCTTTTTTTATGATCTTAATATTCATGTTATGAAGTTTATATTTATGCCCTACAAATGCAGAAAACCATTGATTGTCGCTTATGTTGCATGCTGAAATATGCTAGTTCATAGATAGTACTGGTATTTGTTTTGAGTTCTTTTAGACTGATATATAAACTGTTCGACTCTCAGCTCAAAATCCAAATGGGTAATCTTTTCTGTTGTGTACAAGTTGACCAGTCTACAGTAGCCATTAAGGAGAAATTTGGCAGGTTTGAGGATGTTCTTGAACCTGGATGCCATTGCCTACCTTGGTTTCTTGGAAGTCAACTTGCTGGCCACCTGTCGCTAAGATTGCAGCAGTTGGATGTTCGTTGTGAAACCAAGACTAAGGTCTGTATATGTTGTAATTTTTCAGTTATTGACTTATTTGCTTTATAACTTTAGACTTTTTAGGATGATGAATATAAATGGCCTTTCAGTTTTTGTGTACTTCTATTTGTTTCTCCAACTTTAGCATAAATAGTCATGCTTTTGTCAGTTACTCTGTTTTTGGTCGAATTTAAGTGGAGGAGGATGTGTTGTTTGGGGTGAAGGGAAAATTCGTGATTATGAAGAAATAAAATGGTCGAATACTTCCATAAATATTCTTGTTATCTAACTTTCAAATGCCTTAAATTTGTCAAATAATGTTTTCCCTACAGTAATATGCCTCTGTTGTACAGTGTGAAACTGATTGTTATGGACATCTTATCAGGACAATGTATTTGTTAATGTTGTTGCATCTATTCAATACCGGGCACTGGCAGACAAGGCAGGTGATGCCTTTTACAAGTTGACAAACACAAGGACACAAATTCAAGCTTATGTGTTTGATGGTAAGAACAATACTTTGTTGAGTAGGTATTGACATTGCAGTGCACTCATAAGTTTATATACTTGTGAATGAACTCATTCAGCACTTTTTTCTTCAAATTTACACAGAAAATGTTATAACGTTTCCCTTCTTCTGATCTTCAATACATTTAGTTATTAGAGCAAGTGTTCCAAAGCTAAATCTGGATGATGTTTTTGAACAAAAGACTGAAATTGCTAAAGCTGTTGAAGAAGAACTTGAGAAGGTAATCAATTTGATTAAGTACATCACATTCTGTGAAAGCCAACCCCACATGTTGGTCTAAGGCCTCGTTGTGTTAAATTGTTGCGATTTTGAAGCTGACATTTAAATATGTTTCGAATTCTGTTACCTCTTCTTCTTCTTCCAGGCTATGTCTGCCTATGGGTATGAGATTGTTCAAACACTTATTGTGGACATAGAACCTGACGAGCATGTGAAGCGTGCGATGAATGAAATTAATGCCGGTAAAATACTTGTTGCCTCTTAATTGGTTCTTGCTCTTTCGAACTTGCTGTTCTTTAGGTTAGGCTAAATGTGCATTGGATTCATAGCTGTATTCTTTCTGATGTACGCAGCAAATAAGATCATGCTAGTACAGAAATATTAAAGCAACACTTGGCCTAATGCATTTTTCAGCCAAAAAATATAAACTGGTTCCTGGGAATTAACCTTTTGACATTGATCCTTCAAATTTCTTGTCATCTGTTATTGCTTGAATCATTTTAGCTTTAGAGTGCATACCCTGAGATGTCTGTCAATTGGGTGTTCCAATAATGCCTCCCCATCATCATATCACGCATTTCTTTTCCCCCATTGGTAAATAAAAAAGTTTTGTACCAAAATAACCCAATGGGTCTTCACCCACGGGTGAAGCTTTTCATGACTCCAGAAGCAGATAATTTTGTTTTCATTACAAATTTACAGTGCTGTCTGTGCTGATATCAACAAAATACCACTATATTTTGTAGTAAATTATTACCTAGAATTTAGTGTTCTGATGTGATTTTAATGTGAATATGGCGTTTTTCTTCCATTCTGTTATTTTTCTCGATAAGCAGTGATTTTTCTTATCGTATTGTAATTGAAGCTGCAAGGCTGAGAGTGGCAGCTAATGAGAAGGCAGAGGCTGAGAAAATTTTGCAAATCAAACGAGCTGAAGGTGAGGCTGAGTCCAAATATTTGTCGGGGCTGGGTATCGCTCGCCAACGACAAGCAATTGTTGATGGTTTGCGAGATAGCGTGCTTGGATTCTCCGTTAATGTCCCGGGGACTACTGCAAAGGATGTTATGGATATGGTCCTGGTTACCCAGTACTTTGACACCATGAAAGAAATTGGTGCTGCTTCTAAGTCCTCAGCTGTGTTTATCCCTCATGGTCCTGGAGCTGTTCGTGATGTCGCTACTCAGATTCGTGATGGACTCCTCCAGGCCACACACCAGTAACTATATGATTTTTTCTTAAGACAAGACAAGACAAGCATTAGTAGTTTTTTAAGGATGATACCTGGTTTTAACGTTTACCTGTTTAGTTCTTGATGTCCTTTTTACATTATGAGCACTGGATGTACATATGGTATGGGCATATACGTTTTGTGAAATGCGTAAGATATTTTATACTTTTCTTGGTTTTATTGTCGCCATGGATGAAGGTTGAACAATTCTTTTATCAAAAATTGGTCAGAGATGAGTTCATTTCAAGAGGGAATTGATGTCCAAGCAAATGGGTTTTATCAGCCAGCTTTAGTCATTTAGAATGGCAGATGTTCATTAGTTTGTGTTCTGCAACACTTCTTTTCTATGATGCTTGGATTAGAGTTCAAATTCAAGAATAATATGCAATCGATTCCAATTATTCTGCAGCTGCAATTTTTTAAATTTCTGAGTTAGTATCATATTACCGACAATTTAGCATTTAATCAACTCAGTTTGACATTTCGGGAATCATTCAATTCTCGGATCAAAGAGTAGACAAAAGTACTAGCATTTTTTGTTTCTCTTTCGAAAACACCGCTGCCTTTCTTACTATGAAAACAAACTTTCTTTTAAGTGGTAATTTTAGAAAGGCATACTTGTGAAATTCACCTATGATGCTTTGTGGGTTTTTCACTTTGGTCCTTAAACCTCTTTTTTTTTTTCCTCATTCTCACCTACAACGTTACAAAAAATTTCAAATACATCCCAAAATCAACTTTTTTTGTCCGATGTAGCATGATACATTTACTAATGACTTTGCTGACATGACATGACACATCATCACTAACGTGACATTTGAATTTAATTCATAACACAATAAATATTTAAAAAAATATTAAATCTAAAATATTTAAAAAATAAAAATGTGAAAATTATAAAAATATATATAAATTTCTACATCTTCCACATGCATATAATGAACATAAAGATATTGCTATCTCCTATCTCTTTAAAATTTATACAAAAAATAAGCCATGCGACTAACATACTTTACGTATTTTGAGAGTTGACCGCCATACAACTTTTCAATATATAATAGGTCGTAAATATAAATAGAGTTAATATGCAATACCTAGATTCATTTAGTCACATTTCAATTATTAATGATAAAATGAATGCAGAATTAGATAATTAATTAGTGAATACAAGTAAATGGGACACTATAATAATATTTCTTTTTCATATATATCTATTTCTATTCAACTACTCTCTAAACATATCTTGTTAAATCGAATTATGCACCACCATTGATAAGGTATTAAAATAGCTAACATTCAACTGAAACTTCAACAATTATATGTAGTATCCAGATCCATTTAGTCACATTTCAATTATCAATGATAAAATAAACCTTTTTATTCACAATAAAAAGGCATAATTGGACCATTGGTAAATACAAATGAATGAAACACTATAATGATATCTTGCACCACTCTATTTCAATTCTACTACTCTCTAGATGTCTTATTAAATCGAATTATGTGTGACTACTGATAAGGTACCGGAGATAATTAACATTCAACTGAAACTTCAACAAATAATCAACGATTGTAAAGGGTATTTAATAGATATCTTTAGTTTATCCCATGGGTTTTACACAACTTAGAAGCAGAGATCAAATCTTTTGTTACTCATATTTTTAATGTACATGTGGTATGGAATATATGCTAAGGTGATACTTTCCAATTTTTCTTGAAGTGTTTTTCTTTATCAAAATTTCCATATTGTATAGATATAAACAATATATAACTTTTGAGTCTACAACCCTATTTTCTTAACAAATTCATCAACAGGGCATAAACGATAGATAAAAATGAATTTGAAAGAGTCATGGATTCTAAGGTGGAGCACTTTAATGCACATATTGGAGTGTAGGTTGAATATATACCAATATCCGACTATATGGTTCCATACTATGGGCTGCAAGGTGATTAGTTTACTTGCAATGTATTAATTGATTAATGCAGAGTGATATGGTAACAATGGTAAATGAATGATGTTATATACTACTAACAGCATATCTTGATAAATTTAACAAGTTAAATTTGTCAAAGACAAGAATTAAGTAAGGACCTCTAATATCCAATCACTTGTGATGCAAGGTAAGATTATTTAATAAAAACAGATAATGAAAATTATGAGTTTACAATGAATTACTATATAAGAGTAAAACAAAGTAATTGATGCATGTTAGTGTCTAAAGACAAAATTAAGGAACCAAAGAGTCTTAATTGCTAAAATAACCAATCTATGCTTAGCGGTTCTTGGGTGTGTTTAGGTGAAGAATTTGTAAGAAGGGTATTCATTTGTATCAAGATTTTCAAAATTTTAATAAATTTAAATACATTGGAAAATTTAATAATTTATAAATAATTTCAAATTAATTTACCTGGGGCAATTAAGTTCTAGCCATTCTTTAAAATCCAATTAAATTCATATTAATGTTTTAAAATTAATTATTAAAATTATATTTGTTTTATTAATATTTATTAGAATTATTTAATATTAAATTATAATTAAAATAATACTTATATAAGATATAATATAATAAAAATAACTGGATGGGGGTAAATTGAAGATTATCCCGTCCAATGAGACCTAGTGAAATAGTCTAGTGTACTCACTTGATCTCTTGAGCCCCCAATTAAAAATTAGGATTTGGTGACACATTTTTGTCAATTTCGCCTTTATTATTCTTTTAAACTAAATTTGGCTCTTAATTTTTTTAAAAAATTAAATTTTTAAAAGGTATTGAATTGATTTTTAAAAGAAAATATCAACGAAAATGTTAAAATTTTTAACATTGGCAATTCACATGTTCTTCATTATTTTTCTTTATTAAGATTTTATGAAATTTTTTATAATTTTTTGAATTTTGAATTTTTATTTTGAATATTTTTATAATTTTTAAATTATTTTTTGACATGATATTTAAGACAAATATATTATGTCAACATAAACTACACGTAGACTATCATGTGGATAGTTACGGCAACATCATTAAAAGAGTTAGTGTTTTAGTCTAACATTTCTATTAAAGAAAAAGATTTAATTTTTTTAAAAAATTAACACTAAATTTTAACTAAAAAAAATCAAACGGACAAAAAAGTAGAGCGGTTTGATTTAAAAAAAAAATTAATAATCAAATTTAATTAAATAATAATAATTCACAAAAAAAAAAGTAAAATAAAAGTTGGGAAGATAGTGAAAGATAATACATTTGGGACTACTCAAAAGTCGAGAGTGAAATTAGCATTACATAGAATTGTGGCATAGCCCCATTTGTAGGCGTTGAATCATCTCCTTCAAAGGAGACAATTAGCAGATAAATTCGTATATGCAAACATGTATTTACTTATTTTCTCCTTTTGACTAAATTTGATTTACTTGTAAATTATCATACTACACAATATAGTACAATGGGTTGATCTCTTTTATTTACACCCATCTCCATATTCATCTATATATAAATTCTTCTTCTTATCTTGGAACTTCTTCTTCTCCTCCTCCTCCTTTCCACCACCTTCTTTATCCTCCTTATCTTCACATTCCTCGTCTTTCTTCTTCTTCTCCTCCTCCTCCTTATCTCCTTTCTCCTCCTTACGATATTCTTGTCCCTCCAACTTCTCTTCTTTCTCGTCTTCTTATTCTTTTTTTTTACGATCGTCATGCTTTTTCAGAATTCGCTGTCTCTCTCTCCCATACTTTCCAACTCTATAAATATTAGAATTTGTGGTGACCAGCACCTAATCTGTATGACTTTGGATTGAAACTGTCAATCTAATTGTTTACAAATGTATTATAGGTTTATGGAACATAAAAGGATTGACAAACCTTGAAATCTCAATATATATATGATAGTTGCATGGGGGTTTCATAATTTCCACCCTTGCAGCCTTCCTATACAGTTTCAAGGCAGGTTTATAAGTTTTAATACAATGATGCAATGTTGCAAACCTTTTATAATCTACCTTTATCCCCTATTTTAGGGGTTTTTTTTTTTCATTGTTAATCTGTCTGATTAATGGCTCGACTGCATTTTGTCTCGGCGAGAATTATGAATATCCACATATCAATGCACCTAGTCCTTGTACGGTAAACATTTTTTGCCTTATTTCTTTACTATTTTTAGTTTCGAGGTCTTGGTCCACATTTGAGTACATCGGTTCTTGTAATTTATTTCAGTCCATTAAGATTAGTGTAGGGTTGTCGAGACCATAAAAAATAATCATGCTAATGACTAGGGTGAAATCCATAGACATCGATCATAATTCTTATTAAATTTAAAATTTAGCAAGAATAAAAAATAATTAAAAATTGAGGAATATTTAATAAGATGAAACTCTAGCCAAATGTAAAATTTCCGTTTGATTCATGAGTTTGACCATAAATGTAAAAATAGTTTTCAGTGTTTCGTCACATCTAGCAATCAATCTCTCCTTACCATTTCTTACTCATTATTTCGTCTATGTACATGCCATTTACTTAGATCAAAATGGTGGAGGTTTCATACACTTCTCCAAGTCTTTGAGATATGAAGAGATTGATCCTCGACAAATCCTCACTTCACATCTTTACCCACACATTAAAAATAATGCGGTAAGCTTGTGAAAGCTTAGTAAATACAATGAGAATTAAACTTACCTTTTCATTAATTAAATGTAAACAAAATACAAAAAATGTTATAATAAATAAGTTTAGAGCTTAATAGCAATAGAATTTCTATATACATTTATTATGCTTGAATTCATTATCATTCCAGTTACTTACGTTTAATCCTAACATTATTTTATCTTTTAGAGTTTATCGGATGCCCAATGTATATTTAATAGAACATGTAGGATATGCAAAAGTAATACAAAGATGCATTGAAGTGCAATAATAGAACATAGTAGCATTAGAGTGCTATGTCAAAACATAATAGAACTGAAGTGCTTAATCAAAACAAAGTGGCATCAGAGTGCATTAACTAAACAAAGAGCGCACTAAATGCTTTCTAATGGCATGTCATTTATACTTTACTAGTTCATATCTTGTCTATATGGACAAATATAATAGAGTCAATTTCTCATTTACATTTCAGAATAAAATTTATATACTTTTGAATTATTTTCAATTTAATCTCCATTAGTTCAAAACTCCACAATCATTCTCATAATAGTTCAAAATCATGACATAATCATTCAATAGCATATATTACTTCATATATATATATATATATATATATATATATATATATATATTTTTCATAATTTTTACCTTTCATATCAACTTTTCCCATTTTACAAATTAGTCCCTTTTCTCACGCTTTCAATACAAAACATAATATTATTACCTTGTAATTGATATCCAATAAATTTCAACACATTCACTAATTAATATCAATTAAGTATTAACATATTCATGTACAATATTAATCACATAAATATTAATATAATTGATCTAACAAAGTTCTATACTTAAATATTTATTAAGTAAAAATTATTGTTGTACTTACTACCCAAGGCTTGGAATCAAGCTTTCTTTGTCTTATTGTATTATTTGGTTATCTCTTTGTTTTTGTCACCAACTTGTTGCTTGCTTTTCCTCATTTTCTTCATTTTCACATAAAAACATACAAAATTTACTTATTAAAATTATAATCAAATAACATATCTATGTTCTTTGAACAAAACTAACATGAAATTCATGAAAAACTGATCATACTTACCTTAATCTCTTATGATCAAACCTTAATTCTTATTTTCTCTCTCCTCCAAGACAACTATGGTTTCACTTCTCGTGAAACTAAGATAGCTACTAAGCTTTTCTATTGATTTCACTAAATATTCATAATGAAAATTGGAGGAGTTAAGCTTGGAAGACTTGGAAATGGTGGAAAAAGGACTAAAATGAATAAAAACTAAAACTTAATTGTGTTCATGAAGGAAGTAACGTGTGGGAGAGAAAAGATGAATAAATGTCATCATCCTTTCTTCATGTTTCTAAAATAATATCTATTTATTTAATAATTTTAAAAAATAAACATTAAAATATTTCCACCAATTATCATTCTAGATCAATTTAGTCCTTAATCATTAACATGTTATAATTATCTAAATTATAGGTTGACCATTTAGTCCATCAACTTTCTCTACAATACCATTCATAGTCATACTCTCTTTTGATAAAATTTCACCTCTAATCCCTCCTCTTTTTTCCTTCAATTCAATCTAATCACTCCAACTCTTAATTCTCTCACTTTTGCCCCAATACTTTTCACTCTCTTACAATTTAGTTAATACCCCAAATTTATTTCTCGCAATATACGAGCCTTTTCAACTACCTTCAGTATCTACCTTCACCCTCTACTAACTTTGATAATTTCTATTTGATAACCTTCTCATATTCTAATATATTTACTCACGATTTAACATTATTTCCGACTCGCTGAGTTTGAGGATGTTACAATATTATTTCAATAAAATGTTTAAATTTTATATAAAAACAATATTTAATAAATAGAATTACATTTATAAATTTTATTAAAGATAAGATCTAAATTTTACTAATTGATAACATTATTAATATATTATAGGATTTTAATTTGAAATTTTAAAATTCAAATATAATATAAATCTCAAATGTTGTTGTTGGGTATGACTGTCATCTCTATGACATCTAAATTTTGAAAAACAAATGAGACCGGTATAATGGTGTCAGTATTATGTCAAAATATTGAAGTAAAAATACTATGCTCATTTAAAATATGGATCAAATTTATATTTGAACATTCAAGGCTTGAACTCAATCCATTTTTAAGTTTGTAATATATTATACTATGTTACTTTTATTACATAAAAATTAAATAAAGTTAAGATGTCTATATATAAAATTTTAATAAATGAAAAATATTTAAAATTATTAAATATTAAATTAAAATAATATAAATAATTTTCAAAAATAAAAATAATTTGAACCATTCTAAAATGAAATTGAATTAGTCATTTACAATTATGAATAAGTTTAAGTAAAATTCTATATTTATATTTTAGGTCCTGGGTCAATTTAAATAAAAATAAATTTATTAATATTATGCTTAAACCGAGACTCGGACCATAACACATTTACGTTTACTACATAATTCTGCAGTAAAGGAAAGAAAAGAAAAGTATTCAATCAAAATGCATTGACAAAAGGTGAATTGTTTCTTCATATTCCCAATTTTTCTTTCTTATATCTAGATTTGGTCCTAGTAGTTGAGTGCAATTAGACTCTATAAACAGAACTAAAACCAACGAAACATAACCCCAAAATGAGGTATTAAATTGAGCAATTCTCTGAGATACAATCCAATGAGGAACAAGTTTATCTCAACACTGACGGAGCTGTTTATCTGGACTCTGGACTTGCTGCAGTTGGGGGCGTTTTGTAGGATAAAGCAGGAAACTGGTGTTAGATTTGTAAAATAAATCTGAAATAAACTTAATAAATCAGGATCTATCATGTCAAATCATCAAGAATAAAACTAAACACAGAAGCGTACCTGGATCCATGAATTCTTTAAAATTTTACGGATTTTGGGCATTTGGTCTTCCAAATTAGCACACAAGAAATTCATATAATATTTGCTCTCTCTTTCCTAATGATGGGATATTAGAAAAGATATCTTGTGTATAATTTAGGAACCATAACCCTAATATTTATAACCTTGGCATATTAGTTCTAATCAAATTCTAATTAGCCCATCATTAATTAGAATTTGATTAGAATTCAATTACTAGAGTATCTACAAATATTTGACGCATACTTTATTTAATAATTAAAGCCTAATAAAATTTTAACCAAATTATGTAACACCTCGAACCTGGCCTAGAAGTTTAGACCGAATTCAGGATGCCACATTGATCACCGAAGTGATCAAGAGAAAACTTTACAAAACAATTTATCTCAGTGGACCAAAAGTATAAGCAAACGTTTAATAACCAGTCAGTAAAACTTACAATAAGAATCAATATAAAATTTGCTTAAAATATACGAATAAGTACATGTAACAAAAATCGTACCACAGCATTATAAAACCTTATAGTTTAAAACTAAGTATAAAAACTAGAAAACACAAACTGGTATCCCAATTTGGTGAAGCTGTCCGAGACCCCCGCGTACTGAATCCAGCATCGAAATTAGAAAAAGTACCTGAAAGGGGAAACAGAAGAGGGGCTGATCTACTCGAGCTCAATGTGAGATCAAAACCAGTAACACTACGGAAACGAAAACAGTACAGGCACAGAAATAGAAAATCCTGGAAGCAGTTCAACACAGAATATTCTTATAGACATATAATAGTTGAGCGGATTCACCCCCAACCAAACATACACCATATGTAACTTTACAGGCATATGGCCTAATTGGACACATTAGCAGTAATTCTCAATAGTTACAACCTAGGCCGAAGCCTTTTCGAGAATCAAAATCAATTTGGGCCATAGCCCATCACACATGGTTCTCTTAGGCACGAGTGCCCTTCAGTCGAACAATACAATCAGACATTTCAATCAATCAGACATTCAAATATTTCAGTCAAATATTCAATCAAAGTATCACATTTAGTCATAGTGTCAATCAGATGCATATGAGTGCACATGCGTTACAAAATAACCCACCCGTCTAGCCAACACACCATCTCCGTCTAACCCTACACTTACTGTGGGGATTTAATCAACCCACCCATCCCTACACTCCGAGTAGGACCTCGAAAAGCCCATCCAACCTTATACTCCATATGATGTCATCCCGGGCTGCCCGGCAACGATGATTATCAGCATTGTCCTCGACCTTCAGGGAATTGGGACCGCTCTCGACCCTCTTGGAATTGGGCTATCAGAATGTAGATAAATTGCCAAATCGTAAATTACGCAGCAAAGCTAGCGTATAAGCTGTACTGTGCAATAAGGTAAACCATGGTATAGACATGTAGTATGAACTACTAGATTAGATAGTGGTACGCATTGTAGCTAACGTACATGCGGTACAGTGCAATGTAGTAATCTTGCTATACCGATGGGTTGCAGTAAAACTACCAGATCAGATCATAAATCTCCCTTCCCTTCAAAATCCCAACCCAAAATATTTTATATGCAGATGTATGTATACAAATGTATGTATGCAAATGTATAAATGCAGTTACACCAAATCAGAATCCAAATTAGGAGTGTGTACACTCGTACACTCAAATTCAGCATCAAGCTTGTCACACAACTAATCACACATCACTCACATATCAACTCAGATCAGAGTCAAAGTTACCTTCAGTAAAGCTTAGTCAAGGTTTAGAACGCATTGATTTGAGATTACAATGAAATAGTCTTAAATTCAGAATCTGGCGAGTTAAGGCCACACACCCGTGTGCTCTGACCGTGTGGAGCAGTCCAGGTCGTGTAGGGATCCAAACGCTTCTGCGAGGGGTGGTATACGGCAGTGTGACAGAGGCACACGCCCGTGTGGTGCAGGGACATGGCCGTGTGAACAGGCCATGTAACTCACTGTCCAATTTCGATAAAATCAAGTGCAGAGCAGACACGACCGTGTGAAGGTGTCACACGCCCGTGTGGCTATCAAAAAGGGCCATGTGTCTCATCACACACGCCTGTAGAATTCCTAAACCTTAAATCAGTCACACGACCATGTGTCCTAAAACACACACCCGTGTAGAAGCCCTAATTTCTCAAAATCAGTCATACGGTCGTGTGACCCCAAAACTCAGAATCCCTAATTCCCAAATCCACACACCAGTGTTCCCAAAAGACACGATCGTGTAAAAATCACAAAAATCGCCAAAATCAGCCAACGACCGTGTGGCACCCAAAATTGGTCGGAAACCTTAGTTCCTAAATCCACACGGGCGTGTGAATGCAGCTACACCAAATTAGAATACAATTTCAGGAGTGTGTACACTCGTACACTAAAATTCAGCATCAAGCTTGTCATACAACTAATCACACATCACTCACATATCAACTCAAATAAGAGTCAAAGTTACCTTCAGTAAAGCTTAGTCAAGGTTTAGAATGCATTGATTTAAGATTACAATCAAATTGACTTAAATTCAGAATTTGGCGAGTTAGGGCCACACACCCGTGTACTCCCGCCGTGTGGAGCAGTCCAGGCCATGTGGGGATCCAAACGCCTATGCGAGGGGTGGCATGTGACCATGTGACAGAGGCACACGCCCGTGTGGATCAGGGACACGGCCGTGTGAACAGGCCATGTAACTCACTGTCTAATTTCGATAAAATCAAGTGCAGGACAGACACGGCCGTGTGAAGGTGTCACACGCCCATGCGGCTATCAGACACGGACATGTGTTCCATCACACACGCCCGTGTAGAATCCCTAAACCTTAAATTAATCACACGGCCATGTATCCTGAAACACACGCCCGTGTAGAAGCCCTAATTTCTCCAAATTAGTCACACGGTCGTGTGACCCCAAAACTCAGAATCCCTAATTCTCAAATCCACACGCCCGTGTGCCCAAAAGACACGGTCGTGTAAAAATCGATAAAATTCCCAAAATCGGCCACACGGCCGTGTGGCACCCAAAACTGGTCAAAAACCCTAGTTCTCAAATCCACACGGGCGTTTACGAAACCTCTCAAAAATAACCCCAAAAACCCCATTTATGCCACAGTAACAGTCCCTATCAACATATACCAAAAATCAACATTTTTCCTTCACTTTTAACATCTATAAACTCTAAAAAAATGACAAAGTTATTGCATAATGATCGTGATCGTGATAAGTCTTAATATTTATATATGAATGATCACGCCTAGAAACTAACTATCACCACGATTGAGGCAAGCGCACCTATCGAACAGTAGTATAACTTAGTCGCAAGACCGAAATGTCGAACCCAAAGGAACCAAAAGTACTAGAACTAGCTCTCTTTTTATTATCTAGCCTAAAATAAAAGAGGATAAATGTTTATTTAACTAATTACTAAGCTAAGGATGCCAATACACAGAGAATGAATAAAGAAAATACTTTTGGGAAAAAATCAATTGATCAAAACAATTCCCAAGGAAGAATCCACCTAGACTTCACTTGTTATTTAACTCTGAACCAGACGATTTATTCACTTCACTTGATCCGTAGGATTCCCTAATTTATATTAATACCTCTTTCGAGGCTACTAACGTCTAATCCTAGGTTGATTAATTGAAATCTCTTTCTAATTAAAACCCCTAAAGTTTCATTAACTCGATCTATGGATTCCCATATTATGTTTGACCCTAATCTGGCAGATTTTCGTCGTCCTATTTCTAGGAGTGCGATCAACTCCACTTAACTATACAAGATCTACTCTTAAACATGGACTTTTGCTCCACTGCCTAAGCACATCAGTACTTGAATCAATATCCTGAAATATTAAAGCAAGAATTAAGCACACATAATTAAAAATAAATCAAGTATTTATCATATAGTTCAGAAAACAATAACAAGATCCGTTTTAGGTTTCATCCCCCTCAGGTATTTGAGGGGTTTAGTTCATAATCATAAAAGAATACATCTCAGAAGAAAATATAAAACAAAATATAAGAAAAACCCTAAAACCCCCTGAAGGAAATTGAAGGGATGATCTTCCGTCTTGAGTATGACTCCGGCTTCTTGAGATGAATCAACGGCTTTCTTGAGTAAATCCCACAATTCGGCCTCTCCGCTTGGCTCTCTACCACCCGAACCGCCCTTTGAAGGTTGGCCTCTAGGGTGTTTATATAGGCTTTTGAAATGTCTTTCTTTGCCTCTAAGTACCTTACTTCCAATAGAACTAAAATTGGTCACGTCAGGGACACGCCCGTATGACATGGCCGTGTGAATCGAGACCAGGCCGTGTCTGAGTTTGCTTAAGAGGCACGGTCGTGTGTCTCGGGCCTAGGCCGTGTGAGTTTGGTACTTTGGCCCATTTTCTCTATTTTTGGCCCGTTTCTCGTTCTTTTCATCCTCCAGTGCTCTCCTAAGTATAAAACATGAAATTAAAGGATTAGGAGCACCAAATTTGACAATTCAGGGAATAAATCATCCAAAAGTATGCTAAATATGGGATTAAAATATGTATATATTACGGTTTATCAAATACCCCCACACTTAAGCATTTGCTTGTCCTCAAGCAAAATCTCAACTCACAATTAGAATTAACTTCCCTCGATTCATAATTCTTATCAATAATGCTTCATCATAATTCATAGGTAATTTATACATGGATAATTTAACTCAAAAAGTCCTAAGGATTCAAACAATCTAAGTCATAAATTTTTGTAGCATGAAAAAAATATAAGTGTTTCCCCTTATCCGGATAATTACCTTTGATTTAAAACTGACATGGATTGACATCCTCACTAAAGATTCACTCAAATCACTCAAGGTGTTTAAGATTCAAAATAAAGCACTCATCAGTCAAACATGAAAAGTTATTACCATAGGCTTGCTTGAAAATCAAATCTCTACCACTATAAAATGAGATGATACACAAATCAAAAGGTCTTTAAAGGGTTGTAATGGGGCTTGGGCTAAAGGTGTGGATATAGGCTGAATTAGAGGGTTAGAATCGAGATTGAATTGACAAATTACCTAATTAGAAACAATGAATTGATTAATGAATAATTACATCAAATAACACGAGCTTCTTCTAAAGATGTGAATAACTGTTTAAGCTCATAGAACATAAAACTAATGATGAATAGATTTTCTAACATTTTTTTTAAAGAACAAATCAAATAAATAGAATTTAACAATTGAAATAAAGAATCTAGTTAGACAACTGATCAAATCAACTCTTGATATAAGGGTAGTAAAAAGAAATGGTGATAACAAATATAAGATGGGTTTTAGGTTTATATTAATGGTTGAGTCAAGAAAAAGTTTGTTAATATCAAAAGGGTTTACTAGGGGTTAATTATGAAAGTAGGCTTTTAGTGGAGTTAGTGGGTTAAATCCTAAGTGCCTTTATCATCTCTGTATATCAAATCAAAGATGTGGTCTCAACATGTATAATCGAAGCAAGTTCTAGAATAAAAAATCAATATTGACACACTCATAATCAATAAAGTTGAGCATGAAAAATGTATGCTTTAAAGGGTCAAAATCTTACAAAAATTATGGTTTTTGATGACAACCTTACAGATTTCAAACTTCAAGGTAATATTCAAATTTAGGTCAACAACTAGCAAATTTTTAATTCTGAAAATAGACTTATTATGCTTAATTCTCTAATATCTTAAAGTTTAAATCATCAATGCACAATTAACTATGACTTAATCCAAAACATATCAATGAAAATCATAAATCAATAGAAGTTTCATTCTAATTAGTGATATGAGAGAATTACTTAAGAACAAGGACATCATTCAGGGAGAGTATTGTTAACACCTGTCCACACTTAAAAACAAGAACTAATTCAGGAATTTGAGAATAATGTAAAAAGTTAGGAACTTTTCTAAATAAACTTCACCCCCCACACTTAAGATGTACATTGCCCTTAGTGTACAAAGGTAGATAATAATCATATAGTAAGAAAATCAAAAAAGAGGGAGAGAAGTGAAACTTCCTAAATTTTGGATGGAATCCTTGAGTTGGGAGTGTAAAACTTGATTCAGAGGTAAAAGATGTTGGAGAAGGAGTCTCTAGCGGTAGTATGGTGACTGCTAACAGTCACTGTGCCAGATGAACAAATTGGGTACCTCTTGAAGAAATAGCCAGGAAAAAATAAGAATAATTCAAAATATACTAAATATGTATTTAATGAAAAGAGATATAAAGATGAGGAAAATAAAGGAGAAGAGAAAAGAAAAAAAAAGTAAATGGACTCAAAGGTCCTTTTCTTGTCGAGTTAATGAAGCGGCCAGCATGAACTTATGTAGATCGATTTCATACAGGGATCCGTTTCTTCGACATGGCGGTGATGGTAAAGATGGAAAAAGGAGGAAAATGAAAAGGAGGAAAGCTTAAAGGATATGGAAGAAGAGGAGATTGGGGAGTAGCTAAGGAGAAGGGGGTTTTAAATAGAAATCTGATATCTGGTACTTCCCCACGCCCGTGTGCCATGGGCGTGTTAGGACACACGACCGTATCGCACGGTCGTGTTGTGCTTCATTGGCTTCTCCCACCCCTGTGTTGAGATTTTTGTTCCCGTATGGCTTTCTCAGTGTCAGCCACGACCGCGGCTATTTATTGCAGCCCGTGTGTTGAAAAAATTTTGTCCTGTTACTACACGTCTATGGCCACGGCCACGACCGTGTGTAAGACTGTGTGGGTATGGAAACCTACGCTTCATTAACTTGGTTTGTTTGTAGTTAGGTGTTAAAAGAAAGAAAATAAAAATATAAATATGAAAATTAATGGGGCTAGTGTTCGGGTTGCCTCCCGAGAACCGCTCGTTTAAAGTTTTGATCTAGACTTACCTCTCATTTGCATGATCATGGTGGTTTGAGGAGTTGAAAATCCTTTCTCATGCTATCATTATATAGTTCGAGTTGAGTAGAGTTTACCTTAAAAGTGCCGAATATGGGATTACTCACCTCGACTGTTCCGTATGAGAAGATATTCAGTACAGTAAAAGTGATTTCTTCGTTCGTTTTAAGGTCTGAATTGGCTATTCGAGGGTCTTTCTTATTCAACAATACCTGATATCCTATTTTGAAGTGATTTTTGTTCCTATAAGCTTGTCCAGAGATTCCCTCGGCTTTGCTTCGTGTGGCTTTGATTCCTCCTTAAAATGTGCCTTCCATTCGTCTTGTTCATCAATCTGAAGCCTTCGTTCTTCATAAATTTCTTCTTTATTGGCACGTGGTCTATAATCTAGCTCAGTTGTGTAATTTCGTGGTGTTTCCTGTAAGGAAGGTTGAACCATTTGGTTATCAATAGAATTTACGTTTTCACCTTTCTCGCTCGATGTCCTAGCCGAGTCAAGAGCTTGAAGATTGATCGTTTCGTCACCTACACGAAGTGTGAGTTCACCTTTACCAACATCAATTTTAGATCTGGCAGTTGCTAAAAAGGGCCTTCCTAAAATTAAAGGAACAGTATTGTCATCATCTATATTTAAAACAACAAAGTCTACTGGGAATATGAATTTGTCAATTTTTACTGGCACATCTTCGATTATACCCCTAGAAATTCTAATAGTTTTATCAGCTAATTGAATGCTCATCCTAGTTTGTTTGGGTTTCCCTAGACCTAGCTGTTTAAACATTTTATAAGGCATAACATTTATACTTGCCCCAAAATTAGCTAAAGTGTTATTGACTAATAAACTACCAATTAAACATGGAATTATGAAACTCCCTAGATCTTTTAATTTTCGTGGTAGTTTATTTTGCAAAATTGCTGAGCACACTGCGTTTAACTCCACATGCGATTCCTCGTCTAACTTCCTCTTGTTTGTCAAAAACTTTTTTAAAAATTTTCTTGAATCTGGCATCTGCGAAAGAGCTTCAAGAAATGGTAAGTTAATATGTAATTTCTTCAGAAGTTTAAGAAACTTACCGAATTGTACATCTGTGTTGTCTTTCTTCATCGTATTGGGGTATGGTATTCGAGGCTGGTACTCTTTAATTACCGGTTTTGGTTTTTCTTGGCTTACCTCAACTTTACCTTTACTTACCATAGGTTCTTGCCTTGGCTCAGATTCAAATTCCACTAACCCTTCACTATTTCGAGGGATAACGACATAAAGTTGCTCCTTTGGGTTTGTTTCAGTGTTGCTTAACAAGCTATTTTGTGGTCATTCAGAGATGAGTTTAGCAAATTGTCCCAATTGGTTCTCGATCCCTTGAATTGATGCTTGCTGATTTTTGAGTGTTCTTTCAGTGTTTTGGAAATGTATTTCTGACACCATGATGAATTTTGTCAGCATCTCCTCAAGGTTCAGCTTTTTCTCTTGTGGGTAGGGTTGCTGTTGGAAGCCTGGAGGGGGTTGTTGTCTCTAATTTCCTAAGCCACCTCACGAAAAATTTGGATGGTTCCTCTAACCTGCATTGTAAGTGTTACTATAAGGGTTATTTTGAGGTCGAGGATTATTACCCATATAATTTATCTGCTCGTTTTCCATGCTATGTTCATAGGGTGGGTACTTAGGATTCGCCACACCTCCTAGGTTTGAATCACAATTCATTACTGGGTATACCTGCGAAGAACCACACAAACCATCAATCTTTTTATTTAACATCTATACCTGATTTGATAGCATGGTGACTGCGTCGAGGTTGAAAACTCAGGCTGCTTTTGTCGGCCTTGTCCTTGCAACTTGCCACTGATAGTTGTTCAGTGACATCTCCTCTATAAACTCATAGGCCACCTCAGGATTTTTGTTATTCAGGGTTCTATCGATGGCTGAATCGATTAATTGCTTAGTCGAGGGGTTCACACCGTTGTAGAAGGTTTGAACCTGAAGCCACAAAGGTAATTTATGGTGAGGACACCTTCTCAGCAAATCCTTGTATCTCTCACATGCATCATATAGTGTTTCAAGATTGATCTGCACAAAAGAAGAGATATCATTTCTCAACTTGGCCATTTTGGCTGGTAGAAAATATTTTAACAAAAAATTTTCGATCATTTGATCCCATGTAGTGATTGATCCACTTGGAAGAGAATTCAACCACTGTTTGGCTTTATTCCTCAAAGAAAAGGGAAACAACAGAAGACGGATGGCATCATCAAAAACGCCATTTATTTTGAAGGTATCACAAAATTCTAGAAAATTTGCTAAATGAGTATTTGGGTCTTCGTCCTACAAACCATCAAATTGAACAAATTGTTGAATCATTTGAATAGTGTTAGGTTTCAGTTCAAAATTATTAGCAGCAACAGCAGACCTAACAATACTCGATTTAGCTCCTGTTAAACTAGGTTTAGCATAATCATACATAGTACGAGGAGCAGGATTTTGATTCACCTGGTTTGCGGCAACTACAGGAGGTAGCGGATTGTTATCAACCATCTCTTCGGTAGTATTGGTTTCGTCTTCTTGCTCTTCTTCTATGTAATTTAAGCTTCGCCTTATTTCTCTACGATTTTTGCGAACAGTACCTTCAATATCACTGTCGTAAATTAAGGGTCCTGTTGGGTTCCTTCTAGTCATAAACTAAAGGTACCTGCCAAGAACAAATAAAAGAAAAATTAGCAAAGTTAAAATAAAAATAAATGTAAATTGCAAAAAAAAAATATTATGGCTAAAGTAATAAAAATTTAGTGTTCCTAATATTTTAGTTCCCCGCTAACGGCGCCAAAAACTTGATCGTGATCGTGATAAGTCTTAATATTTATATATGAATGATCGAGCCTAGAAACTAACTATCACCACGATTGAAGCAAGCGCACCTATCGAACAGTAGTATAACTTAGTCGCAAGACCGGAATGTCGAACCCAAAGGAACCAAAAGTACTAGTACTGACTCTCTTTTTATTATCTAGCCTAAAATAAAAGAGGATAAATGTTTATTTAACTAATTACTAAGCTAAGGATGCCAAGACACAGAGAATGAATAAAGAAAATACTTTTGGGAAAAAAATCAATTGATCAAAGCAATACCCAAGGAAGAATCCACCTAGACTTCACTTGTTATTTAACTCTGAACCAGACGGTTTATTCACTTGACTTGACTCATAGGATTCCCTAATTTATATTAATACCTCTTTCGAGGCTACTAACATCTAAACCTAGGTTGATTAATTGAAAGCTCTTTCTAATTAAAACCCTTAAAGTTGCATTAACCCGATCTATGAATTCCCATATTAGGTTTGACCCTAATCCGACAGATTTTTGTCGTCCTATTTCTAAGAGTGCGATCAACTCCGCTTAACTATGCTAGATCTACTCTTAAACAGGGACTTTTGCTCCACTGCCTAAGCACATCAGTACTTGAATCAATATTCTGAAATATTAAAGCAAGAATTAAGCACACATAATTAAGAACAAATCAAGTATTTATCATATAGTTCAGAAAACAATAATAAGATCCGTCTTAGGTTTCATCCCCCTCAGGTATTTGAGGTTTAGTTCATAATCATAAAAGAATACATCTCAGAAGAAAATATAAAACAAAACATAAGAAAAACCCTAAAACCCCCTGAAGGAAATTGAAGGGAAGATATTCCATCTTGAGTATGACTCCGGCTTCTTGAGATGAATCAACTGGCTTTCTTCGATTAAATTCCACAATTCTGCCTCTCTGGCTTGGCTCCTCGGCCTACCTGAACCGCCCTTTGAAGGTTGGCCTCTAAGGTGTTTATATAGGCTTTTGGAATGTCTTTCTTTGCCTCTAAGTACCCTATTCCGAATAGAACTAAAACAGGTCACGTCAGGGACACGCCCGTGTGGCATGACTGTGTGAATCGAGACCAGGCCGTGTTCGGGTCTGCTTAAGAGGCACAGCCGTGTGTGTCGGGCCCAGGCCGTGTGAGTTTCACACTTTGGCCCATTTTCTTCGTTTTTGGCCCGTTTCTCGTTCTTTTCATCCTCTTATGCTCTTCTAAGTGTAAAACATGAAAACAAAGGATTAAGAGTACCAAATTCCACAATTCAGGGAATAAATCATCCAAAAGTATGCTAACGCGAGTTTAAAATATGTGTAAATTACAGTTTATCACATAATTACGAAAAGTCAAAGGAAAGGGATTCGCAACACAAGTTAACAATCGATTTAAGAGTAGAAGGTAGTAACTAGATTAGAATCCCACACCTACTTCGTGAATGAGAACGTCCCAATACCGATTTGACAACCAGAAAATCAAAATTCTTTGAGCACCACCCCCCACCGTTTTAAAAAGAAAAAAGAAATCTAGAGAAAAAGAAAAAGACAGAATGTGCCAAAAAGAAAAAGAAAATCCTAATCATAAAAATTAAAAATAAATAAATAAATAACTGAATAATTTAATAAAACAAACCCTTAAAATATTTCATCAAAAGTATCCACAAGGACTCGAACCCAGAACCAACTAGTTCCCTAACACTCTCTCAACCACCAGACCAGTAGACCCATTCTAACACTAAATTACAACCTAACTTATGTGCACAACCTCCTCACTGTCTCTACACTCAAAACCCAGAACTTCTAGACCCAAAGTTCAGGGCGTTACAAATTAGATCACTTTTAATTTGGGCTAACCTATCATGATAGTAAATAATAACATGTAATTATCTTTATTATATATGTGATGTCTATATTTTCCAACAATCTCCCACTTGGACCACATATATATACTAAATACTCTATAACTACATGTCATTATATAACCTTATAAGCTCAAAATTTTACTATCATATGCAAAAGATATTCCGAGCAATCTCGTCCATTAATTATATTATCATAGAACCAAGGCGACTTTCGTTACATATATTGTAACTAAATCCATCCATGATCACGTATATTAACACAACCAAATGACATAGATCAAGTATGGATGTGTAGCATGGAAATTACATGCAATATGATCTAAACATGTCTATTTCCAACTGGTCCTCCTTAGTGAGATCAAACCTTACCAAAATCAGAGTATGAATAAACCAAATAAACTTTATTTCTGTAGAAAATAAACTTAATATCTTTAAACTGAAATAACTAAAAATGTGTCTATAACATAAAAGCATTTAAAAGTACAAACTCCCACTAAAACCAAATATCCTTAAATGATATTACACCCATATGAACAATGTGCTCATGAGAAACCTTGGGTGTAGCCCCTTAGTAAGCGGATATGCAATCATGGAGTTTTTCCTAATATGCTTTATAGACACCTAACAACTCTAAACTTTTACTTTAACAACCAGGAATTTAAAGTCTATGTGTTTTGACTTTAATGTGCTCTTGTTGCTATTGGAATAAAAGACTGCAATTTGTTTTCATAATTTGCACCTTAGTGACAAAATCTTGTATCCATATTCCATCAAAATCGGAGTCTGCATACCTGATGATCTCTAACTGATTAGACCTCCGATATGTGAGCATGTAATCTTTTGTTCTCTGAAAATACCTTATAACCCTCTTAGATGCTATCCAATAGTCCAAACTAGGGTTGCTTAAAATATTTGCCTAACATCCCAATAGTGTACATAATATTCCAATGTATACAAACCTGAACATACATTAAACTTTCTACTACTAAAATGTAAAAAATCTAACGCATTTTTTGTAATCTCAAAATCATTCTTAGGGCATTGATTGAGGCTATACTTATTATTGACAAGCAATATGTCATTACCATATAAAACCAAATATAGAACCTTACTCCTACTAAACTTATGGTATATACGATTATCAATAAAATTCATCTTTAAACCGAATGAGATAATCATTTGGTAAAATTTGTAATATTATTGACGAGAAGTTTGCTTAAGCCCATAGATGAAGTTCTTTGCAAATCATTAACTTTGCATCATTAGACACAAAGCTTTCTAATTGCACCATATAAATGTATGATCAATGTTACCATTGAGAAACCATTAACTTAATATTCATCTGATGTAGCTTAATGTCAAAGTATTCCACTAAATCCATTATAACCATTTCTCTAGTGGACCTTTTTAATGACATTCATTCTTGAGATTGTCGAGTTTGTTCTTCTGGAATAATTACCTCATCTTGAATAAGAAGTTATTCAACATTGCATCATTATTGAGGTTCTGGATTCACTTCTTAATCAATGATAGGTATGAGAACCTAAACATCGCCAAAAGTGATAGTAGGAACTGAGTTAGAATTCAATTCCTCCTTAAAAGCAATGTCTCTAACCTTATTTCTCCCTCCAAACTCAACATCCTAAAAGAATGTTGCAATTTCCATCTCAAAAATATTCCTAATTGTGGGATCATAAAACTCATAGCCCTTAGATCGCTCAGTATTTCCTTGACCCTTATACTTTATAGACATTAAAGAAGTTAGAAGTGATGTCGTTTCAACATTATCGTTTTTAACAGAACGTTTCTCAATTTTGTCAAGGAAACTTTGGCCTGAGTAATTTTTTTAGATTCTTTGCCCCTAAAAGCTTCTGAAATGTCGTACTCCATGATCATTAGACTCATGCAATTTGAACGATCCTACCTCTCAAAATCCCTTTTAACATAAGGGGTGTTTTTCGCAGTGAGAGGTGCGGGTTGTTCTTCCCTTAGTGCAAGGTCTATGTCCATACAACCAAGCATTATAAATGTCTTTTCCATTCTTTAAAATTAGTCTCATTAAGCATGGGTATAAAATTTATATTAGTAGATATTGTGGCAGCAAAAGATAAACTAGTTGAATCTAGAACAAAATAGATAAAAACAAGCTCACATCAATATTCATAAGTAAACAATAAATTCAAAATAATGGTTAATCCCATCTCAATGTACCAAACACAACATTAATATCAAGTCTTTGGACAGTAATATTAACAGTAAACGGTACTCTTATTGTAGCAATCAAACATTGACAATAAATTATGTCAAACAATCAATTAATCTTTGAACTAGCTTATTGCTCACATAAAATACATTATAATTGTCACACATTTATCACCACAGATGTCGTTGAAATTCTGCCAAATATTAACTTACCTTTGGGTCAATTAAAAACGCATGAATCACAAAAACATATAATCATCTTGATATTTTAAACAAACTAATCTACACAAAAGAGGTCACTTTGGCGGCATTTTGTTTGAACTAATCTATTTAAAATATTAGACATCCTTAATTAAAACCTAAAGCCAAAATATGAATTTATTTATTTCAAAATATTTCTCTTAATTTCATCTTTCAATCAAATTAAAAGATAATAGTATATATATATATATATATATATGTATATATTTATCCCAAAACAACATACAATGATGTTCACAAATATAATAATAGTTGAATAAATCATAAACCATAAGTCTTCAAATTTAAACCAAAATAATTTGAATAAAGGTAAACATCATCATATCGGACATTCCATTAATATTTCATCTTTAGATAAAATATTAACTTGTAAGTGATATATTGGTGTAATAATCAAACATTGAAAATAAAAACATGTCGAATTATAAATCTTCCATGGGGCCAATTTATTGCTCACATGTAAAACTGAATAATTTTCACATGTTTATTACTATAGTTGCAAATGTAATATTATTAACTTTCATTTGGGTCAATCAATATTAACATAACTTAAGTTACATGCACACAACCTTTTATATTTTAAGACAAAATAATTTATACAAAAAAATACTTTAGTGACTTTTTGCTTCAATTAAGTTTTTAAAATATATATATAAGCATACCAAAGTTTTTAAAATATATATATAAGCATACCAAAATTCAAATTTAAAATTTTTCCAATAGTCAAATGTCAAAACTATTTTTTTTATTGCTTTATAGACTCCGAAATAACCCAAAATAAGGTTGTCTTAATAATGCAATAAAAAATCGAAAACCTTAATTTTTGACTATTTCTTTTTGTGTTCCAAAACTATATATATCAAAACCAAACAAAAATAATGTAGTGGTTTAAAGCCAAATAATTAACAAGCACATGTATTCATAATTTTGGCATGGATAAAAACACCAAAGCAATTCACGCATATACATGTATTCATAATCAAATAGAAAACTTTACCCTGAATTTACCATGTAAATCTAAAGTTGTATTTATGATTAAACAGATATTCACATGAATACTTGAAAATATTTTCAAGCCAATAAATCTCAAAAAATAAAAAACAAAATCATAATAGTTAGCAAACCCACAATTCATACAATAAACCATATTATCATAATTTAACCAAATATTTGGAACCATAAGATGCCAAAGCCTAAGATTATAGAACCAAACTTAAAACCAAAATATTTAAATATGTATATAGTTGACATGAATTTACACCAAAGCACCCATAAAATTGAATATATAACCATAACAAAAAAAATTAACAACTTTAACGATATCCATCAAGACTTAATTTCACCAATAAAACTATAAAAGATATCTTATTGAATAATGGTTATAAACACCTACTCACACAAACTATAATTATGCATTAATCCCCAAAATCATTTATATGCATATAATATATATACACAATTATAATAATATAAGATAATCTTGACTTGCCTTACATATTTCATGTAAACTCAAATTTATATTCATGACTAAAGACATTATCATGAAAATTCATAGCCACCATATTTTTAAAAAATCCCAAATATTTTAATTTTAGTCGGGTTACTTAAGGACTAAAACTTAAATAAAATAATTATAATGAAACTAAAAGTAATCATTCAGATATATGAATTGAATTCAATGGTGAATATAATTCATCATGGATTAAGACAAAAGATGATAATTCCATATATATTCCACCACAAACAAAACATTTAAAACAAATAGTGCGAAAAAGAAAAAACATCTTAACAACATTCATTTATTTGATTATTAAGAGAATTAACTTTCAAACCCAATTATACAACCCAATTGAAATTCTTCAATTGCAAAAAGTTATAAGTCTGTAATTTTAATTTAATAATGACTTTAACCAAAATTTATAAAATAATTGTGTGAAATGAAGAGAAAGAAATCTCAAATAAACCTTAATCTTTCGAATAGCATATGCAAATATTAAACTAGATTATATTTATAAAACCCAAAAATTTATCAAGAATCTCAAATATTCTACTAATATATAATTAAAATATCAAATCCATAAAAATTAAAAAGAAAAACGAATCAATCCAAAAATAATAAAGAATCAATTCATTCTCAATGATTCAACAAGACAAAGCTCGGATGCCACTTGTTAGATTTGTAAAATAAATCTGAAATAAAACTTAATAAACCAGGATCTATCATGTCAAATCATCAAGAATAAAACTAAATACGAAAGCGTACCTGAATCCATGAATTCCTTGAAGTTTTACCGGATTTTGGGGATTTGATCTTTCAAATTAGCATACAAGAAATTCAGAGAATATTTGCTCTCTCTTTCCTAATGATGGGATATTAGAAAAGATATATTGTGTATAATTTGAGGACCATAACTTTAATTTTTATAACATTGGCATATTAGTTCTAATCAAATTTTAATTAGTCCATCATTAATTTGAATTTGATTAGAACTCAATTACTAAAGTATCTACACATATTTGACCCATACTTTATTTAATAATTAAAGCCTAATAAAATTTTAATCAAATTAGATCACTTTTAATTTGGGCTACTCTATCATGATAGTAAATAATAACATGTAATTATCCTTATTATATATGTGATGTCCATATTTTCCAACAACTGGATTGCTGGTTTTCGTAGATTTCTCGATAAATGTTTAGTTTTTAATGTGAAACTTTGAGATATTCTTGATGGTCTCAAACTTGTTCAGCGAAGAGGATATGATCAAGTTCTCATCTTTTCATATTGCTTGGAAGTAGTGAAAAGCCATTATTGGAAGTTCTTCTACAAATTCGAACTCTGCTCTAATTTGGGGCATTCACAATATTTTATCTCAAAAAAATTAATGGTCTTTACGATACATTCCGAAGGAGCATAATTAAGTTGTGAATTATTTAGCTAAATAGGCTTAAATTAAAAAAAACTAACATGCAAGCTTTCGATGTTCCTACAGAGGGGATTCGTTGCCTTATTGATAGAGATAAGCATATAAATGCTACTTTCACTCATTAGTTGTTTTTGTAATTTTTTAAGATTTTTTGAGATTTCAGAAAAAAAAAAAAATAGAGCTTACACCAACAAGTGTGGACCAAGAAAATTTTAAATCTCTTTTGTCTAAATTCATGTGTCATATGATCAAACATAAATAGTAAAGTTAGCTCTCTTTTTTTCTTCTTTAGATCATTTTGTATGATTTAGTATTCTTAAAATTTTAGGAGATTTTAATCCAGTGACTCAAAATAAAATTTTGTAATTTTATCTTTTAATTTTTAGAGTTTTTTATTTTAGCCATCCAAATGTTAAATTTTTAACGGCAATTAATTTGTACACACCACATCATGTTCACACTATTATTGTGGTCACTTAACTTTTAGATTGCTTTTATTTTGGTCACCCAAAAAATATCTTCTTTTTTTTATAAATATTGATTGGGGTAAAAAAATAAAGATTAAAGTGAAAAGCGGTAAAAACTAAAATAATATTTTAAAATTGTCAAAATGTACTTGTTTACCTCCATGTTGAAAGTTCTAATTTTTGTTTCTCAATATTGAAAATTTAAAATTTAAAACATCAAAAATCAATTAAATAAATTATTCAAACTTTTTTATCCCTTAATAGTATCAACTGATTTGTTACTATAATATTAAAATTAAATTTGATTAATTAATTTAGTCTCCTTTTAAATCATATTAAAATCAACTCAAATAAATAATATTTAATAATTGTATATTAAACCCAAATTTCTTTTGATTATATGATTTGAGTCTTTCAATTGTAAATTAATTAATTTTATATTTCATGCCAAACAAAACATAAAATTTTGATTTCTTCTTTACCCAAACCTAAAACAAGCAATTAATTTAATTAATTGCAATGCTTTTCTTTGCTTTTAACTTACTATGGAAAATTCAAGATTATATAATCAAAAGAATTTTAAGTAAACAATTATTAAATGAATTATTAAGTTGATTTCATTAAAAATAATATAGAAATATAAGATAAAAATTTTAAATTTAGGAGATTAATCTAATTAATTTCAATATTATATTAATAAATTTGTTAACGTTATCAATAGGTAATATTTTTAACAATTTATTTATTTGATTTTTATGTTTTGAAATTTAAATTTTCAATATAAAAAAAGAAGAAATTTAGAACTTTTTACAATGTGATAAATAAGTACAATTTGATAATTTTTAACACATTTTTTAATTTCTACCTTTTTTTCTATTTTAATCCTTATTTTTTTTTACTTCAATCAATATTTTTAAAAAAATTAGAGATTAAAATAAAAGCAACCTAAAATTAAATGATAAAAACAAAAATATGAACAATATAATTAATAATTAAACAAATAGAATAAAAACTTCCTAAAATTGAATCAAGAAATTGCCCCTGAAAGAGAGAGATGCAAATAGTGTTTTTGGATAACATGCTAATTAAGACAAATGATATGGAAAAATTAAGCTTGTAAAAGCTGCCAAATGCCAACCAATACGTCTTGACTTTACTACAACAATCTCTGTCTCACACTGACAACATAATTACCCATTATAGCTTTTTATGTTCCAAATGGATTCTGCAATCCCACTTCATTTCAAAATCCATGAAAGAGGAACCGAAAAATATAGACAAGCAATGTGAAGGTTTTATATGTTTTAAAAGAAGAAAAAACAATTTCAATGTAGGCTAGGCTTTACAGTAATAAATCTCTCTCAGCCATTTTCAAATTCCCCTCCCTCCCCCACTTTCTCTTATTCCAAGTTTCCAATAGTCAGTCAATCAATTGCAATACCCCCCAAAAAAAAGAAACAGAAAAGATGTGATGACAATACTTGCCACTTTCTTCCCCTTTTTTCACTCCTTACAATGTTATTTAGGTTTTGAGGGGGACAAGATTTTCAACATAAACAGCTGTTTTATGTTATCAGTTTCCCCCTCTTTTCCCCACCACATCCCCCATAATCAGGTATCTTAAAATCCACTGCTAATTTATTATATCTACTCTTCTTTGGCTCTCTACATTAACCGATCTGATAAACTTGGAAGCCTTCGGAAAAAGTTCAAGCTAGCCGGTGGCATTGGGTCCCTAAACATAGGGTGCCTTAGATAATAAAATCCTAATGCCACTGCCACCATTTTTGGTGGCACCACATAAAGTATAAACGTGATGGCTAAACAGACCCCAATGAACAATTTGGTAGCTCTTGGGTCCCTCCAACTCACTAAAGCTTGAACCCTTTCACCTTGGGTTGCAAAATCTCCCAAAACAGTTTGAACCCTTCCTGCCAATATTCTCAACCTATCATATCTGGCCCTTATTATCTCGGGGGGCTTTGAACTTGGTATTGTATCGAACTCCTCATCTATTTCATCTGGATCCACTGTTTCTGCTTGTGACAGCCTTATATCCATGCCTGCTGGTATCTTGGGTCTAAACCTATAATACCAAACTCCAATCAAAACAACATATAAAGACCCTGTTGGCATTACCAAATCTGGGTACCAAACAAGCACCAAGTATAAAACATGGACCAATACTGTAGTAACCGGGTTTTTCCACCTCCGAATATTATCCAACCATTTGGCTAACCCCACTGCCCATGCTAGAACGGCAACGATCCGAAACCAATTCGCTTTGCTCTTTCTCATGCTCCATGTATGAGAATCCGCATCCAGCATGTACTTCACTATTTCTTGCCCAAGCGGCGGTTCTGACCTCGCTAGCCATTGCGCTACCATCTTTGTCGCAGCTCCGCGTAATGCCTCCTGTTGAGCCACCCCGAGTGGGCGGAGATAATGCATTCTTGGAAGCAATGGTTGACCGTAAGCCGAACATGTGTCCGGTAACAATGACGGACATGCGAACCGAACTGCTAACTCGATTTCACCCATTTTTTTCAACCCCATTCTTGTTAAAATCAACAATGGATACGAATTGGTGTATACTCTGTTGCTCTCCAGCATTGATATACGTATCCGTATTTTACCGATACGGGAATCGGGTTTGTCTTCGGACACATCAGCAAACATACGCCAATTGTCGAAAACCCCGACGGTTAGGACAGTGCAGGGGTCGTAGACTTGCCACGTGTACTGCTCATTCCAACGTGGATCAAAGCTGTCCGTTACGGTTCTGGTACGGACCCACTTTTTCCCGTATTTAGCCACACAGTAAGCATCGGTGGAGCCTTTGCCTCCCCCTTTTGTTTTCATGGGGAGCAAGCCACGAGCACCGAGAATTCCCAGCTCCAAAATTCCAATTGGCGGCTTCCAAAGCTGCTTAGCCGTGGGTCTAAAGTCGCTGCACACGTGCGCCGCTTCGTCTAGCACGTGATAACCACCCTCTAAACATAGTCGCAGGTGAATTCTCCCGCAGTAGGGCCCACCGCCACCACCACCGCCTGCTCCTCCCTCCAATCCAAGCCATTTGGAAGCCACGCGCCGCTCATCTATCCGTTGCTCAATTGAGATCAAGGGGATCATGACGTGGCCGAGGAGACTCACGTCCTTGTTCGTACGATCTTCCACTAACAGAATTAACGAATCTTCGAGAGGCTCGCCGGCGACGAAGATCAAATCCTCGTTCCAGTGCACTGACATACTATGATTGTTCATGTTCCCTCTCCTTGATCGCACAGATTGAAACCCTAGCTGAGCTTTGACTCGAATTTCAGGCACTGTTAAAGGAGGTAGATTGGGCGCAATTTGAAGATCTTGAGCTTCGATAATAGTCAATCTTAAATACCAGAGCTTGGGCGATTGATAGACTTTTGATCGAGTGTGCGCCACGTATGGTGCGTCTGAACTCATCGCTTCAGGAAAAGCGTCGTCGTTTTGAGTGCCGATCCAAACAGCAAGTTGGATATCACCGGAAACATTGCCGGAATTCTGATCGACGGCACCGCTTTCGAGACGGTACCATTGCGGTGCTAACGGACTATCTGGTGACTCTCGTACGGGGACATCAGAAAGATCGAAACAAACGCCGCCGAGAAAATTTTCCGTCGGGGAGTCCCAAACAGAGATTTCAAGCGTTGCATTGGCTGATTCTTGTTTATTGTAACCAAAATAAAACACCTTGCCCCACTCCGGCGAGTCGGTTGGCTCACCTGGACGGTATATCGTCGGTTTCGTTTTGACGTAATCGTTGGACGTACGGATTTTAACATAGGGGGCTTCATTTGGAGCCAGTCTACGCGCCTTAACAATTTTAACAAACAAATAATGCATCGGCTCAACTAGACCGTATGGATGGATCCTCTCGGCACCACCGACGCCGGCAGCGGTGGTGTTGTCAACTTGAGTTTTGTTACACCCAATTTCTCTAGGTGAATAGTCTCCGTTTGGTCTCTTCAAAACCCTAACTCTCTCGCCTCTGCTGCTCTGCATCTTTCTCACTTCCGGCACAGGAAAATGTTCCTCGGGAACCGGAATTCCCGGCGCCATATGTGGTTGCATAGGCATGGCCGTTGGTTCCGCCGGAGGCGGTAGCTCTTCGTGAACATGAACAACGTCCGGTGGAGATTCCTCGACAACCACAACGGGCGGCGAAGGATAACAAGGACCAGCACCATGAGTATAACCATTAACTCCATGAGGATACTCCCTGTGTGCAGGAGGAACCTCAAAAATCCTCCCTTCCTCTACAACAACAAGCCCTGGAGTAGGCTTGATATCCTCCGTTTGCGGTGGCTGTTGCTGCTGTTGTGGCGGTGGGTCTTCTGGTGGAGGCTGATCTTCAACAATCTCATCATAGTAATAAATTCTAAGCCCAATCTCACCTCTAATCCAACTAAACACACTCTTCTTCTCCAAAGGAAAATAAACAAGCCCTTCCTCCCCTCGTTTAGCGAACTGACTCCCATACAACTTAACCCTCCCCAAAAAATGATTCTTACGGCCACTACCATTCCCAAATTTCTTATCATTAAAAACCTCAATCTCTAACTCTTCAACATCCATATTATCTGGGTCAGACACGGTGAACTCCAACGCCTCGTTCCATACAGGGTTAAGGTCCCTGTATTTGGTAGAAGTTCTCTTCTTTTGACCATCGAAATCAGCAATGACATAAGGACTGGAGCTTCCTTGACCATCTTTAGGAAGAAGATCACGAGCGTCGACCACTTCCACGATCACTTTCCGCACCGTGTTGGGCGGTTGCGGTGGAAGTTGCTGAGACGACGTCGTCATGGTCTCATTTTTAACTGTGACAAAGTAAGTATAAAAAGAAACAAAAGAGAAAAAAGGGGGTGAGTGAGTTTCTTCGGGCAAGTAAAGAACAATGAAGAAAGAAGTGGAAAAAATGGGGATTTGGATTTTTAGGGGGTGGCTCAGAGAGAAAAAGAAAGAGAAAGCGTTGATAGCGGAGATTGGTTGGTTTAGGCTGAAGGAGGGAATTGCTTTTGACGTTTGCTTTTCTGAATTTTTTTGTTTTTTTAATATGCGGTGCGGTTGTTTTGGAAGTATAATTTAGATTTGAGAGAGAAAGAATATAGCGACACAGCTATGTATGTTGCTGAGGCAGTGGGGAAAACGAGATTCCATTCTCTTTGGAGAAGCTTCTGGGCTTCGCCTCCCTTCCCTCCTTTACGGGTTCGTCAGCTATCTATCCCTCCACCACCCCCACCCCCACCCCCACCCCCACCCCTACCCCTACCCCCATTCTCTTTCTTTATTTTAATGCTAAGCAGTATCTATACTTGGTTTTTTAAAAAAATTTATTATAATTTTTTAAAGTTGAGGGATTTTTACCAAAATAGGTTAGAAAAAAAAATCATGTTCCAAAATAGGATGCCACCCCAATTATTTACCAAAATGGGTTAAAGCAGGGTGGTCACGCCACTCCCATAGGCGGCACCACCCTGCTCTCGGCTCCCCACCAGCAAAGCCTGCACCAAACAGTAAGAGCCTGCACCAAACAATAAGAGAACAGTAAGAGGCATGCATGCAAACAGGAGACAGTGAAAAATACTCTCCCATAGGCGGCACCAAGCTTGAAGAATGCCATCCCATAGGCGGCACCAGGTGGTCAATACCCTCCCATAGGCGGCACCAAAAGCAAAAGATGGACATGTAGAGGCGGGACTATGGGCTTATATTCGTCCCCCCTCCCCCGGGAAACTTGAAGCTTCAAGCAAGAGTGAAAAAAGCAATGACAGAAGAAGAAGAAGAAAAAGGTGGTGGCGCCAGCAAAAGAAAGAGAAAGAAGAAAGGGAGGTTACGGGAAAAAAAAGTTTTAAAAATAGGTAAATTTTTATTTAGATAATATTTGTGTTGTTTTTGAATTGTTATTATATTATTTAATTATATATTAATTATAATTTTATTAATTATATGTTGTTAGTTACTTTAGTTTAGTTTATATTATAAGTATTGTGAGTTAGGATTAGTAGGTTAAGTGTAGTAATTTAGTTAGTAAGTAAGTTAGTTATAGTATTATTGTTAGTTAGTTGGAAACCTAAAAATTATTTTGATTAGTTAGTAAAGTATATATTAATATGTTATTTTATAACTCTTTAGTATATTGTTATTAGTTAAACCTTAATGATTACTTTATAGTTAGTATATAAACTTGTTATTATTATTATTGTTAGTGTAATATTGTTGTTATTAAAAATGGTAAATGTTATTTTATTTAGTATTATATTATTATTGTTAGTAAATAAATATTATAAGTATTGTTAGTATAAAAGAACATTAAAATAATACATGAAAGATTATGATTGAAAATAAATAATATATATTTTGAAAGTAATGTAATTTGAGAAAAAGGAAAATACAAGTAAATGGTCAAAATAAGTGATTTTACTAAATCTAATAGTATTTTATTGAAAATTATAAGATTTGAACACTTAGGAAATACGAACGAACATAGTGCCAAAATAGTGCCAAAATTTTTAGTTTTGTTTTAAAGATATTTTGTTTGTTTATTTTGATTTGTTAGTAATTTATGTGTTTATATTAATTAATTTTTTATTGTGAATGTTATGTTTTAAATTTTGTTTGAGAAATTTTGTTTATTTTTGAACAGATTGACCACTGAAGATGGATGATCAGTTTTTCGTATGCGTTTATTTCGATGGAATCATACTGACAACAACCGTTGGATGCATATTTGAATGTCGGCAACAAATAGCAATGAGATTTAATAGAAATGTATCGTTGGATGATATGAAGCGAAGGATAAACGCAAAAATCGTTAGACGGTGTGAGAAAACGATATCAAGAATTTTCTACAAGTTTCCAATTTCGACAGATCCTATCAAATTCACAGAAATGGAACTTGTAGACGACGAAGACGTGGAGACAATGATTGCGCTTTACTGTGGGAATGGGAGTAACAGAAATGCACCGATTCACTTATTTGCTGAGTTAGCCGGTATTGAGGCAAATGAAGACACCAATGCATATGGTGAAGAACATGGAGCTCAAGAACCGTGCATGGTGCCTCCAAGATCGTATGTTGATGACGAATCGAATATACGTCGGATTGATATCGATCTTAATATTACACCGATATTAATGTGGTTGGTGATGATAGACACGGCGGTAGTGATGATTGTGAGGAAGAGGTCAATATTGACAGTGATCCCGATATGGATGATATACCTGATGATATTGACGATGAAGACGTGAATGACGATTGGAACATTAGTGCGTCTTCTGTCGGGAACCATATGCGATGTATTACGATACACAATAATCTTGGGCCACACATGTCACTCATGAACCGGCCGTGACCGTGTAACCGAAGTTTCAGTACCTGAAATATATCCCGCTCACGGTTCACCGTAAATTCGATCATGAGGAGTTATTCAGTAGGCGTAGATTTGGAAGTAAAGAAGAGTGCGTTCTGCGATTAAGCGGTATAGCATGGATATATCGATGGATTACAAAGTCGCAGAGTCTAAATCGACACTATATATTGCAGAGTGTTGGAAGGCACCGGACGGATGCAATTGGCGGATCTGGTGCATTCATTCAAAAATCATAGATGTGGGAGATAAGAAAATTGGTTGGGCCTCACACATGCAGATCGACACGTATGACTGAAGATCATGGAAAACTTGATTCCAAAACTATATGTACGTGTATCATACCAATGGTGAAGGACATGCCGATTATTAAAGTTTTAGATCGATTCTTTGAAATACAAGCACGATTCCAGTATCGAGTATCATATCGAAAGGCGTGGATAGCTAAACAGATGGCAATGGAACAATTGTACGGAGATTACGATTCATCGTATAATGAGCTACAAGGATGGATAGGCGCCATGCGAGAGTACATACCGAAGCGTGATTGAGTTACGAACACGACCTTTTACTACCCCAATGACCAATTACAGTAGGGAAAAGAATTTTTCATCGGATGTTCTAGACGCTTGATCCATGTATACGGGCATTTCCACATCGTAAGCCGTTTGTGCAAATTGGATGGGACATGGCTATCTGAAAAATATACACAGATCTTACTTATGCGGTTGCTCAAGACGGCAATAGGGCGTGCTCCCAATAGCATTTGCAATAGTAGATAAGGAGAATATGGAATCTTGGGAATTCTTCTTGACCAACTGCGGAGGTATGTTATTAACAACGATAATATTTGCATCATCTCCGATAGAGGGAAAGGATTAATTGCATAGATTAGGCGCTCCGGTGTGCCATGGAGATCCGTTCATTGTATCGTCACATTGCGCTAACTTTCTTCGAGAGTATAAGAATCCAAACGGAGAGAGAAGTGGTGAAAATGGGTAAAGGATAACCTTATATTTTCAATATGTATAGTTTAATGTTTTTGTGTTATCCAGATATCAGAATCGACATTTATTAAAACATGTACTGACAGTCTGAGTTAGAGCCACATATTTTTCGCCAAATGATGACTCAACTCGAGAGTGACATGGAAGGTCAAGCGAACAAATCTTTTCGGGAGTGGTTGGGTACAATGGAGCCGTGGCAATGGGCTCAAAGTTTTGTGAGGGCTTTCGTTATGGTCAAATGACCACAAACTTGGTGGAGGGTCAACGCTGTGTTGTTGAAAACACGACATCTACCGATTTCATCTATCTTCTCGGCTACATTCTACAGGTTGGCAACCTTGATGCCAAGAATGGGTGAACAACAAGTCAACCAGATGGATGCGGGACACGTGTTTGTGGAAGATGTCAGGGATGCATTGATTGCAAACCGCCGGATTGTAGGTCGATGGTGAGAAATATATTCACGACAAATGGAAACTTTTCGAGTTATGGAGTCTATAGGTCGTCGACCTGGTTTGCCACCTAGGTCTTATGGAGTCGACCTTCGGAACAGACAGTGCGAATGCAGGAGGTTCCAGACACTTCATTATCCGTGTGCACATGTTGTGATAGCGTGTGTTAAAGCGAACCTTAGTGTTGAACATTTTGTCGATGATGTGTACACGCTAGAGCGTACATTGCGTGTCTGGGAAAATGAGTTCCCTGTCCTGCCCGACATGTCTACATGGAAGGTGCCTCGGACGTCTTTCGAGCTTGTCCCAGACAGAGCGCTCCGCAAGAATTCGAGAGGCCGTCCGCAATCATCCAGAATCCGTAATGAGATGGACTTTAGGGAGAAATCTGACGGTAAGCGCTGTGGAATATGCAGGTTAGCTGGTCATAATCGAAGTAAATGCCTCAATGAAACTATCATGTTGGACAATCGTCACGACTGATGTGGAATTGAGCTTAGTTTTCATTAATTTCAACATTTTGAGATTGTTATCATGCATATTAACTACCCAGTGTTTGAATTTATTTTTCATTGTATGTTTCGAATATTGAAATGTGGAGTATAGAAATGTAGTTAAATTGCAACTAGATCCCATGTGTAAAGTAAACAAATCAATTTAGTTGTTGGTGTACAGTGAGCTGTTGGTGTCATGTCTTAAAATCTTGTTACGAAATTTTAAAGCTCCAAATCATCAAAAATCATAACAATATTAAGTAATTATAGCTACAAATAACCAAGTTAATTTCATACAAATAAAGTATAAACATCGTAATATTTACAAATACAAAATACAAGAAAATCAAGACCGGAAGAAACACCTTAAAACTGATGGTTCGATGGTGTAGTCCTCGGTGTGTACTTCTGCGGTGGTCGACGTTCACGTCGTCCGTGCCTGCGACGACCAACATCCTCGTCAGTCTCCGGTGGGGGTCCAGATGGCGGTGTGCTAAACATGGCCAAAAAATCATGTCCCTCGAAGGGCATAGATGAACTCGAGCGGATGGATCATCACGATGCAAGTGGATATAACCGGGATACGAGCGGAGTACCGATCGCTGCGTTGTGTACGGTCCGAATATATCAACCCCGTACTGGTATCCACCTCCTGATGACGAGCCTGGCACATATGGATGATACGAATGTGCATCCGAATGTGATTGTAATTGCTCAGCCTCGGGCTCGGCCTCCGGCTCGACCTCCGGCTCGGCCTCCGGCTCGGGATTCGGCTCGGCCTCCGGCTCGGCCTCTGGCTCGGGATCAGGATCTGCAGCTGCCTCGGCCTCCATATCTACCACTGGCTCGTATGCCCCATGCCGCTGCACATGTGGGGGGACTATAGTCGACTGTCCTCCGAGTATATATGGCTTCCCCATACTAGAGTACCATTGTATGTACTCTAATGGAGGTTGAAGACTAGAAGCCATATCCATCCGAGGCATTCGGGACATGCGATCATTCCACACCGCAATAAATTGACCATGCCTAACCTCCCAATCCAAGTCTGGTCTCTCTCTCTTATTTTTGCCATGAACCTCTCCCACCTGGCACGGTGGTTCCGGGATGTATTGGACGCAACCAAATTGCCGCAGCACTCGGTCCCTGTGATACCATTCTACTACATGGAAACAGACAATTGGTGCGTTTGTGCACCACATATACGAGTGGATATAGGAGGACGGGGGTATAACGGCTGCAATTTCAGGTCTACGGTATGGCATCCATATAAACTGTATGATTTATGACATTGTTAAAATTAAACACATTGTGCGTAAGATATACAAACTACTACGTAACTAATATTGGAATCACTTACCCCTTCCCCGGCATGTTGTTCAATCATAAGCCGATATATCGAGACAGTGTACGACCTCCCGATACCCGGATAATTACTCCACCTATAAAAAAAAATTAAGTCAAACAGTATCAATATAAAGAAATTTCAATTAAAAACAAGTTATATTTTATCACCTGTTCACTAACGGATATACGTATGGTTGGTGGGTAACTGATGCCAAGAATGGCATCCGATACAGAGCCCAGGACTGCAATAGTATAAGGCATCCGCCTATGTCTCCGGTCGTTGGTCTGCGTAAATGCGACAAAGCTCACAATACAACCACGTAAACTGCGGATCCCCAACTATCTGACGAGCATTGCTTAAATCGACCAATAGGGGTAGGTATCGAATATGAACCGTATTATTGTTTGCACCGCCATCGGTATACCCCTATGATGTGTATAATGTACGCTCGACTTGCGCACATCAAGTCGCCTTCAGTGGCATCAGCTGATATATGTTGGTACCTCGCTCTCAACCATGTAAATTTTAATTCTGTAAAATATTTTCCATTATTGTCGTACGAGTGCCCTAGTAGGCTCTCACAGAGGGTAAACGGGTTAGCTACCGCACTCACGCCCGTAACGGGACTCCCGTCAATTGGGAGCCCAAGCTGTAGTGCAACATCCTCTAGAGTGACTGTGCACTCTCCACACGGAAAATGAAAAGTGTGGGTCTCCGGGCGCCAACGCTCGACTAGTGCGGATATTAAATCATACCGCAAGTCAAACGTCCGGATCAATGCTGCTGACCCGAATCCAGCTTGCTCTATATATGGCATCAGTCGTTCATCCGGGGGATTTTTTACGCCATTCACCCGGCCCCGTAATACAGTCACGAGTCCCGATGGTGTTAAATCATAAAAGATTACTACTTATGTAGAATAACATAATTTATTATGTAGCTATTTTGTTAATATAACTTTGTGATTAATAAATACCAATACATTACCATATTATTAGCGGTACGCATATGTGAGGAACTTTACTAATCAATGAAGCCATTCCCATCTCAAATCAATTTTTTACCTACATAAAAAACAGTAAATCTATATTCAATTAGTAACAAATAACATGCCGATTACTAATAATACAATAAGAACATCATGTAAACGACGATAATAAATATAATATTTTATTATTTATACAAACATCATAATATTAAGTCAAATTTTAATTAGAGTTTTTTACAAACAATTATAATAACTAATAATAATATTTCGGTTTCTTAATAATAATATTATATTAACATAGCTAAAGTAATAATAATAATAATTTTTACGATTCCTTAATAATAATATTACGTATAGGTATACCTTTTCTAATAAAACAATTGATTAACAAAAATAATTTAGTACATAATTATTATAGATATATTACGAGCCTTTGTCCATTTTATTTTATATTATTTTAGTATATAATAATTTAAATATATTATTCTGAGACACATTTTAGTGCATAATAAATCAAATATTTGATTTTATTATTTTCGTATTTTATTATTTTATATTATTTCTTTTACTACGTAATATTTCAAATGTATTGTTTTATTACTTTTTATATATCAATTTAGTAAAACTCACTTATTTTAACTATTTATTCGTATTTTCTTTTTTTGATTCTATTACTTTAAAAAATATACTATTTTCGTATTTTATTATTTTATATTATTTATTTTATACATAATGTTTTATGTATTATTTTAATATTCTTTATACTAACAATAACTATAATATATTACACTAACAATAATAATAATTGTTTTATATATATACTAACTAAATTAATTATTAAAGTTTAACTAATAACAATATACTAACTAAAATCATGTTAGAGTTAAAACTAACATATTAATACACACACTAACATAATTTATTAACTAACTAATATAATTAAATATTTTTTAATAATAGTATTTAACTAACTTACTAACTAATTACTACTTAAACTAACTTATTAATAATACTATTTATTAACCTATTAATCATAATAGTATTTAACTAACTTACTAACTAATTACTACTTAAACTAACTTATTAATAATAGTATTTATTAACCTATTAATCATAATAGTATTTATTAACCTATTAATCATAATAATATTTAACTAACTTACTAACTAATTACTACTTAAACTACTAATGTTAGTTATAAACTAAGTCATAAAATAAAAATTAACAAATAATAAAATTATTATAAACTACTTAAACTACTTACTTACATTATAAACTACTTAAACTACTTAAACTACTAAATATGTCATAAAATAAAAATTAACATTTCATAAAATAATTTAATAAAAATAAAAAATCAACAACATAAACATTATTTTAAAAAAATTATACCTAATTTTCTCCTAATTTTTTTCCCTTCTTCCTTCTTTTCTTCTTCTTCCTTCCTTCTTTTCTTTCTTCCTTCCTTCTTTTCTCTCTTCCTTCTTTCTTTTCTCTCTTCCTTCTTTCTTTCTTCTTCCGGCGTGCAGCACTTCTGCTTGTTTTTGCTTCTCCTTGTGGCCTTGTTTTGGGGGCGAGGGAGGGAGGGGACCATTTAAGGTCCCCAGCAGTAGAAGCCGACAAACGGCCATGCAGGTGTCGCCTATGGGATGGTATTGACCACCTGGTGCCGCCTATGGGATGGCATTCTTCAAGCTTGGTGCCGCCTATGGGAGAGTATTTTTCACTGTCTCCTGTTTGCATGCATGCCTCTTATTGTTCTCTTACTGTTTGGTGCAGGCTTTGCTGGTGGGGAGTCGACAGCAGGGTGGTGCCGCCTATGGGAGTGGCGTGACCACCCTGCTTTAACCCATTTTGGTAAATAATTGGGGTGGCACCCTATTTTGGAACATATTTTTTTTTTCTAACCTATTTTGGTAAAAATCCCTAAAGTTGAGATCGAGAATTAGTTAGGGTATCGTTTTAAAATAAGAAATTAGACCAATTAATTTGTGAATTGATGTGAATTGATTGAATCTAGTTAAAAATTAATTAAATTAACAGTTAAATCAATTTTTTATTTTTAATGATTTTTAACTGAATTAATTGGATCAATGAACTAATGGCTTGATCGGTGTAATTATTGGTTCGGTTTAAAAAATTTTGAAATTGATTGTGTGGTTTCACCATCAATTGGGTTCCAATTCAATTATAGAATCATCAAAATTTTATTTTTTATAAAATAATATATTGATTAAAATATCATAAGTCTTTATACTCTTTACAAATTCAAAATTTAGTTCTTGTATTTTTATTTATTGGAATTTAGTTATTCTACTTTCAAATTTCAAAATTCATGTCTAATCGTGATATTGTTAAATTATTTTGTTAAATTTATGATCATTACAATATCATTTTTAGTTACATGGCTATCAAATGAGTATTTTAATTTTAATTTCAAAATGTCACGCCAACAATTTTAACAAAATATTAACAATTTGACTTGAATCTTGAAATGTGAAAAGTAAAGAGATTAAATTTTAAAAATAAAAATATAGGGACTAAATTTCAATTTTCTAAAAATATAAGAATTTATGAAATATTTTAACCTTTTATAAGTATAAAAATAATATAACAAATAAAGTTTGGATTATAAAATAATAAAATTAAAAATATGAAAGATAATAATAAATTGTTTACTTCTTACCAAGCAGCTTATACTTGTATTTAAACTAATCCCAAATAAGTTTGAAGTGAAGATAGAAATACACAAGCTCCAAATTGGGTAATAAAAACTATGGTAGTAATAGCTATTTGTTTTGGATAATGTAGGGATATTTATACATTCACAGTAGGAATAGATCCGCACTATATGCGTATACATTATATATAAAGTGAGTTTTCCAAATAAAAAATGGTCATTGCTTCTGGGATATTCAAATCCCAGTAGATTTTATAGATGATGAACCCTTACTCACCAGATCAATTCAGGGAGATTCACTACCCTAGTATTTAACTTCACATTTATGACAATGTTGCTGCTGGTTAATGAAATTTTAGTGATGATTTTATTACATGTGTATACGTATGAAAATTATATGTTTAGAACATAGATATGTGTTTAAAAATAATATATAACAAATATTGAAATATTTGGTTTAAAACTAAGTTATAATAATAACACATGAAATCTATACAATACTAAGAAAAAAAAAGAAACTTAGATTAACTTGTGACATCAACTCAATCAATAACATTATTAATATATACAGTTGATGGAGATAATAAAATGTGTATATTAAAATTAAAATGTATAAAAAATATAAAATAAAAATTTTAGTTTAATAGTAAATTTAAGATTTTACTGATGTAATCGGCATGTGTTCAATCTCATTATATGCAAATTTTATTGGTTTTTAAAATAAAAGATTAAAGTACCATCGAATTATATAACTTATTTTAAATATGAAAAGATATCAAAGTAATTGCCCTAACGAGTTTTCGCTCAATTAGCTCATGATACCAACTTAATCATGGGCTTAAATAATAGTATAGATAGATAATACAATTTCAAACATTTTAATTTATAATACAAAAATCAAATAATAACAAAATTAAAATCTAATAAACACAAATTTCATTTTGAAAGTCAATTCAATTGAATATATTAGAGGAATATGATTTATTTTGAGTAGGTGGAACCAAAAATCGATCAAACAATGTATTTGGACAGTTTATGAATGTAAATTCAAAAATCGCGATTATCTGAAACGGAATTGAATTTTATTTTTATTTAATATATAATTTATTTTAATTTTTATGATATAAAATAAATATTTATATTTAAAATAGTCGTAATAATTTTTTTAAAATATTAATTGAAAAGACATTAAAATTTTGTCAAATAATAATCAAAATTCATAAAACAAGGCTTATTTTATCAAAATAAATCTAAAAATAAAAAAAAATTGATATGAAAAAACGAGTACGAACTAAATTATAATTGACGGTTCAAAAAATTCAAAAAACTCCAATCAAACCAAACCGATATCACTTCTAATTTTGGGTGACGTTTAAAAAAAGTAGAGGGAGAGAGGGTAGACTCCCTCTAGCTTTAATAGCCATCAGCAATTTGTCATCCAATATGTTTTTGGGTATATGCATATATTAAAATCAAGATATTCACTGTCACTAGTCTTTCAATATGGGTGTTTTTAAAAAAAAGTAAATAACTGATCACGAAATATGTTTCATCCCCACGAATGGAAATCGAACTATGATTAAGAAACGAAATAAGCATAATGTCTTTACAAATATTTAGGAGTCAGTATGCACCTATACTAATCAACATAGACAAAGAATAGAGCATAGTAAGTGAAGAAATAGGGTGTTGTGTTGGTAGCAGTATAATACGTAAGAATTGATGCCTTCATTTGAATTGGGAATTTATGATAGAAACAAAAGCATGAAAGCAGTTATAGAAACACAAATTGGGCATATAGATGCCTAAGGCACATGATTCCACTCCCTCTCCTTTTTGTGAAAAGCAGCTACATTTTGAATAAAGTTTTATCCCCCCACAAAAGCATCAACTTTTTTTATTTTCTCTTATATTCTTTTTTGTTGTTTCCCTTGTCAACTCGCCTCTTACACCAAATGCTTCTCCACCTTTAACTCTTTTCTTCTTCTTACCAAATCCATCTAAGGATGCCTCTTGTGTTGTTGAAGCTGCTGCTATACCCCCCCTCTATACTTCATTACATTTTATTCTCAATAACATAAACTCGCCCATTTCTTTATTGTGAATTTCCTTATATCTCTTAAACGGAACAATATCATGAAAGTATTTATATTAAAAGTTGAATTGTATTTCATCCCTTTTATTAAAAAAAATGGAAAAACTAATCCCTATATGTTAGATCAATGAGTAAATTGGTACTTTTGTTAGAATGTTTATTTATTTTTATTATTAAAAGAGGGTCTTTGCATGTCAACATAAGGTACACGTGGCATGTCACATATTATTGCTATTGTTTGATTATTTTGTGATGTCAATTGTTAATAATAGAAATAATGAATTTGTTAACAAAAAAGACCAGTTTGTTCTTTACTCTAATGTACAGGGATTAATTTACTTTTTTTTTTTTAATAAAGAGAACAAAATACAATCTAACACTTAGTACAATGACCTCCATTGGCATTTTTTTTATACTAAAACGAGGAAGGTAAATTTGTTTTATTTACTTTTATGATCATGATCAACATTTATGATGGAATCCAATCCAAGTATGTTTTAAGGCCAATTTACCAAAAAAACGCCCATTTCCAAAATTATTTAAGGAAATGAGTCAATTTTCTGATTATTTACCGGAAAGGGTTGAATTCCGCGAAATCGCGTCCACGTCAGCGCGTTCTTAGGTGATGTGTCAACAAAACACGTCCCTGGGGGAATGTTCTATCCACATTAGCAAAGCGCTTTGTGCTGACGTAGACAAAACGCTCCCCCAGGGACGCATTTTGCTGACGCCCAACAGCTACTTTTTTTTTACCGTTTGGGCTCCAACAGTAAAAAAAATATATATATATAAAAGACCCCCTTTCATTTTTTTCACACAAAAGTCCTCCTCTCAAATTTCTCTCAAATTTTCTCAAAACTCTCTTTAATTTTTGCAAAAAATCTCAGTTTAAAATTTTTTTTAATTAGTTTTTTTAAATTAAAAAATATTTGATCGTGTTAGCAATGGCCGGAAAATTAATTCGTCTCGATAATAAACACATCTTCGTCGATCAAATGACAATGGTAAGTGATAATTTTAATTTTTCAATACTATTTAATATTTTTTCATTTATGCAATTTTAATTAATTTTTATTTTATAATTTTTTATAACAGTCTATAGATTGGGTGTTGCAATACTATATTCGTAATATGTCTGGTCCTCCATCGCCATTGATAGAGAATTACCTGCGGGAAGTAGGTTTTTGGCACGTGGCCACGATAGGCCAGGGTGCAAGTTGGACTCGAAACTAATCAGTGTGTTGATATAGAGGTGGAGACTCAAGTCGCACACTTTCCATCTTCCATGCAGAGAGTGCATTATCACTCTAGAAGACGTGCAGTTGCAATTGGGATTGTCGATGGATGGGTACGCAGTCACCAAGTCTGCTCAAGCTGCTGATTGGGGAGCCGTATGCTACGAGCTTTTGGATGCTATTCCAGATAATATTAACGGAGGTCGGATCGAGATGGACTGGTTACGAGACACATTCCCGGAGTCTGATAATGATTCGACTGAACTAGAAAGAATATGATATGCTCGGGCATACATTCTTGATATGATTGGAGGTTATCTGATGCCGGACTTGTCACGAAACCTCGTCCATCTGAAATGGCTGTTGAAACTCGTTGATTTTAGAGCATCTGGTAAATTTAGTTGAGGGTCTGCCATGTTAGCAACATTGTACCGGGATATGTACGGGGTGACGCGACTGAATAAAGCCAAAATCGGAGGTTGCCTATCACAACTGCAATCATGGGCACGGTTTCGCTTTTCATTTTTACGTCTTCGAGTGGACCACCCATATACATTCTCACTTATAACGAGGTAAATTTTATATTAGATTTTAAAATTATTACGTATATTTAAAATATAATTGTATGCTAAAAATTTATTTAATTAGGTGGAACCATTCTACGAGTTATGTTAGAATACCTACCTCTCTTGATGATATAAGGTTTCTATTAGACCAACGGTAGGAATTACAAGTAAGTATTAAATAAAATATATATATACATAATAAAATAGTCGTTTCGTATTTAGTATTTAGTTTTTAGTATTATGTATATAACTAATATTTTTATCATGTTCATATAATTTCAATGGACACCATATGATGATCCGACAATTCAGGCAGTAATTTCGGATGAATTTTTTCAAAATCCGAACATTTGGCATGTGAAGGTCCCATTGGTCAACTATGTTACCGTGGAGATGCACCAGTTAGATAGAGTACTGCGACAATTTGGATTCCAACAATCGATTCCCGTGGCACCTGAGTTGCTCGATGATGAGCACAGAGTCGACTTATGGCAATTGAATACGGATTAGTCGAGATACTGGTCAGAATATATCGAAATGTGGGAAAATCGATATGATTATATACCTTCTCGAAAATCGATCATCGTTCCTGAGTTAGCGTGTGTGCAGGAACATATGACATGGTTTAAGATCCATAACAAGCCATACTTACTATTGAAAGAGGAGAGGCGACGGCTAATTTGTATCCAAATGGAACGACGAGGCCCTTTAAATCCAAAGAGAATAGATGACAACACGAGCCCATCAACAGCGCCCACACAATCACCAGGCCCATCAACAACGCCCACACAGTCATCGGGCCCAACACTTCAACCAACGACACCCATATCACAGCCTTTTCAGATTATGCCAGGTGCGTATCCTAGCCCTTATATGTATCCTAACCCTTATATGTTTCTTTTTCCCAGTTCTATACCAGGTTGGAATGCATGGCCCGATTCATCTCTGTTCTCGATTACTCCAAGTCAATTGCGGCTGTCGTTGTATGAGGGATCGCACGAGACGCCGTCGGGGAGCTCTTCTTTTTACCAATCCCCATCGCCTTATAGGATTCAAACACCTCCGCCATGGGTGATGCAAACACCTTCGCAGTCATTATTCTATCAAGGTAGGTCATCCTCCCAACACCCATAACCAGATCCCCTACCGGAGGAATTACAATCCCCATTGGAGCAACCACAACCCCCGCCAGAAGCTGAACCAAGGAGGAATCTAGTGCATAACTGTCGATGACCCCCATGTTGTACTGGTTCCGACAGGCACCAATATTGATTTTTGTTAATATATTTGTACAAACTTTTTTATATTGTTTAATTTAATAAAATAATAGTTATTTTTAATATTTTAATTGTAATTTACTTTTTATATTTTTAATAAAATAAAAGTTCTTTTGAATAAGGTAATATTTTTAATATTTTTTTATATTTTTAATAAAATATAAATAATGTAACATAATTTTATTACAACAACTATCAGCTATTCCGATTTGGACATGATCAAGTTGTATGGCAAGGGTTCCTACACCATCTGCATAACTTCTGTTGGTTGGTTGTTTCTCGGATATCCATATTGTTAAGTATTCTAGGCGAATAAGGTCGACCCTTTGGTTTGCGACGTAGTAATCTATCCGGTAACAGCTTAAACGGAGCAAGCGATACAAACGGCCACTTACGTTCATCTAGGACTGGTGGGAATACGTGTCTCCACATGTTGTACATATAATTTATTTTGTATACTTCTTCGACATAGCTCATGAGATCCAGACAGAGATTCTGACAAGTTACAATTACATGAGCGCGTAGATAACGAAGTGCGTCAAACATCCCATAGTCACAGGTCATATTTCTCAAGTGTACACGATATTACCAACCGATAGTACCTTGGTTCTGTCTGTCAAACTCCGTCACACGAAACCATAGGTTGTCACGATTGTGACATACTGTGTGCATGGTGTTGGCTCGTGCCTTCGCCTTGTTAATTTCTTACAATACCTTCACGTACCATACATAGCCTCCCTACATTTGGCATTTATAACTCACTGCTCACTTTAGAAATAGTGTCGCTAAACTAAAATATGTCTCTTGCACATGATGTTATCTGCAAATGACGCGTTCCTTTTAGAACAGAATTTATGCATTTAACTAGGTTTGAGGTCATATGACCATATCATAGGCCGCCATCGTATGCTTGTGTCACTGTTCGAAAGGTATGTTACAGAGGTAGTCTGCGCCTTCTTCATTAACTGAATTCAAAACCGCCAACATCTAATGAAAACGGTCATTATTTATCTCATACCCTACCAATATAAGTTGATAGTGAAAATTACATACCACTCTTCCATTCAGAATAAATTGAATATTACAAACGAAATTATATTAATAGAGATTAAATACCCATGTTGGTCACTTGCCGTCATTCAGTTGTAGATCGATATTGCCCGTAGTTGTTCGACACAACATGCCTTTAGGCAATACCGAAGGTGTGTGCGATGCCATAGACTTCCCTATCACTCAATTACAATTAGTATTCTAGTGCCCCGATTTGATATAACGTCGATATTAGGTTGGGGGTAGACATGCCTCCTTAACCTAGAAAGAAAGAAATCTCAGTCATGAGCTGACTCCCCCAATGTTATTGCAAATGCAATTGGAAGAATTCTCCCACTGCCATCCTATGCCACAGTTAGCAATAGCCGATGGGTATATCTACCATACATAAATGTACCATCAATTTATACCAATGGCTTGCAGTATAGAAATACGTCTCGGCATTACTGAAAGCTCCAGAACAGACACTTGAACACTTGGCATCCATGGAGAAATTGATCGTTGTAGTACGCAAGTGTCGTTTCAAGGTCTGTTATGCAACCTAGGACATATCTCTCTAGCACCTGGCACCACTGCCACACTTCATTAAATGAAGCGTCCCACCCACTATGCATATTTTCCAATGCCTTCTGCTTAGCTATCCAAGCCTTGCGGTAAAAAGACGTGTACCTCAATTGGCTCCGAATATTGGCAATTAAAACCAAAACTAAAGTCTTGGGATCCGCCTTCACCGTCGGTTGTATTAAGCTAGCTAACATATCTGAATCCATCTTGGGATGATCTTCTGAAACACCTATCAACGAAGTACGTTAAATAATACAACATTACGTAATAACAGTATTATTCAAAAACCCTAAACACCTAGTGATACTGTATCGCCAACACATGTATATGGACCTTTGTACTTTTTTATCTCCCACAAGCCTGTTATTTTCCTTAACGATGCCATGATTTTCCATGAACATGTACCGTCTTGCACTACACACTTGGCCTCATACTTATCAGATTTTGATTTAACCATGTTATAGTTAACCCCATTCATAATGCTATGTTGTTTCAATGCACCAAGAAAACTATCCTTATTGGAAAACTCCTTACCAACTTTTAATTCACCCAAATCCAATGACAAACTTGTACGGTCACGCCTTCTGTGTGGTAGATCTGGAAACTCTAACGCATCATCTTGAGATAGATCGACATTATGCATTTGGACTGGAGGCGAGTACGCCCTGAATCGCGTATCTTTTGTTTCTTCATCTGAACCCCCTTTAATATCTTCAGGTATGGTTGGAACAGCTCCAGTTCAGAAAATAATACAACTTCTGCACCATCGGGGCCAAGGTCTCTAGGTGGATCTACATCGGACTCATCGTCTGACCCACCATCATCTTCAACGAACGAGGTCCCCTCGCCGGTGGACGTCGTAGGGAGTACATCATCCCTTATTATAGACGTTTCACAATGTCTCCAATCAGATGTGGATTGCCAACCACTAAAAGTTGATGTCACTCCCCAGTACGTATTTCCAGTATCAAACATCAACCCACCGAGGTGCATGTCCAATCCACTAACTGAGTGTCGTGTAGGGGTTGTGTATTCCATACTGCTACCAAACACGGGCGCTTCCATGTTTTACCACCCACTAACGGAGTGTCGGGTAGGGGTCGTGTATTTCTCTCGAACAGCAGTATATGTTGAAGTCGCAAATGTATCATTTGGCAATGAAAATTGTACATATAACTCAAGATAGGGTGATCCACTAGCAAGATGAGTCTGCACTATTGCCTCCAAGCTACGAGGGCCTTTGATATCGAATGAGTCATATCTCACGGGATCAACTGAAGCACAAAATCGATACTTAATAGACAAAACTTTCACTGGCGTTGTTCCGAAGATTTTACGCCTAATTCTTTTACAAAGTTCTGTCAAATCTATGTTCTGGTTAAAAACCAGTCGCGTTGTGTTCCATGATAAAAAAAATGCCGTTCTCGGTGTCACGGACCTCACAATCATAGTAAATAACAGCACTAATACGTTCACTCATCTTCAGTTTCTATTCTACTTTAGCCTCAATTTCTCTTGATGTAACTTATGTAACCTGAGAATGAAATTTGGCTCAGTTATAGTCTAAGGCCAAATAGGAACTACTGTAGAAAAAGAGCGTCCACGTGGGAGCTTTTTTTAGTAATTTTGTTGACAGTGCATCATGGTTGAAGCGTTTTGAACACTATTTGTTCAGAAACGTCTTCTAAAAATTATTTTTTCAGATACTACTGTAGAAAAAGAGCGTACACGTGGGAGCTTTTTTCAGTAATCTTGCTGATAGTGCATCCTGCTTGAAGCGTTTTGGACACTATTTGTTCAGAAACGTCTTATCAAAATTATTTTTCAGATACTACTGTAGAAAAAGAACGTCCACGTTGGAACTTTTTTCAGTAATTTTGTTGACAGTGCATCCTACTTGAAGCGTTTTGGACACTATTTGTTCAGAAACGTCTTCTCAAAAATATTTTTCAGATACTATTGTAGAAAAAAAATTATATTGCTAATATATTTTTCTAAAACCCTAAACACAAAATTATTTTAAAAAAACTAAAACATAATTTAATTAATTAACCGTAAACCCTAATTTAATTAATTTTTTAATTATAGTTAATTTAATTAATTAACCTCAAACTCTAATTTAATTATTTTTTTCTTAAAAAACCCTAAAACCAAGCAAAAAATCCAAACCCTAAAAAAAGGGGCAAAACACGTCCCTGGGGGAGCGTTTTGTTGACACATCACCTGAGAACGCGCTCACGTAGGCGTGATTTCGCGGAATTCGGTCATTTCCGATAAATAATCAAGAAACTGACCCATTTCTATAAATAATGTTAGAAATGAGCGTTTTTGAGTCAAATGGCCATGTTTTATTTACTTTTCCATTTCATTTTTTATTTAAATTTTAGTTTTGTCATACAAAAAAGGTGAGCTTAACAACATCAGATTTTCCTGATTGATTTTCATGGTAGGGATTGATATAATTGTAAGTGATTGACAAATATCCAAAAACAACCCAGCAACCAAAGTTAAAAGATTGGAAGGTGGGGGAAGAGGTGAGAGCTTTTGGCGGGGATGTCAAAGAAGCATCTTGGTCCCTGGTTAAATTGTAGAAGGGGGTATTCTACACTTTTTTGAAAGGGTGGACTGCTTAAGGAATCTGATCCTTTAGGATAAAAGCAATTTGTTTTTCAATAGATACTGTCATGGATTAGATCAACCAAAAAAGTGATTGCAACATTTGGTGAGAAGAGGTCTAATTTGCTGAATAATAAAATCAAGGGGGGATTGGTGTTGTAAGAAATTAATTGTAATTGACTTGATAATTGGTGTGTGTATAAGAGGAGAAAATAAAGTTGGATTGGATTGTCCTTTCCTCATAACACCTTCATTTACCCATCAACTTACATCGTATTTGACTAATCAATAATTTCATATATTTCTTTCTCAAATAAATACATTGGAATTATGAATGATTAATCAAAGTGATAATACTATTAAAATATGTTTAAAATGGTAACTTAACATAAATATAACCTTTCAAACAACTAAACTTATATCAACTTTTGATATATTATTTTGATTTTTAAAATTTAAAATTTAAAATTTATATAAAATATATATTTAAAATTTTTATATATTATATATGATTTTTATATTTTAATCAATATAATATATATATATATATAAAATACTAAAAATAAAATGAAATAAAAGTACACATGACGCCTGGTCCACTTCAATGAACGCTCAGTCAAAGTAAAAATTATTTTTCAATGTTATAATTTTTTTATTTTTTTATTTTTATTTTAAATAAACCTAATTGCTGCATTGATCAAAACATGCCACATGATACTTTTTCATTGGCCAAAGTTGACTAATATTTTTTTAACATCGGTTACAAATGGACCAAAAATAAAGGAAATTGATACTTTGAAGTACTAAACTGGGATGAAAACAAATTTAGGTACTAAAGTGAGAAAATGTATGTAGTTTAACGGTTAAATAGTGAATTAAGCATTAAAAAAAAAAAAAAAACCATCCGAGTGCCTTAATTTACTCCCAAAAGGATATAATGTATTAAGGTAAAAGAAGCATTGAAAGCTTTTATGAAAATCACAGCAGTTCCTTCATTTCCTATGCAAGTTCCCAATTCAAAGCTAAGAATTTTTTTTCTGTTTCTTGTCCTTCCATTCCTTGATTTCAGCTTCGATCTTAGCTTTCACGCGTGCATGGAAACCCGGATACGGTTCATACCCAAAGAGAGATTGAAGAACCTACGCCCAAATCAAACACAAATCACTAAATTTTCACTACTTTGGGATCATTTTCGTATTAAAGAAAGAAACTTCTTCCCCGTACCTCGAGCAAAACAAAGAATGGAGCCATTAGAAAAGCTTGAACAAGATTGTCCAACAGAGCCGGTGCACGTTTCTAAAGAGAATAATTCAACAAGTGGTGTTTAAAGAACAAGTAGAAATGCAATGGAAGCTGCGAAATTCTAAAGATTATACCATTACTTGCCTCAAAGACTCCATGGCCTATGAACTGTCCAGTCCAACAGAACAACTGAGCAGCCAACACAACCTGAGTAGAGAATACATAATTACGAATCAAAGGAAACGAACAATCATGTTCAGCAAAAGCACATGACGGAATCTTTATGGCCCCCCCAAAAAAAAAAAATAAAGGAAAGAAAAATAATTATCTTCACAACCTGAAAGATGATATGGAACAATTCATTAACATATGAAACTTCACAACCAGAGAATTCCGTGTACGTTCATTCCAATTTCAATGTTCAACGGTATCAAGCTCACGTTAAACGGATTTTAATATAGATATCTTTAATTCAAAGGCATGCTACACAATATGCTTGATGCAACATTTTCAAGTAAAAATGCTTTGGAATCCTTTCATTCTGGTGCAAACTATCCGTTCAACCAAGCCGGCTCCCTAACCGTACGAAATACTGACCCTGCAATTAATATTAACCTAGTGGATCCTTTACTGTCAAGCCAACAGCATTTAAACAGTATGCTTGATGCAGCGTTTTCCAGTAAAAGAGCTTTGGTATCCTTTCATTCTGGTGCAAAATATCTGTTGACAATACTCAACCAAGCTGACTCCCTAACCAAACAATATATCGACCCTGCAACTAAAATGAACCTAGTGGACCCTTAATTTCCAGTATTTACTGCCAAGCCAACAATATTTAAGCAGTATAAGTCAGTAAAACATGTACAAGAAACACAAACGAAGAATTAAACTTAACTTCTCTATCCATTCATCCTTAGCTTTTGATTCACGCACATGATCTACACAAGTTATAACCTATCCAAAAAGATTGCTGATGGGATTATTTGAGAACTTAATTTCAACATCAAAACATGATTCCCTAATCTGATAAACATAATGTCAAACTATATAATCTTAAAGATAAGTTTATAATCTATAAAGAGAAGGGCCATACTAGAACTACGGCTCTTCATATTAGCCATGGATTTGTCAAAGAAAAGGTCAAGAGGCACATATGAAGGCAATATAGAAAAGTCATTGAAAAGTAAAAGAGTTGAACTTTGTTCCCAAACAAAACATGAATCCTAGTTTGTTTCAAACAGCATGTTCTTTGAACAATAAAATTAACAAGCTAAAAAACTAGGAATTTCACAAACCAATAGAACCAAACAAACAAGACAAAGTTCAAGTAAAAACATGAACTTATCAATAAAAAGGGGTTATTTTTACATGGTTCCAATCCTCCCCCAATTTTTTTTTTTTTTTAATATTACTTACCTTCCAAGCGAGAGAATATCCGAGATGTGCAGCAAGAAAAGTAGCACCAACCCAACAAGCTAAACAAATCAAAGCAGCCAAGGAACCAGCTTTCTTATCCAAAATCACATAAAACAATCCATAAATTAGAGCAAAAAGAAACCCATAATTAAAAACCAAAACATGATTAAACCCAGAGGGCAAGATCCCAGATTGAGAAAGATCACAAATGGTGGGTGTAAAGTAGAAAAGAACAAGAGAAGTGAAAAATATTGGCCAAACAAACAAAGTATGTATGAAAATGTTGATTGGGTTACTGTGATATGCCCCATAGAATGCAAAATGATTCTCAAGATCGAACAATCCTCTTGGATTTTCCATTTGATAAAAAGAGAGTATTTTACTTTTGGTTTTGTTGGTAAGAGGAAGAAACTATAAATGAGACAAAGGAAATATATTTATATTTTATGTTACGTTCACGGAAATATCGATGTCTGAATAGATATTTGAAACCAACGCGCTAGCTTTTTCGTGACATGCTATTTGACGTATAACATTCAACGCCAATATGGTAAAAATCAATGGGTACTGTCCACACAATTCTACTACATGTGGCCTACCTTAAGGATAACATCCCATGGGCTTTTTTACCAAATTATTAAAAAAAAAAAATTTAAAAATGGGGTGCACTTTATAGAAATAACGAAAATGGTACAGGAAAGGTGGTCGCGCCTCTGTCAGAGGTGGCACCACCCTCTAACCCTCTTACAAAATTTGCCACTGAAATAAAAAAAAATCTGAAAAAGGTAAAAAAAAAAGAAAATGACAGAAAAAGGAAATAATTTGACAGGAGACTGGTGAAGCCTCTGCCACATGCGGCACCGGTGGTGTCTCTGGCAGAGGCGACACCGATGGTGCCACTGGCATAGGCATCACCAACTTGGCCCTCTCGTTTTAAGCTCCCCATTTTCGTTAGTAATAATAATTTAGTTTTTATTGTTATTATTACTGTTATTATTGTTATTATTGTTTTAAGCTCCCCATATTATTATTGTTATTATTATTATTATTATTATTATTAATTTTTAAAATGTTGAAATAAATAATAATTTAGTTAGTAAATTATTATTATTAGGATTAGTAAAAGTTAGTAATTTAGTTAGTAGTAATAATATTGTTAGTTAATATTATAATTAGTTAGTTAAAATACTAAAATAATAATTTAGGTAGTTAGTTAGTATAAATTATTATTATTAGGAATAGTAACAAGTTTAAATATTATTATATTGTTAGTTGTTAGTAATAATAATAATAATAATAATAATAATAATAATAATAATAATAACTAAATTATTATTACTAACGAAAATGGGGAGCTTAAACGGAAGGGCCAAGTTGGTGATGCTCGTGCTGTGGCACCATCAGTGCGCCTCTGCCAGAGGCACCACCGGTGCCTCCTGTGTGGGCTTCACCATCTCTGTCAAATCATTTTTTTTCGCCATTTCTGTTTTTTAACCTTTTTCAGATGTTTTATTTATTTCAGTGGCAAATTTTATAGGGGGTCAAAGGGTGGTGCAGCCTTTGACAGAGGCGCGACCACCCTCCCTGTACCATTTTCGTCATTTCTGTAAAGTGCACCCCATTTTCGAATTTTTTTTTTTTTTTTTGTAATAATTTGGTAAAAAAGCCACATCCCATGTGTATATTAATATCCAACCTACCGCGGAGTACTTTGAATTACATTTTAAAAATAAATTAATTAATTCTTAAATATTACATTAAAAAGTAAAGTATTTTTTTCTTTAATTTTTCATCTAATTCTACTATTAAAGAAATGTTTCTTATACATTAGCACAAGGTATACGTGGGTCACAATGTGTCATTATGCAATTATTTTGTCAACTACGCCAAATTTTAAAAGAATTTTTTAATAAAAAGGTCCAACTTGCTCTTTGAGCTAACGTAAGTAAAGAGGTAAAATGTAATCCGACTCCTAATTTTAAAGGCCTCCATGCTACTTTTACCCCGTCCTAACATGATCCTTCAATTTAATGATAGTAAGATCTTGAAATGAATAGTATAGATTTAGGTGAGAAAGCACTCTTTTTTCATTTTCATTCAATTTTGATATTGAGCTAATTAGTCTCTATTAAAAACTAAAGTAATATAATCTTTGTCAATTTAAAAAGCGAGTAATTAGGGACAATTAATCATAATGTTAATATTTTTCGTAAGTTATACATATTTTTATTGACATAATAAAAAATTTAGCCATTGATGTTTATATATTATGTGCAAATATTGACAAAATATATAAATATTATATGCTAAATTTGTTAAATCAAGACCAAATTGATGAAATGTGTAGACTTTGAAGACTAAATTTTTTATTACACAAATAAAAAAACATGTAGAGTTGACGCAAAAATAATGTTGTGATTAATTGTCCTTAGTTGCTCACTTTCAAAATAGATAAGATTAAATTGTTTTGATTTTTTTAGAATAATCAATTTACGCAATATCGAAATTGAAATAGGCTAGAGAGGTATTTTGATAAGGTAAAACGGACACAAAGGAAAAACCAAATCAAAGTGGTTGAACCCTAACTTGGTGATTAAGCAACTTGAAACACAAGAAGAAGCCAAGTGAGAATAGGGAAATTGGGCAGTAGCTAAAACAAGTAAAACAAGAATTGTAAGAACAAATAATAAAGAAGGAAATGATTTAAAGATTGAAAGAATTGGATGTTGAGGGGGAGACAGGTTCTTAGGGTGGACTTGAAGAGTATAAGCTGCCAAAATTGAAACAAAGAATCAGCGTACAAATTTGGTTTAAACAAATTATAAAACAAGGAAAAAGAATGGAAAAGAAGTGAAGGGAGATTTGGTCAGCAAAGAGAACTCAAGAACCGATTGTAGATTGCTTTCTTGAGACCCAAGGATGCGTTCTTGAGGGTAAACAAAGTTGTTCAAACGGACTTGAACCAAAGAAATCGAAACAGATTAGAAACAATGAAACAAAAGAGAAAATCAAAGGAAATTAAAATATTAGGGTTCGGTTGAAGAGAAGACATCAAGATCAACTTGGAATAGGGTCCCTTAAAGCAAAAGAAACCAATCTTGAGCAGCAAGAATGCATTGAACCAAATCTAGAAAAATAAACACCAAAGAGATTAGAAAATCGAATCAAAAATTGAGGAAAAATAAACAACATAACATGAATAGCAATCGACTTAAAGGAGAAAGAAAGATCCCATCCAAAACGGTGTTATCTTGAAATCGAACAAGGAAAACGAAAGCTTCTTGTCGAAACCATTTGTTTTGTAAAACGGGGATCGACTAGGGTTTTAAAAAAAAATAAGAATGGGAGTCGCCACCGATCTTTATTAGGTGTGATCGGATCACCTTTGTTTTAATAAAACGTTTCGGTTTACTAAACCAGTGTTTTTGGTCTACGAGATTCGAAAAAAATCGAGTTCGGGAGTCGGTTACGTGCGAGGAAGGATTAGCACCCTCATCACGCCCAAAATTGGTACCAAATTGATTAATTAGTGTCTCAATGTCGAAAGTTGAAAATTTGAAGAAAAAAAAAGATTTTAAAAATACGGTCTCTTTTAAAAATGTTTGAATTTTCTCGAATTGGATATTAAGATTCTCTCGCTCCGAAGGAATAAAATATCACATCCAGCACGTTAGGACACGACAATTTAAATCCTCGAATCCAAGATCATCTCATGATTCCCGAGACTCATGCATTGAAAATATCAAAAGGATATTCGATTATTTGACCAAGCGAAAAACCAAAACCCAGCACGTTAAGATACAATTTCTCGGATTTCCAAACACGAAACATTGCCTTGTTTTTTAGAAAACATGGTCAAAATTTTAAAAGGGTATTTGGTTATTTGGTCAAACGGAAAATCGAAACCTAACACGATAGGGAACGATTCCTAAAATTTTATACACGAAATATTACCTTATTTTGAGAATTTGTTTGATTAATATTAGACATAGTGTTTAAACAATATACTTATTTTGTTTAAAAATAATACTTTAATAAATAAATATATCCAAACTTAAAGTGTAGCATGATGATAGATGAAATATTTTGATGATCTGAACATGATTGTAATAATATCAATTATTAATGATTCGCTTGTATAATCGATAAAATATAGAATCTTAGAAATAAAATAAAATGGATAACGCACAAAAACTAAATACAATAATATTAAGAATAAAAATAATACAACAACAAAAATGCAAGAATAAAAGAAATAAAATGATGATAATAACAAATAAGCAAACATATAAATAAATCTAATTCTTATAAATAAGTAAACAAACGAATGAGCAAATAAATAGTGAAATAAGAATAACAATAATAAAATCATAAAAATAAGCAGAATGATAATAATAATAATAACAATAAATAAATAAAATAAAGAATACGATAAAGAAATAAATTACGTTAAAGTATTAAAAAGTAAAGAGCAATAAATAAGTAAATAGTAAGTAAATGAAATAATAAATAAATAAATAAATAAAATAACAAATAAATAAATAATGATATAAAAATTCATAAATGGTGAAAATTAAGTGAATGAAGATCAAATTTAAATTAAATAATAATAATAAATAATACATTAATAAACGAATAATAATAATAAGATAAATAAATAAAAGTAATAATAATAATAATAATAATAATGGTACTAATAATAAAAAATAATAGTAATTAATTATTAATAATAATATGGTAATAGTGATAAAATAATAATAATAATAAATTACAAAAATAACTAAAAAGGGGTTAAATTAAACTTAAAACAAAAGTCTAGGGCAAAATTGGAAATAAAAAGAAAAGAAAAGGATCTATCTGAACACGCGTATAACAAGGAGAGGCCAAAAGAGAAAATTTCCCTTCTCTTCCAAAACGACGTCGTATGCGTAGGGACTAAATTGAAAGTCAAAATAGATTATGGGGAAAAATAAAATAAAATAAAATAAACCCGATTGCAAATAAATAAAAAAGTGGAAGGGCTAAAAGTGCAATTAGCCCTTCCAATAAAAAACACTCGAATCCTAGGCTCTGGGTCGGGTCAAAATCGAGTCGGCTCAAAACGACGCTGTTTTGGCGTTTGTGCATTGGCCCAAAATGGCGCCGTTTTACATAGGCTATAAAAGTTATTTTTTAAACAAAAAAAATTCATTTCTCTTCTCTTAAAAAAAAAAAAAACTAAAAATCTCTCCACTTCTCTCTGAACGTTGCCCTGAAGGCCGGCCATGGGGCCACCGCACGTTACCATGGGTCTCCGGCGCTAGCGCCGCCGCCTATGGCGGCTGGGAGACCAAAAGTCGAATTTTTCGGCAAAGTTTAAAGGTAAGTTTTTCTTTTTTAAACTCTTTTCAAAAATAAAGAAATACATATGTACATAAGTAGTTTCGAAAAAAAGAGAAAAGAAATAAAAGAAACCTACTGTTTTTTGTTTGAATCTCTCTTTTGTATTCAATAATCCCTTTTTTGTGAACTTTCTCTTTTTTATTTTCAAAAATCCCCCCCAAATACATTAGGGTTTGTGGCTTTATATAGCCAAAAGAAACTAAATTTTTTACATTTTTTACTGTTTCTGCTTTTTTACTGTCGTCTTCTCTTTTTCTCTGTTTGCAAGTGGCTGTGGCAGCAAAGAAGGCGCTGACAAGCGGTGGCAGGGGCACATGGGGCAGCAGGTGGGGCAGCGGCGCCTAGGGTTTCAAAAACCCTAGGTATTTTTTTTTTTTGAAAATTTTTAGTTTTTTGGGCTTAAAAAGTTGGGCTATAATTGGGTTTTTATTATTTATTGGTTTTTGTTTTTAGTTTCTGATTGGTAGTGGGCTGGGAAAAAATGACCCATTACAGCTGCCCCTCTTTGCTCATTATCGTGTAACGAGAATGGAGCAAAGACTTTAAAAGGGCCAATTATGCCTGGACATGCCGAGTCTTGACTTCTTTTGGCGCTTCTTTTCTTCAAGTAGCTTCATTCCACTCCACTACGTCTTCAGGGGTATAGGGAGTGTTACTTCAATCCACTCTAATGTAATTTCAGGGAGAAGAGATTTGTAGCTTCGATCTACTCTGCTGGAACTTCAAAGAGATAAGAATTGGTAATTTCAACCTGCTTCTCTGCAACTTCAGGAAGAAAAGGCTGGTGGCTTCAATCTGCTGCACTACAACTTCAGGAAGATAAAATTCGCCGTATTGTAGCTTCAATCTACCCCACTATAACTTCAGGGAGATAAGATTTTCCATGATAAATTTGATCTGACCTATTGCAGCTTCAAAGGTATAGGATTCATCGTTCTAATCCACTCTGCTACAACTTCAGAGAGATAGGATTAACTATCTTCAGTCTGCTCCTCTGCAACTTTGGGAGATAAGGCTTGTGATTTCAACAAGCCCCACTGTAACTTTAGGGAGATAAGGCTTGCCATAATCTGCTTTACTGCAACTTCACAGAAATAAGATCTGTGACTTATAGCTTCAATCTGTTCCACTGCAACTTCAGGGAAAGAAGATCCGTTATTTTCAGTCTACTCCACTGCAACTTCAGGGAAATGAGATTCGCTATCTTCAATTTACTCCACTGCAACTTCAGAAAGATAAGACTTGTAACTTCAACCTGCCCCACTACAACTTTAGGGAGATAAGGTTTGTCATGATCTACTCTACTGCAACTTCAGAGAGATAAGATCTGTGATTTATAGCTTCGATCTGTTCCACTGCAACTTCAGGGAAATGAGATTCGCTATCTTCAGTCTACTCTACTGCAACTTCAGAGAGATAAGAAATGTGGCTCCAATGTGATTTTAGGGAAAAGAGATTTGTAACTTCTATCTTTTCCACTGGAACTTAAAGGAGATAAGAATTCAGAGAGAAGAGATTCGTAGCTTCCATCTTCTCTACTGAAATATTCAAGGAAATAAGGATTGATCCTTAATGTAATCTCAGGGAGGCGGGATTTGTAATTTCAACCTACCCCACTAGAACTTCGAGTAGATAAGAATTCAGGGAGAAGATATCCGTAACCTCAATCTTCTCTGCTGAAATGTCAAAGAAATAAGGATTGATCCTCAATGTAAGCTCAGAGAGAAGGGATTTGTAGCATCAACCTACTCTACTAGAACTTCGAGGAGATAAGAATTCGTAACTTCAACCTGCCTCACTGTAACTTCAAAGGGATAAGGTTTGTGGCTTCAATCTGCTCTACTGCAACTTCAGAGAGATAAGATTTGCTATCTTCAGTCTATTCCACTGCAACTTCAAGGAGATGTGACTTGTATCTTCGATCCGCTTCGCTCAAGAAGGCAAAATCTTCTATCTTCAATCTGCTCCACTACAAACTCAGGGACGACAGACTGGTATCTTCAATCCGCTTCGCTTAGGAAGGTAAGATCTACTGTAACATCCCAAAGTTGGGCCTAGTAGGATTGGGCCCATTGGGCTTTAGGCGTAGGAGCGTTTAAAATTTTTGGGAATAAGAGAACGGCTTTAATGCAAGTTGGATCTAGCAGGTAAGTGATTTTGAAATGTTAAGGGGCTTCTATGAAGTCCCGGGTTCAAGTTAGGCCTTAGGAAAAATTTTGGTTTTAGGTGAAAAAAACCCTGGGAGTTAGTAGGTAGGCTTTAAGAATAAAATGTGGAGAAAATGACACAAGTGGATTGTGTGGTGTAGTGGCAAAGTGACGCCACATAAGAGGCAAAGGGGTGATGCCATAAGGAAGGAAGGAGGTCCAAGGTTCAAGTCTTGGCTTTTGCATTTTGGTTTTCTTTTTATATGGACTTTAGAATTTTACCATAGGGTTATATTTAGTTGCGCATGGTTTTAAACACAAGAGGAGCTTGTGGCTTAGTGGCAAGTGGCTTGAATTGGCTGATGGGAGAGCCTGAGTTCAAATCTCATGACAAGCAAGGGAGTATTTATTTTGCGGATTGGACGAGAAGAGTTTGAGTTGGATTTAAACTCTGCTAACGGAGGGATCCCACATTGGAAAGATACGAAGAAGGAATGTGAGAAGCTAGCCATATAGAGAGCATTCTATGAGGAGAGTTAATATACCTTGGTGGGCGTTTGGGTGCAAACCTAGAGGATAATAGCCAATAGTTGCGAATGAAGGGCTACTATAACGGGAGGTGCACGGTAGGGTTTCGGTGAGGTTTCAGTTTTTGATAAGTGTATATTAAGTTATGATTAATCGTTAGGTGATGTCGATTGTAGGTTCGTGACTAAGGGGTTTGCAGCACGCGTGGTTACCAAGTGTGTACAAACACTACACACACGATGTCGGCAATTCTGAAAAGCCGAAAAGTCAAAAGTGGTTAAATGGGCCTGGTGGGCCCTAAGGCTTAGTTTGATGAAATGGTTTGGTTGGTTATACGAATTGAATTAGACATGCATGATACATGATCTGAATTTGTTCTGGGCCTATTTGGCCATATGATGAGATTTGGGTCTGATGGGCCGTAATGATGTAATTTGGGTTTTATGAGCTTTATTGGGACATAGACAAGTATGCTAGGGTTTATAGACCTTAGGCCTAGTTTGAACAACTCTTAAATTCCATAAGACTTTCTAATAATTAAACATGTCTGTGAACAAGTCGTTGGGTTACGGTGTGGCAACGGGCATACGCATGTCTAGGATTGGATCTAGGGAGAGCTTGGTACTTAAGCGGCCCTAGTGGCCCACCTCCTCTTTTCTGGAAACCTACCTGGTGTGTAGTGTCTGTTCACTTTAGCCGCGAGGACTTGTTGATGGGCCAAAGTTCATAACTAAAACCCGAAAGGGACCGAAATACTCTCGATTTGTAAAATTACTGAAATACCCCCAATTTGTGAAATTATCGAAATACCTCCGATTTGTGAAATTACCAAAATACCTTCTATTTATGAAATTACCAAAATACCTTTGATTTGTGAAATTATTAAAATACCCCTGGTTTGTAAAATTATCGAAATACCCCTGGTTTGTAAAATTACCGAAATACCCCTGGTCTGTAAAATTACCAAAATACCCTTAGTTTGTAAAATTATCGAAATACCCCCGAATTATAAAATTACCAAAATAACCTTAGTGTGTAATTACTATTTTACCCCTAAATAATAAAATGATCGTTGTACCCTCGTGGTAGTACTAATGTTGTCTGTGTTAATTGTATGATTGATTATGTTCAAGATGCACTGCATACATGGATTAGTTATGAGTAGAATTACTGAATTACCCTTGGTAGGTAAATTACTGAAATACCCTCGGTAGGTAAAATTACCGTTATACCCTTTGGGGTTGATTAGCGTGGTTGTGTGTAACTACTCACACCATCTTTAATGTTATATTAATATGATTATCATATTCTGTTAAATATCGAAAGTTCGGTATGGCTATTGTGACACCTGTGGAGGGTGTAAGCGAGACATCAGGTTAGTGATTTCTGTTCTGATATAATAAAAGGTTATGATGAAATAATTCGATCCATGTTTTGAGTATTCCGTACACGTTTGTGGTAATCTGTTACATCCATACATCTGCATTTTATGTTACATGGGGTAGGGAATATGTGATGAAAGGGGAAGTGTTGTAGTGGCTCGCCACGATCCGTTGTAGTGGCTTTTCCATGATCATTGTAGTGGCTTTTGCCATGATCATTGTAGTGGCTTTTGCCATGATGCATTGTAGTGGCTTTTTGCCATGATCATTGTAGCGGCTCGCCACGATCATTTTGGTGACTATGTCACGATTCGACGATAATGACTAATCGCAGATGACCGCCATCGATGGTGTGTAGTGGTGAGGGTTGATTGTAGAAATCCCATTGTTGTGATTGGGTGTACGGGTGGTGTGTAGCGGATGAAAAATTTGGTTGGTGGGTTTGCATCGCATTGCATACATGATCTCTTTGTGACATATGATATGGGTTAAGGCTTAACCGAGGCTATTTTGGGCTAAGACCCAATTGCCACCTTCTTGTAATGGGCTTCGCCGGATTGTTGTGATGCATGTTCTTACCGATGAGGGTTGTGCACACTGAGTTTTCATAAACTCACCCCCTCTTTTTATTAAATGTTTCAGGTAATTCCCAGCGATTGAGGATTGGGAGCCGTGGAGGACTCGGGGGTGGCTATACATCGGAGATACTACTCGTGAACTTTAGTAATTCCATTTTCTTTCTTTTATTGTCTCAGTATTACTATAAGTTTATTTTGATTTGGGACTTTTGTTATGTAATAAGGCCTTGCAAAGTTGTACTTTGGTTTTTATTAGTTACTTTTTATATCAAATTCGACACCACGGCAATTTAAATATTAAGGTAAAAGTGGAGTTTCATAATCTACACATCGATGTTTTCAAAAGACAACGTAATACTCGGAAAAAGTTTTCTTTCAAATCTCTGATTTTTCTTAAGTATAACTAAGACTTGATTTTACTTCACCCTGTGACATACCAGATTCGGTCGTAACGTATAGGCTGGGTTTGGGGTGTTACATCTGCTATCTTCAATCTGCTCCACTGCAAACTCAGAGATGTCAGACCGGTATCTTCGATCCGCTTCGCTCAGGAAGGCAAAATTTGTGAATTCACCGATGTTACGACACCGTCCTCTGGGGAACTTGTCCTATAAAATCATTTTTATGTGTTTATGCTTATGCAAAATGGTTAGGATGCAATGATCGGAATGAATCTAATGCTCCTAACTAAATTTATTATGGACGACATTCATATAAATACCGAATGTCATGAGAATGATTTTTTTTACAATGATTAGGATGCAATGATCAGAATGAATTAAATGCTCTTAACTAAATGTGTCTTGAATGATGATGTATGAATGCAAAATGAAATGATCCATTTTTGATGCTTAGGGTTGTCACTGCTCGTTGTTCTTCCAGGTTGTATCACTTGACGTGATATGCTGTCTTTTTTCTTGGGTGGTATTTTAACCAAAATCCCGAAGAAACAATCATATTTTGCTCAACCGATTTGCCCCAATAAAACTTCAAAGTCCATTCTATGGTACCTCTGGGACTTTAAGGCTTATACCATCTTCAGACCCTCTTACTGCAATTCAGGGGGTATAAGATCTGGGTCATCTTCAATCCATCCTACTGCGACTCAAGGGTGTAGAATTTGTATTATCTTCAGTCTATACTACTGCGACTCATGGGTAATCAATTTGGTCTGCTACACCTTCCATTCATTGGGTGTCATGACCGGATGTATATGAATGTCGAATTTCTTTGAGAATAATCCCATTTTATGCTTGGGTTACTCATTATTTGTCGAGGCTGTATCACCGACGCAATATCTTGCCTTTTTATTCAACTGATACTTTTGACAAAAATTCTTAACAAGTAGTCTCAAATTAGACTCCCTTAGTTTTGGTGAGTTCTAAACAACAGTCCTGTTTTAGGTTCTTGTATTATTTAAAAGCTTTCAAAGTAATATGCGAAACTCCTTTTATGAAAGTATTATTAGTCCACTAATCGTTATTTCAATGCACAATGCTTGAAAAAGATCATAATGATGGACAAAATGAAAATTTATTGAGCAAAGCTTGAAATGAATAAATTAATCAAGATATCAAATTTTGAAAAAGCACAGAATGAGAATGAATTAATCAAGATAACAAATGAAATTTATTGGGAGCGTATCTTAAAAAGAATAAAGTAATCAAAGAGAGCAAATTCAATATGGGTAAGATGGAAACTAGGTGCCCCAAATATCGTAGCATAATCTGTACGAACCTCTTGAGGGGCTATTTTGAGCTCAATATGTGTTTAGGAGATCCGGAGTACTCTGTTGATGCCCCAAAATGTAGCATACTTCTTCATTGTTAATTCAGGCATAGCAAGACTACTGTATGCCCCACTTTCGATCAAAATTTGAGCTGCCCTTTTCAAGTTTTCAACTCAAATCCCCTTTGGTCTCAAAGCGCGCTTCGCGAGTTTTTGCCTTGGCCTCTCCTTTTTCTTTTTCCTTTTCTTCTCTTTTCTTTTTATCTTCTTCTTTTTTATTTTTTCTTTTTTTTCCTCTTTTACTGAAATATTTCTTGATTTGAACTCAGAGGATTAGGTAAGTCCTTGTTATCCCTCTCGGTCAAAATCAACGTTTTTTCAGAGTCTTTTTTATCACATAAGGTCCTTCCCAGTTTGGTATCCACTTTTCTCAGAAGTCCTTTTGTATGGGAAAGATCCTTTTCAAAACTAGGTCTCTTTCTTGAAATTCTCTAGGGTGAACCTTTTCGTCATAATCTTGGATAGCTTTCCATCAAATTCACTTGATCATATCAAAATTAGATCCAACTTCATCTCTGACAAGACTTGAAGAGAATGAACCTCAATTTCGATGAGAAAGGCAAACGTTCAACAAGTACAAATGTCAATCTTCACGAGCCCCAAACATTTTTCCTGCAATCTTTTTTTTATCGTTCGTTTTAGGGCGATACAATGTTTAATCTTGAGCAGACTACAAACTTCTGATGTCATGCTGTTGTTTAAATGCATCGTCAGATATGATCCCTTTTTAGGATTCCATATCGACATAGAATTTACTGTCTGTCGACTTGTGACATCAGCATATGAAGCAGCTTCTGCCTGCTTGGTGAAGTAATCAACCACCACAAAGATGAATCGATACTTATAGAAGCTTTCGGCATGATCGGCCCACTGACATCCATGCCCCCACATAGAGAAAGTCCATGGAGATGTCATATGTGAAGAGATGAAGGAGGCACAAGAATCTTGTTTCTATAAATTTGGCACTTATGGCATTTCTTGGTATGACTGATGCAATCCCCTTCCATGGTGGACCACCAGTACTCGAACCTCATGATTTGCTTGGCCATTGTAAATGTGTTCCTCTTCTAAGATTTCCTTAGCCTTAACAGCATCCACAGGTCTTAGCAGCCAGAACGATTATGCGAAAACATCTTTGAACTCTTGGAGTGACTTAATGCCATCTCGCTTTATCTTTGTGAAGATACAGGCTTCGATTTTCACCTTTCTCAATTCTCCTATGCTCACAATAACACATTATAAGGTAGTATCTATTTTTCATCTTGCTCTACCATCTTTAACAAATCAAAAGATAAGTTACAATCTCTGTTATCTTCAAAGTCCTAAGATCCCTCTAGACACATATCTAGCTCAGAAGTAGATTCTAAATCAGTAGCAGCGTCGTTCATGTCGTTGATATCTATGGACCTGTTGTAGGTACGAAGGAATATTCAAAGAACAAATGAATCTAAGAATGATTATTTATGTGGTATGAATATGAATGAAATAAAGGAATAAAATAATATTTTCTCAAAGTGAGACAACAATGCATTTTTTATTGAAGTAAAAATTTAGGACATAAGCCTATTTCACAAAAAGATTCTTATTGCTCCAAGGCTTAGAGCAATAAGCGTGTTTTGGATATTACTCCTAATTTGGATCTAAAGAAATACAAGGATCTCTTCCACAATCCCATTGTTTAAAACACTCTCAAGTATGTAAGGGCAGATGTCTGATGAATTCTCTTCTCTGGCTCCCTTTTCGGATAAGGTGTTAATGTTTAGATTTTTCGATATTCCTTCCAAACTCTTGACCTCTTTAAGGAATTTCAATTCTTTAGGGTTTTTTTTTGTGAAATTTAATGCATGCAATGCAATGCAATGTAAATGCATGAAATGAATGCAAAAAGAATGAGAGGCGTTGATTCTAGATTCAATTCCATTAGAATAACTTTTCTAGAAAAAAATTTCTTTACATAAAACAGATTACATATACGGCCTTGCCCTAACGCTCGAAGCCTTAACTTTCCATAGAAACCAGGTTAACTCCTAACCCTAATCTAATTCTAATTCACTTCAAACTTAGCATGTCAGCTTGAACTGCTATGGTTTGCCAATGATTCGCCACCTCTTGAATTTGAGCAACTAATTCTTTCAATGGAGAGTAGTTCTCAGAGAATACTTGATAAGAAACCTTTTTCACTCTCCAAAAGTGGCTATGGAACCATGCCAACAAGAGTTCCGCACATCCGAATGAATCTTCCTTCACCTGTTCCTCGGCATGTATTCAAATATCAAAATGTTTCGGCCAAAATTACAAGGATGGGCGTGACCCTCTTGTCAAGTCCATTGAACAAGTCTGAAACTGACTTGTCCATGTGCCCCAGTGCTTTTGGGAAAATATCCAGTTTGTAAATGCTCAAAGCGAAAACATTGACCTTCTTCTTCATATCTAGATGTTAAGGTCAAATCTCACGAAAATGGATGCCTCTACTGGTTTCTTTTTACTTGATCCGGGCTACGACCCATTGCTCACTCATCCCCGTAATGCTTGTTAGCTTCTTTGAGAAATCGAGATGTTAACGGCTCTCGACTAATTTTTGTTGGCTTGAATCCTCGGGTAACGAAGCAAAATTGCGTACTCCTCTGTCAGACCATCACCCTTCTTTCGTCGTTTTTGCTCGGACCATATTCGGAAGGTTGCATTATCACCTACTTTATCAAGAAATCCATTTTCCTATGACAAACTCTTCTATTTAGCAATCGAATATGAATCAACACCTCCTTTCTAAGATGATGCGATGCAATGCAATGCAATGCAATTATAAACAAAACAAAACACGTTAGCAGAAAAAAATAAACAACAAAATAGATGACCTAAATGGGTGACCACTAGGGTTTTGTAACACCCCAAACCCGGTCTATGCGTTAAGACCAAGTTTGACATGTCACACAAAATGAACATACATCTAGTCTTTTAAAGATTTAAAAGAAATTAGATAAAAAGATCATTTTAACGTGGAGTTATTGAAAACTAAGTTTGATTACTAATCTAAAAATTTGGGTCATAAAAATTATAAAAATTTAAAACTTAGGAAAAGTCAATTTAATATTTTGAGAAAATTTTAGGAGTTCAAGGTGATTTGAAAACAAGAATTTAAAATATTGTTCTGAGAAAATTTTCGAGATTAAAAATATTTGTAAAAGTTTATTTTGAAATTCATTTGTTAATTGATTTTGGAAAACCTTTATTTTGATTTTAGAAAATCCCATTTAAAATAATTTGAGTAAAATATAAACACGTCAAACATAAAGCAAAATAAAATAATCCAGAGGCCTTATTACAACACATAACCCAAAATAGTAAAGTAATAAAGTAAACAAGTAAGAAACTAAAGTCCAAATAAAACCATTTCAAGTATGTCCTACATCGAGTCATCCATGGCCCCAAGTCCTCACATCTTTGAGCATTACCTCTGAGGTTAAGAAAGAAAGGGGTAAGTTACAAGAACTCGGTGTATAACCCACTTACCATTGTCCTTTGGGCCAAAAATCCAATTAAGCATTTATTGTGCAAAGCCCATTTACAATTATAACATAATAACATGTATATAATATGCATGTGATATGCAATTCCCAAACCAAACCTAGTTTTCCATCCGCTACACACCACCCGTACCAACCAACACACCTGTGGGGAGCTTTAGTCACCCACCCCGCCAACACACCAAACTGGGCATTAAGCCATATATCAAACTGGGCATTAAGCCATATATCAAACTGGGTATTTAGCCATATATCAAACTGGGCATTAAGCCATATATCAATTTGTGGACAAGCCACCAAAATTTTGTAGCAAAGCTACCAGAACTTCTCTTCGTCAAATATCCCAACCCATGCAAATCATGTATATAATACATAACAATTCACAACGATGTATTCAGATATTCTTTACAAATTTTATGGCCCATTATAACAATTTATCAAAGTTGGCCCATTAAGCAAATATCATCTTGGCCCATTTTGCATATTTTCAGATCGGCCCATATAATCATATATATCAGATTGGCCCATTAATCAATATGTCCATTTGGCCCATAAGGCAATATGTCAATTCAACCCATTAAGCAATTTCGTATTTCAGCCCATTAACACTTTACAAATCGGCCCAATAGGGGCATTTCCATAATTCGGCCCATAAGGGCATTTTCCTAATTTGGCAATCGTACCCGCTAAGGGTAATTCGGTAATCTTACCCACTAAGGGTATTTCGGTAATTTACCCTCTAAAGGTATTATGGTAATTTCATAACCAAGGCTTAACTACTAATTTGGGGCATTAAAGTTTGAAACTGTCCATCTGCATCATACTGACTAAATTGACCATAACTCGAGTGAGGAATCTCAAAATCTAAATCTGTAAATTTTCCTTGAAACTAGACTCATATATCTCCTTACTACAATTTTTCCAGAATTTTTGGTTTAACCATTTAGTACAGATTATCCCTTAAAATTTCCCTTGTTTCACTGTCCAACGATTCTGACCTCTCTTAACCAAAATTCAAATATCTCACTGTACAGTTTTCATATGTTGTTCCCACTTATTTTTATTGAAAATAGACTCACTAAGGAATATTTAAATATAAACTATATCTCTTAATTCACTTTGTACAATTTTATACGATTTTTCCAAGACAGATCAGGGAACCACGAAATCATTCAGAACCAGTCTCACTAAAATTAACATATCTCAGAATATAAAATTCTTTTTCCTTTTCCGTTTCTTCCTTATCAAAATAAACACAGTAAGCTTTGATTTGATATCTTATTCACTTATTAATTCCCTTTCTCCTATTTTTCATGATTTTTTTAAATCACATCACTACCACTGACCAAAACTATTTTATTACAAAAACATGGTTACCACTATGAACCCACGTGCCCCCGAGTGATCCCGGATGCCGATTTTCGATTTTCTTTGGTATTTCGACCAAATCACAGAACATATCATACAAAATTTTAGAGAGATGTGAGATTACACACCATTTCAAACATGTTTTCGGAAGGTACGGGATTACACACCTTGATTTCGATTACCTAACGAACCACTCGTCGTTGACCTAGAACAATACCAACAAAAAGTTAGCCTCGGATTTCCAAAAGATTTCATATCACTTACACTTGAATCACTTACCACTATATCCGAAGGTAGAAATATATCGAGTGATTTGTCCCTAAAACACACAGTCGATTAGTCGAAACTTCAATCCGATTTGCAGCTTAGCCAAATAGAGATATAATGAAAAATCCAAAAACGAACCCCCTTACCTTATCGATATTGGATCCAATTACCACCGTTTGACTTCGGCTAGAACAATACACGGTCTCCCACTTAAAGCACGATTGTTCAAGAGATGAATGACAACTCGAATGGAAAGAAGATCAATGAAAGATGGAAGATTTGACTATGGTGAAAATAGTAGAGTGAAAGTGATGCTTGAAGGATTTTTGCTAAAAGAAAAGAAGAAGAAAGATGATGGATTAGTTTCGGTTTTCAAGGATGATGAATGAACAAAGAAATGGTCTCCAAGTTGTATGCATTCGGCAAACAAAAGAAATGGAATAAGTCTCTTTAAGGTTGCATGGATTCGGCAAAAAGAGGACAAAGAAGTTTGGGAAGAAAAGAAAATGATACCAAATTGTCAATGAAGAATAGGCCAAAATAACCAAAATTTACCAATTACCAATGATCATAATCGGCTAGGAGAGGGAGTTTTGAAAGAAAAAGAAACAATTGATGTATTGATATTTTGTCCAAAACTATCACTTTTGTTTTTACCAAAACATCAAGCACCAAATTGGCTATCATTGTAACACCCAAACCAGGCCCACGAGCCTTGACCGGATGTGGTATGTCACTGCAGGAAGATGTTTTGAAAGAATTTGACTCAAAGGTGAAAACGTATAAATTTCTGTCCTTGAAAAAACATTATGTATTTAAAAGCCCATTGAAAATTTAGTCGTTATAAATTCCCGGATTAAAACTTTTACATATGTTATTGTAATATAAATTAAATCCAAAAATATTTCCCATTATTAGTTCGGTAATAAAATAAACTTCAAAACCATAAATAAAGTTTCCAAATACTATAAGTGGCCCTTATTACATCAAAATAAATCACCAAAATACTGATAATATAAAATATATAAAAATAAGGAAAATCAACTTCTGCATGGCATAAAAATAACTTCTGCATGGGCCACCTCGTATCCCCTCCGACCCGGTCCAAGCTTCATGCATCACCTGAAATGTTGGTAAAAATTTGGGTGAGTCAACAGACTCAGTGCATAGTCATTTCACATGTCTCCACATATGGGCTTGGCCCATATCCACACAGTCCATAAATATGCAATTATGAAGCCCAACCCAACCTATTGTCCATCCGTCACACCTACCTTGGCAGACCCGCTGCCCAAGGCCGTGGCTAATCCATCGATCAACCAAGTGATCCCACATATCTTACCTTAGCAGACTTGCTGCCCAAGGCTGTGGCTAAGCCACCGATCACATAAGTGATCCCACATATCAATCAGTCCAAGGTGATGCACACAGCTATCAACTGCCGAGATGGGCACCTAGCCAACACCTCCCTTGATGAAGCACATAGCTAACATCAAGCGCTAATGTAGCACAAGGCTAACATCAGACCACGTACATAATGTACACCCTTTCCTTCGATAGTCACATCCCAAGCCCCATGTATCATGCCACAATATCATTAAAATAAGCATACATCACATGCCATCACATTTTTATACATAGAACATATGTAAATTAACGTCATAAAATACTGACCTTGTTACTCGATTACCCATCATGGGTATCCACCTTTTTAGCCCTTATTTCGACTACCATTCACATCATATCACATATACATAACAACACATTTAAACATTCATTTAAGCATTCAAGAGACAGTGCGATAACTACGCACCTGATTATTTAGCGAGATTCTGATCTATTGAATCTAACACAATCTAGAATCCCGAAACTTGCCCTTATGCCTGTCGATTAGCCCCCAATCCATCATGGACTGAATCGATTAGCCACTTAGATACCAAAAATAGCCCAAGGCCGAATGCTATAACCACTTACCTTGCTTAATTAGAACCCGAATATATGCTTGCTCTTGAAGTTACCAATATCCCTTGATAGATCAAATCCCGAGAGGCTCCCTTTCTGGTCCCTAACACAGGCTACACACAAAAACACGGGATTATGGCTTGATGCACATTCGGCCACCCTATACCAAGGTCTTAACCACTTGATTTCGCACCCTTATGAAAAAGAATCCAAAACTGATTTCTAAGAGAATACTTACCACTATCGATCAACTTCCCGAAGTCACTTTCCTAGATTCCGCCTCAGAGGAAAAAAAATAGAGTTAGGTTCTTAACTTTCGGCATTTAAAAGAGATAGGAGAACAATGATTAGAGGAGAGCACTTACTCATATAGAAATCGATTGAAGTAACTCCCCACCAATGACACTTCGGTTTCTAAAACTTACGACAGAAGAACAAAGAATAAAGCATCTTTGATATTCGGCTATGGCTTCAAATGATGATGGAACATTCGGCCTCCAAAGCAATAATGTAGAGTTGACGTTGAGTAAAAGAAAAATAGTATGGAAGAGTGTTGGAAAAAATCGGCAATGGTGAAAGATGATGGAGTTTCGGCCTTAGCACAAATAAGTGAGAAAAAGAGAGGATTTTTCTTGATTACAAATTCGGCAAGAAGCATTAGAGAAAAAAAAAACAAAACAAATAAAATTCGGCACTTATCCCCCTAAATGACCGAAATTAAACACCACCAAAAGACCCTTGGCCGACCACTATTTCCTTTTTAATCGTACCCCAAATTCCTCTCCTATTTTATCTCTTATCCACTCACTTGAAATAAATAAAATATGCCTTACTTATCTCTTATCATACATTCAAAATAAATTTGAATTAAGCCAATCTTTATCTCTTCCTTCCAACCGAAAATTAACATAAAAAAAAAGCTTTATCCTTACCTTTGGAAACCCATGTGCCGTCCAACTTCTCTCCACCTCTTTGACGCCAGCAGCAAAAATAAAACACCCATTTGCTGCTCACAAGCCTCGAACCCGGGCCTGCTGGAACCCTTAACTGCAGGTAGCGTCCCTGCCACTTTGCCAAGGCACTGATTGTGATATAACTCACCCTGAACTTCTTTTAACACCTCATTCCCTAGCTCCCCCTTATCCTAACGCCAAAGCAAAAATAAAAACACGCCCCATGCCACCAGTAGGATTCGAACCAAGGCCCTTGTTGTCGCAAGCCGCATATAGCACTCCAAGCCACTCTGCCGTGGCGGTTTTTATGACATAACCTCGCTACAAATTCTTTTAAGACCTCCTTCATCTTGTCCCCCCCTTAACGCCAAAAACAAAAATAAACCACCACTTGCTACCGCCGTGTTTCGAACCCAGGCCCTTGTTGGCGTTACTTTCAGGCCTTTAAATGGCGCCCTTAAGCCACTTTACCAAGGCATTTTTTTATGTCATAAATCCCCAACAACTTCTCTTAAAGCCTCCTTAGCCTAGCTCCCCCTAATTAACACTTAAAAACAAAATTTCTCCTATAGCTCGGGCCTTCCCTCGGCTTATAACTAGCCTCTAAAATTCCTTAATCAACACCACAATGACCACACTTATGCAAAATAATTTAATAAAAAATCTACCCCTATTTCAGGGTATTACAATTCTACCCCCTTAAAATAATTTCGTCCTCGAAATTACTTACTATCGTTCAATCATGCATCCTTAACTCAACATACTACGCTATTGCTGCGCACTTCATTCAATCGTGCATCCTTAACTTAACACATTACGCTACTGCTGCGCACTCTGATCTAAAAGAACTATCATACTTTCTAGACACACTCTCTAAGTTCATAATCAAAGTTCCATACACTTCACTAGCAACATAAGAACGAACTAACTTAACCACAAACAAGACAATTGAGGGTATTCCAGAAATAAGAAACTTACCCGTTGTCACCTTGGGCACATCTTCCCCTCATGATGACGGTAATTGCATAAACCAACCTTGGCTGCCTTGCATCTGCACCTTCAGCCTCTCTGTTTGGTGCTCCACGACCTCGGCCTGAACCATTTCCTCCATGGTTTAGACCACAACCACTTGTCGCTTGCTGACCATCTCTACCCGGCTGCACATAACCTTGGCCTGTTGTCCGAGCCCTATTCGAATCCTGAGGACAGTCCTTAATCAGGTGAGACTTAAACTTACACCTAAAGTATTCTCGTTCCCGGTTCCAGCACTTGCCAACATGATACCTTCTATACTGAGCACACGGACGGTCCAAATTTTCCATAGCTGGCTTAGCAACACGAACAAAATTTTTAACCCTCGATCTTTTCTGAAAACCCTCAGATGATTCAGACGATCCAAAATTCCTCCTATCCCGGTTCCTATCCTTATCTCTGTTCTGTCTCACCGAGTCCTTAATCCCCTCAGCTACTTTAGTCTTCTCCACCAACACGGCGAACTCTCGCTCCTGCTGTGGAGCTATCAATAACCTCAGGTTGTTCCTTAATCCGTCCTCGAACCGGACACACCGCTCATGCTCCATAGCCACTACTCCTCGAGCATATCGGCTTAACCTCAGGAATTCAGCTTTGTACTCTACTACGGACTTGTTCCCTTGAACCAGCCCCAAAAAGGCCTTCTTCTGCTCATCAACATATCTGGTTCCCACATATTTCTTCTGATACACCGCCTTCACATAGTCCCAGGTTAGATCCTCAGCTGTGGCACCATCCTGAACTGTGAGCCACCATTGATACGCTTCATCGCGTAGCAGCGCCACCATTCCTTTCACTTTCTCCTCAGGGGTCAGATCCAACTCATCCATAATTCATTCCGTCGCCTCCAACCAATACTCAGCAGTACTGGGTGCCACACCAGATACTCCACGAAACACTTCAGCTCCATTGGCTTGGAGTCGCTCAGGTACAGACTTCCTAGCCCTCATATTTCCACCTGCTCCAGCCACCATCTCAAGAACTCGCAGCACCGCCTGCGATACAGTATCATCCCCCGTCTGATCTTGCTGCTCAACACCAAAAGTTGGTGGTAGTGGCGGTGGTACCCCATTCTCAGATCCTTGACCCGACCTAACGGGTTCCGACACAGCCATTCTTCCTCTACCACGTTCACGATGACCTCGTCCTCTAGAACTCATATCTAACATCGCGATTCAATCTGATTAAAAAGTTTTATGCATTAGAAATTTTGTTTCATTGTTTATCCACGAGCAAATTTTATGAAAAGAAGTTTCCAGAAGTAGTTCTTTCGATCAATCAAAGTTTTAGTTCAAGTTCACTAATCTACGTTCCCACAAAAGCCCATACAGATCACATATTCAAATCACTTCAATAGTCAGAGGTACTTACCTGGTGGACTTCGGGCCAGAGGTACAGGTGCCATGCCAGAATAAACCTGAAATAAAAGTCCATATTTTGAAAAGCCCATTTTGAAAATTGTTTTCGGGCCCAAAACCTCAAAGCTGAGTTTTGAACCGGGCTCTGATACCAAACTATAACACCCTCAAACCCGGCCCACGAGCCTTGACCGGATCTGGTATGTCACTGCGGGAAGATATTTTGAAAGAATTTGACTCAAAGGTGAAAACGTATAAATTTTTGTCCTTGAAAAAACATTATGTATTTAAAAGCCCATTGAAAATTTAGTCGTTATAAATTCCCAGATTAAAACTTTTACATATGTTATTGTAATATAAATTAAATCCAAAAATATTTCCCATTATTAGTTCGATAATAAAATAAACTTCAAAACCATAAATAAAGTTTCCAAATACTATAAGTGGCCCTTATTACATCAAATAAATCCCCAAAATACTGATAATATAAAATATATAAAAATAAGGAAAATCAACTTCTGCATGGCATAAAAATAACTTCTGCATGGGCCACCTCGTATCCCCTCCGACCAGGTCCAAGCTTCATGCATCACCTGAAATGTTGGTAAAAATTTGGGTGAGTCAACAGACTTAGTGCATAGTCATTTCACATGTCTCCATATATGGGCTTGGCCCATATCCACACAGTCCATAAATATGCAATTATGAAGCCCAACCCAACCTATTGTCCATCCGTCACATCTACCTTGGCAGACCCGCTGCCCAAGGCCGTGGCTAATCCACCGATCAACCAAGTGATCCCACTTATCTTACCTTAGCAGACTTGCTGCGCAAGGCCGTGGCTAAGCCACCGATCACATAAGTGATCCCACATATCAATCAGTCCACGGTGATGCACACAGCTATCAACCGCCGAGATGGGCACCTAGCCAACACCTCCCTTGATGAAGCACATAGCTAACATCAAGCGCTAATGTAGCACAAGGCTAACATCAGACCACGTACATAATGTATACCTTTTCCTTCGATAGTCATATCCCAAGCCCCATGTATCATGCCATAATATCATTAAAATAAGCATACATCACATGCCATCACATTTTCATACATAGATCATATGTAAATTAACGTCATAAAATACTGACCTTGTTACTCGATTACCCATCATGGGTATCCACCTTTTTAGCCCTTATTTCGGCTACCATTCACATCATATCACATATACATAACAACACATTTAAACATTCATTTAAGCATTCAAGAGATAGTGCGATAACTACGCACCTGATTATTTAGCGAGGTTCCGATCTATTGAATCTAACACAATCTAGAATCCCGAAACTTGCCCTTATGCCTGTCGATTAGCCCCTAATCCATCATGGACAGAATCGATTAGCCACTTAGATACCAAAAATAGCCTAAGGCCGAATGCTATAACCACTTACCTTGCTTAATTAGAACCCAAATATATGCTTGCTCTTGAAGTTACCAATATCCCTTGATAGATCAAATCCCGAGAGGCTCCCTTTCTGGTCCCTAACACAGGCTACACACAAAAACACGGGATTATGGCTTGATACACATTCGGCCACCCTATACCAAGGTCTTAACCACTTGATTTCGCACCCTTATGAAAAAGAATCCAAAACTGATTTCTAAGAGAATACTTACCACTATCGATCAACTTCCCGAAGTCACTTTCCTAGATTCCACCTCAGAGGAAAAAAAAATAGAGGTAGGTTCTTAACTTTCGGCATTTAAAAGAGATAAGAGAACAACGATTAGAGGAGAGCTCTTACTTATATAGAAATCGATTGAAGTAACCCCCACCAATGACACTTCGATTTCTAAAACTTGCGACAGAAGAACAGAGAATAAAGCATCTTTGATATTCGGCTATGGCTTCAAATGATGATGGAACATTCGGCCTCCAAAGCAATAATGTAGAGTTGACGTTGAGTAAAAGAAAAAAAGTATGGAAGAGTGTTAGAAGAAATCGACAATGGTGAAAGATGATGGAGTTTCGGCCTTAGCACAAATAAGTGAGAAAAAGAGAGGATTTTTCTTGATTACAAATTCGACAAGAAGTATTAGAGAAAAAAAACAAAACAAATAAAATTCGGCACTTATCCCCCTAAATGACCGAAATTAAACACCACCAAAAAACCCTTGGCCGGCCACTATTTCCTTTTTAATCGTATCCCAAATTCCTCTCCTATTTTATCTCTTATCCACTCACTTGAAATAAATAAAATATGCCTTACTTATCTCTTATCATACATTCAAAATAAATTTGAATTAAGCCAATCTTTATCTCTTCCTTCCAGCCGAAAATTAACATAAAAAAAACAAGCTTTATCCTTACCTTTGGAAACCCATGTGCCGTCCAACTTCTCTCCACCTCTTTGATGCCAGCAGCAAAAATAAAACACCCATTTGCTGCTCACAAGCCTCGAACCCGAGCCTGCTAGAACCCTTAACTGCAGGTAGCGTCCCTGCCACTTTGCCAAGGCGCTGATTGTGATATAACTCAACCTGAACTTCTTTTAACACCTCATTCCCTAGCTCCCCCTTGTCCTAACGCCAAAGTAAAAATAAAAACACGCCCCATGCCGCCAGCGGGATTCGAGCCAAGGCCCTTGTTGCCACAAGCCGCATATAGCGCTCCAAGCCACTCTGCCGTGGCGGTTTTTATGACATAACCTCGCTACAAATTCTTTTAAGACCTCCTTCATCTTGTCCCCCCTTAACGCCAAAAACAAAATAAACCACCACTTGTTGCCAGTGTTTGAACCAGTGCCCTTGTTGGCGTTATTTAGGCCTTTAAGTGGCGCCTTAAGCCACTTTACCAAGGCATTTTTTATGTCATAAATCTCAAAGAACTTCTCTTAAAGCCTCCTTAGCCTAGCTCCCTAATTAACACTTAAAACAAAATTTTTCCTATAGCTCGGGCCTTCCCTCGGCTTATAACTAGCCTCTAAAATTCCTTAATCAACACCACAATGACCACACTTATGCAAATTAATTTAATAAAAAATCTACCCCTATTTCAGGGTATTACAATCATCCTAGCCCTAAGCCGTCCACGTTCATCCCCCCTAGGATAAGAGTTTGGCTACCCAAACTTTCCAAAATAAGCCCCTTGTCCCCCTTACTTACCTATTTCTCATATTCCTTTCCCTAACTTCAACCTTGCCTTATTCTTTTAGCCACCTTACCAAAATAATGAAGTCCACCCTTGCCATATTTATTCTTTGACCGACACATAAGGAAGGGAAGCAAAAATAAAAGTCAAATTGCACACAAAGTGATTCAAACTCCTTCCCTCAAAGTGCTACAAGTGGCACCATATCCTCTCTACTAATAGCTCTTTTTATGCTAGCTATTTAATCAATTATTTCCATATGCTTTAAGGTCACTTACTCCATCTCCTTAAAGTGCTAAAATACCAAAATTTTTCTAAGGCCCAATTAAACCCGAGACTTCATAAAAACCTCGTAACCTTTCAAATTCAGTTAACTAATAGTCCAATTTGCAATAATGCCATTCTCTTGTTCTCAGAATTTTAAACATTCCTATGCCCAAGGCCCAATGGGCCCAATCCTACTAGGCCCAATTTCGGGATGTTACAGGTTTGGAGTGGCTCTACCTAGGGTGGATTCTTAAGACTCGCTATATGGGGTTTGGTTCTAAAGAAATGGTACCTGAACTAGTAGATTCCTCAATCTTTACTCATTATAGGCTCATATAGA